>OX461811.1:23838421-24187774 GCA_949802685.1 Dicyrtomina minuta | reverse complement strand
AAAAAACACAAAATGAATTTATAGTTTTTGATTTCCTACGAAGAAATATGGAATTAATAAAATAACCTTTGGCATATTATAATAGCCTGTGTAAGTAAATTGACTTTTAAAATAGAGCTCTCCACGTTGATTTGGCCCAAGCAATTCGTCTGTATCTAAATCGCGAACTTGCATAAATGTTCCTGGTAGTAACTTTCCTGGACTGAAATCTGGGACATCTGTTTAAGTTTTAACACATAGGAATGCAATTAATACCTACTTTTAATAACTTTTCCAATAAAATTATTGTATTTACGCCACATTCGGTCAATCCTGCCCAATCAATTGAATGAGCAGACTCTAAAACTAACAATAATTGTAGATTTTACTTGTAAAAATTGGACTGGCTTGTTGCTGAGTAGAAGACGGCTCACAGTTCAAAGACGTCACAAAAACGTTGCACTCGGTCATACCGTAAGCCTTTTAGAGTAATACAAAGTTGAATTTAAAAATAATCAATTTTATAACAGCCAAGGATTTATTATAAATAATTATCTACTATTAAAAAAAGTTAATTTATAGCATTACATAATATGACTACACAGAACAAGCGCTATAGTTCGTATATACCTGACCAACCCGAACACCAGGCAACGTTTCCATCGCTGAAATGAAACTGGGAGTATTCACAACTCCACCCACCAGTACATGTTTAATTGAGGTTAAATCATAATTAACTGCCGCGTCAGCGTCCGCTAGATACAGTACAAATTTAGGAAATCCCATCACTAACGACGGCTATAATCATACACATAACAAAACGAAAAAGGCTTTTTAGCATGTAAAAAGAGGATATTTAAAACAAAACATTCAAACATGCTATTACTTTTATAAGTACAAATCAGCCCCAAAATGTAATACAGTTTATATATTTTATCAGCGTATTTGCTATTTATGTCATTAGGGACATTACACTTGACTTCTTTAAGGAATTCGTTACTTTACTTTGTAGTGGTGAACAGCATACAGAATATTTTCTGGTGTGAAGTTTTTCATCATGAGAGCAGTTCTTCCAGCTAAAAGTGTTACAAACGGGTAACTCGATCCACTGATGTGAGTCTGTCTGCCCATAAGGAGGCATGGGTGACACAAATCATCAATGTAAAAACATTTTTGGTACGCCACGACTGATTTTAGAAACTGAGCCTGGCTGTACGAGGCTCCTTTGCTCGGACCAGTGGTGCCACTTGTCGATAAGATTGCAGCAATGTCATGTTCGTCCACTTCCAGTGCAGGACAAGCTATCACATTATATAAAAATGCATATAGGTAGGTCACTTTAATACGTTGAATAAAATTGTACATATATTATACAGAATGCATTATATACTTTAATAGTTGCATAATTCGTGGTTATAAAAGCAGTACTAACAGATACTAATTATTATCGCTATTACCATCTCCTTCATCTTGAAAAATCTCATCGGTAGAGGTGCAATTTTTCTGCTTTCCATAAACAATGATTTCGACAGGCCACGGAACGTTTTGGACCGCAGCTGCTACTTCGGTCACAGTGTTTGGGTCACAAAGAAAAAATCGAGCTTTTGACTCCATAATTTTCTCTGCAATCACGTCTTCTTTCTCTTGAGGATAAATTGCTCTCACAGTTCCATTTGCTCGCCACACTCCAATAAAAAACACATGCAGTTTAGTTATGTCATGAGAACTGTAAAGTAGGATGTCCCCACGGCGCATTCCTTTTTTAAACAAACTACTTGCAACTTTCCTGGAGAGGGGTTCCACTTGAGAGAATGTAATAGATTCTCCTGTCTCCACGTCAATCTATACGGGGTTAGTACGAAGGATAGATTTTTTTATTACGATTTCATAATAATTTATAACCTTATTCAAATCCCCAATGAAATAATGCAATGGTGTGATACATCATTTTAAAGCTCTTAAAAAATATAGAAAATTTTCATGGAAGCTTTTAGTTGATTTTTTGCAGGAGCTGTTTTTTTTTCACAAAAGTTGTTTTAATTATTGAAAAACGTCTAATACATCCAGCTACAATTTTTTAATAATATAGGAGTCTATACTGTTAATTACCTCTAGAATTGTGCATAACTTAAGTGTTTACTTACAATCCATTTTCTTTCCCCAAGAGCATTTTCGCAGTGTTGGGCAACCTTTTTAAGGAAGCAGTCGGCTACTGTTCTTTCTTGAGGAAATTCCAGTTCAAAATTGTAGTTAGATGACAAGGTACCGTCTTGAAACATAATTTCCAATCAAGTTATAAATTATCGCGTTATTAATGTATTTACGCAAATAAGAAAAAACTAATTTATCTGTATTGATTTATTCACAACTTAATGCAAACTTAGCAAGGAAACATTAGTGTGTAGTGTATGAAATCTAAAGTGGTTTTTGTATTGATATGCCAAATGACTGTATCAGTAACGACGAATATATGAGGTTTAAATAAATGGCACAAAACAAGTACTACTTCGATACTAGTTTATTCTATTCGAATTCAATAATATAATTCACTCGTATAAGAGAGAGAGAGAACTGCTCCAACTCCTTGCTAGTTAGCAACTGTAGAGCCATCAACGAGAATGCACTTGTGATGGCTTGTATAGTTTACACGAGTGTTGATGTGTTGGTACCCTCCGTTGAGGGAACTGTCTAACTACAAATTGTAGTAAGGACAAGTAGAGAAACGGCAGACGAAAGAACATCTACGCTGTGTATCCTTCTCGGTAAACGGACATTTTCCTCCCGGACAATTTCCCCCCCGGACAATTTCCCCCCGGACAATTTCCCCCCCGGACAATTTCCTCCCGGACATTTTCCTCCCGGACATTTTCCTCCCAACTCGTAACCCAGGACATTTTCCTCCCAGTAGTCCCAGTATCAAATCAAAATCACTTCGCTAAAACAAACGAGTGTATCTAACTACAAAATCTATGTATTCGTAGCCGCTCCCAATTATGACCAAAAATCGTAAGCTGAAGTGCGTTTAGTCGTATTACCCAAACAAATACTGTTTCAAAAGGTAAAACTACGCAAATTTAATAATTCACTAATATGCAATAATTTGCTTACATTAATTTACCATATTTTTGCCAAATGTTTGAACGTAAGTAACGGTAAAAAATTACGTCAAACTACTATTTTATAAGTCCTCGCCCTGCAGTTCGCAAGATAACTAGACATTTTAGTTTTTTTTTCGTGATAAGTTGAACTTGTGGTTACAGTTATCATTGAAATGGCTCTAGAAATAATAAAAACTTCCAAAGGGGAAAAAAGTTAGCGTTCTAGGGATACTTGTATATATAAAGTACAAAGACATATATCCTTACATAGTAAGTATAATTAACACTTATCTGACATTCGTTGCTCTTGATTAATAAATATTTAGGTAATCATTATTTTATACAACTGGGAGAAGAAATATTTTAGCTCTTCAGTTAGATATTATTTGTAAATATTTTCTTCGGAAAATCTTCAAATCCCTAAATTTTCTGGAAAGAAACAATTGCTGAAACATCCGTTCTTTTAGTGGTGTGATTTTGATACTGGGAGTACAATGTCCTCGGTATGCTTTGGGAGGAAAATGTCAGGGAGGATAATGTCCTGGGGGGAAAATGTCCGGGGGGGAAAATGTCCGGGAGGAAAATGTCCGGGAGGAAAATGTCCTACAACCATCCTTCTCATCTAGTCCATTTCTGCATCCCTCGTCCCCTCCGTAACACTCTCCTAAAGAAGAGAGATTCTAAAGATTTAGGATCTATCTTAGGATCTCTCGTCTTTGGCTCCCTCAATCTTTCATCCCTCATCTCCGCCTTGGTATGAACTCTTGATCCGGTTTCGAGACGGTATCGAGCAGCTAAGTACTTGTTAAGGAAATGCGACTAAACTTACGTCGTACTTCGGCTCACAAATTTTGCATATTCATGAGAACGTTTACGAATACATAAATAAATTATGTTGTATGGGCTGACGCCAAATCGACTCAATGAATAAATTATTATTATTATTATTATTACATAAATAAATTTTGTGGATCGATACACTTGTTTCTTTTATTGGAACGATTTTTATTGATACTGGGAGGAAAATGCCCTCGGTTACGAGTTGGGAGGAAAATGTCCGTTTACCCCTCGAGCCATATAACTAATTATATGTAGCATGACCTATCTCGTGACGTTTAAGCGACTTAAAAGTTCCACTTGCACTGCATTTTTGCAAAATCACGCGTCCAAACACGTATTGGGTATGGCTGTTAAGTATGGGTTGTTTGAATTTCTTTTGGCAGCAAAGATGGCCAAGATCAATCAACTAAAACCGCATAAAAAGCAAGTAACAAGAATTTCAATTATTTTTGGCTATATTTTGTATAAAAAAAATACACCACTGCCACCTGGTCCAAAACCCATACTGCGTATTTTTGAATATCAAAACTAAACTAACAAAATAAACTGCCTATCAGTCGTTCGAAACTGCCAATCGTACGTACTACAGCCAACCTTTTTTGAGGTTATGCGGAATCGGGTTGTAAGGACGGAGGTCAAGTCGAAACAACCTCCAGTTAATCTTTTGATTGCTATACGCCTCCTACATAACTTGTCCAACTTTCGAAATACTTGACCGATTTCAACGAGTGATAATGTGAACCACTTGATATGCGTGATTAAAACATTATATTAGTCTGGTTCTCCTATAAGCGTGAATCTTGTTTACGCAATGAGGGTACTCGAAACCGAGATTAGAAAATATCGAAGTTGAAATGAATGGCTACTATTTTACTCATTGAGATAATTACAATGAATATACATTATAGTGAAATACATAATAATACGCATTTTTAAAAGAGTTAGTTCGGTAGGTACCGTAGTAGTTACTTTTGGTTAATTTCATGCCGTTTTCCCGCCGTTTTGGCGCCGCACGGCGGGTTTCGCGCCAAAAAAAACCGCACAAAAAATATTCGAAAAAACCGCACAGTTTCTCGCCGAAAAAACCGCAAAGCGGGTTGCGAATTTTTGTGCGAATTTTTTTGCAAATTGCGAAATTTTTGTTAAACTAGCCCACTAACCTAACCCACTAACCTAACCTAATCTGTGCGTTCGTACAGATGTATAGTGAATATATAGTGGTGAGGATATATGATAGCGGGTGCTGCTAACCTAACCTAACCTACCCTGTGCGTTCGTGTATAGTGGATATATGGTAGTAGAGTGCTGCTAACCTATCCTAATGGCGGGTTGACTCGTATACGGTGAGTATCGTTGTGTAGCGTTGGCGGGGCGGGTTTCTTGCGTTGTTGCAAAATTTCCGGGCGGGTTGTGAATTTGGCGGCTAGCGAATTAGGCGGATTCCGCACAGGCCGTCGCTATTTCCCGCCAATCAATTGTCCCGCCACTGCAGGTTCTCATGTATCCTGCCATTGTGTCCCGCCACTGCAGGCTGTCGTGTATCCCGCCAATCGATACTATATCCCGCCATGTTATTGATTATCCCACCGCTCCCGCCAGTGAAGGCTGTTGTTTATTCCGCCAATCAATGCTATGTCCCGCCACGTTATTGATTATCCCGCCGCTCCCGCCTTCTCTCTTCACATCCTAGTCTGCGGGAAGCTCTACCCTAAGCCCGCCGTCGTCCCTGGGGATGCCTGCCATTGGAAATCAATACAAAATTCTTGCATTTTCTCTCAAAATCAATGGTAAATTTAGTTTTTTCTGGAAATCAATGCATAATTTTGCATTTTCTGCAAAAATTAATACAAAATTCGGAGATTTGTTTGCCTTTTGAATGCTTTATATATGAATTTTTTACATATTAACATGAAAATGTTTTATTTTTAAAATAAACCATCATTTAATGTTTAAAAATGCCAATTGTTTTTTTATTACAGTTTTAAAATTTTGTTTACAATTTGTTTATAAAGGTTTAAAAATTATTTTCATGCAAATTATTTTTTTACAAACTCAATAATTTTTACTTGGTTTTAAAAAGTTATTTATGTTTCACAAACTTAAATATTTTTTTACAAATGTTTACAAATTATTTTTTTTACGAATTATTTTTTTTACAAACTAAATAATTTTTACTTGGTTTTAAAAAGTTATTATGTTTTACAAACTTAAATATTTTCTTACAAACTAAATTATTTTTTGTTTACTTTTATACTTTTTTGTTAACAAAATGTTTTACAACTTCAATTTGTTTTAATGGTTTACTATATTATTTGTCTACAAACTATTTTGTTAAAACTTTGTTCAAACTTAATTATATTTAAATTGTTTTGTTACTAATTTTATTTAACCAAGTGTTTTTTATGTATTATAAAAACGTATTATTTGTCTTATGTGTAAAATTCATATGGTAAACTAAAGTTTAGGTTATTGTTGTTTGGATAATATGTGTTCACATCTAATCCATGGAATGCTCGAAATGAATTTGTTTGTTTCCATCCAGTTCAAATACTCCTTGGTACAAGCAATAAACGAGTACGGTTATGGCTTTGTCCAATGGTTTTTTGAATTTCAATTTGATTTTTACTTAACCTTTTTGATTTACAGACAAGGCATTTTCAAAGTTTGGCAAAAGTTCCACAGCAGTTAATACATTACCTATAAAGTAAAAACACACAAACTATATAGCTATGCCACGGATATGCAATACTAGGCTATCTAGCTATGCTAGGCTGACAATTTTAAAATTACTTGTGTTTTAATAATTTAATATTGAGATAATTATCTCTCGAGATTCCATTTCCCAACGTTTTAAATGGGACTGTCTTCCGCAACGTTCTAAGAGCAAGTAAAAAGTTGTCGTCAGCTGTCGCGTCATCACCTTTAAAACTGTATGGAATAACTCGATTTTCTCCATTCCAAGTGACATTTAGCTCAGTTATATTGAAATCTTCAAAATTAAATGCTGATTTTGTCATATTTCCATTGAAAGCTTCAGAATCCAACATGCAGAATACCAAAGTTTTTGGTATTTTCCCAATAACAATTCCGTCAGAAGTTACTGATGTCATTCCTTTTTGTACTGAAATGGCTTTCATTTGAACTTTATTTGTTACATATTTAAATGTCTCATCGTATAATAACTGTTCTCGATGTAAATTCACAACATCTTGTGAAACTGTCTTCTGAGCAGCTTAAAAAACAGCGTTTGTAATTTCTGCTTAATACAGACATCCAGAAAATCCAGCTTTATCGTTTTGTGCGCAATCTAAGTACAAGTATGGATCGCTTCTTTTCAAGACAATTCGAAATTCTATCCCACTTGGAATATATCTGTTCTGGTTGAAAAAGTTTCCAAGCAAAGATCTAAGTAAATAAAACTGTGTAGAGTTTTGTTTCAATTGATATCTTGCATTAAATCCAGCGTCAGTGACTGCAAACGTATTAGGTGTAGTATTTGGATACCACATCTCATCTTTCAAGTATCCATCTTTTTCAAGCTGACGTGTTCCCAAAGCTCTTTGCAAGTAGGCTGACCATGGATAAAAATTAGATGTATCCAGTACCAGCTTTTTGTTCAAATACAATTGTAGATTTGAAAACAGCGCATGGAAAAACAAGTTGGTTGGAGCCACGACGTCAGTTGCGTCGCAACTCGTACCGTCTTGCTTGAAGATTCGCACGTCTAAACCTAGCATAGATTCTTGCAGCGATCCGTAGTTGTCATACCTCCATCTAAACTCAAAAGGGTTGTAGCTATCCTTAGTACTTAGTAAGGAAAGGCATTGGATATAGTCTGTACTTGCAAGTTCACTTATATTAGTAGGCAGTAGCTCTACTAAATCTAACTTTGAACTCCACGACATTTCAGACGTTTCGTAAACAGTCGGTTTCTCCTCAAAAATACTGTTGACATCCATGATGAGGGATGTGTTCACCTTGAAGGTTGGTCTTCAAATGAGCAGCGTGGGTACACAAAAGCTCTATTTATACTATTTTATGTTTCATACATGACAATTGTGTACATATTCATAATGTGCACGACAGAGCTTAGAGCCCTGCCCACTACAGCAGGCTCTTCTAGGGCAGCGGCTGACCCCCCGAGCGGCGGGTTCCGGACAGCCTAACCCATGGCTGCGGCGGAGTGAGGGCAGCTGCAAGCCCCATCGCCTGCGGCTACAGCGAATTTTGTATTAATTTTTGCAGAAAATGCAAAATTATGCATTGATTTCCAGAAAAAAACTAAATTTATTGATTTCTAGAAAAAAACTAAATTTACCATTGAGTTTGAAAGAAAATGCAAGAATTTTGTATTGATTTCCAATGGCAGGCATCCCCAGGGACGACGGCGGGCTCAGGGTAGAGCTTCCCGCAGACTAGGATGTGAAGAGAGAAGGCGGGAGCGGCGGGATAATCAATAACGTGGCGGGACATAGCATTGATTGGCGGGATAAACAACAGCCTTCACTGGCGGGATCGGTGGGATAATCAATAACATGGCGGGATATAGTATCGATTGGCGGGATACACGACAGCCTGCAGTGGCGGGACAAAATGGCAGGATACATGAGAACCTGCAGTGGCGGGACAATTGATTGGCGGGAAATAGCGACGGCCTGTGCGGAATCCGCCTAATTCGCTAGCCGCCAAAATTCGCAAAAAATTCGCAACCCGCCAAATTCACAACCCGCCCGGAAATTTTGCAACAACGCAAGAAACCCGCCCCGCCAACGCTACACAACGATACTCACCGTATACGAGTCAACCCGCCATTAGGATAGGTTAGCAGCACTCTACTACCATATATCCACTATACACGAACGCACAGGGTAGGTTAGGTTAGGTTAGGTTAGTGGGTTACGTTAGTGGGTTAGGTTAGTGGGCTAGTTTAACAAAAAATTCGCAAAAAAATTCGCAAAAAAATTCGCAATTTGCAAAAAAATTCGCACAAAAATTTGCAACCCGCCGTGTGGTTTTTTTGGCGAGAAACTGTGCGGTTTTTTCGGCTATTTTATGTGGGTTTTTTTCGGCGCGAAACCCGCCTTGAGGCGCCAAAACGGCGGGAAAACGGCATGAAATTAATCAAAAGTAACTACTTACCGTAAATGCTCGAGTACGCGCCGGGTCTCAAAATAATTTTTTGGCTCAAATAAGCGCCGGGTTATACATAACCCATAGGCATATATTAGCAAGGGCGGATCCAAGGGTGGGGGAACTAAGGTGCTTTAGCCCCCCTAAAATATATTTTTTTTAATTGAAGAGATAGGAGCGGCTATTTTCCAAGATGGAAGCTTAACGTTGTTAGCCCCCTCCCCCTTCCCCATGGCCAAATCCTGGAGACTCCACTGTATACTGTCTACCTACGGACGACCCTTACCAGCTTTACATTGTTTGTGTTCCATGAGCTCAATTTGCCGTAACAATCTACTTTAAAATACGATGTTTAATTTGATTTCTCCCTGCCAGGTTTGACCTTTCTCTTTCAGAGTAGTGAATGCGGCGAATGTGCGGTTCAGAGAATTAAATTAATTCCTCTGAGCACTAAAATTATGTTTTGATGCTAACGAACTTATTTTGTATATGTGGGGAATAATTTTACACCTCTAGGATATGTAATAATACCCATTGCACCGGAATTATTTAATTCCTCAAGGGTGCAAACTTATTACTCGATTAATTACTGATAGAACCTGGATTATAATTAGTTAGCTAACTTTATACCTATAGTAAGTTCTGTACACTTGCACTCCCCCTACGTCTAATTAATGAGTGTTATGTTCTACAGCTATACTATGATGTTTATGCCTGGGTCGTAATGGATGCAACCCGTTGTATGCGGACACTTTCCTCCTGGACCTTTTCCTCCCGCACATGTTCCCCCTGACGGACACTATCATCCTGGACCCCAGGGGCAGTTTCCTGACAACCGTACCGAGGTCATTTTCTTTTCAGCACAGCATCAAAATTACATTACCAAATAAACGAGTGTTCCTTTCCTGAAAATGTATGCTACCTAAAATGCATATTTATGGTATTATTGTATATTCGTTAAGGTCACAGAGCGTAAATTCCTGAAATCGTCAACTATGTAATAGTATTTCATCAAATTGTGTAATTACTTAACTCCCAACTAGCTAATCTTTGCCATAAAAATAACATTCAGAGATGCCTAAATAAAACAGATATTTTTGGACAGCAAGAAATATATTGTATGTATTATTGGGCAGATGTCGATTTTGAAAATACTGGATTCTTGTCATATTTAAAATAGAGCAAAACATCGGATTGGCTATACGTGCTATAATCGAAAAAAAGAGTCGCCCAATTAAAATGAGTACATTACTAATAGTTAGTTAGCCTAGTCAAACTTAATTTGTTTTGTGCAGGTCGAGTTTATGCTTTGTCTTGCTATTGGTGAATTTTAAAATAAGTACCTAGGTAGCGAAACTTCGAATAGCCTATCTGACCCTTGCCTTGGTAAGAATCTGGACTGAAAAACGTTATTCAGTAAGAAGTACCTGAAGTACCTAGTCTACCTTTTTTTGCATTGGCCTGAACTCCCTATTCTAGCTGTGGGCGTGGGGAAGGCTTATCGCATTGTAGCTTCCTTTTTATTTTACCTTAACGCCTATTCTTGGATTTGGCGTTTGAAAATTCGTTTAGGCAGTAGAATTTTATTCGACGAAAATTCATCTGAAACGTATTTCTAGTTGAAAATTAGTAAAAACGTACTAATTATTCTTTATTTTCACAAACAGTATACATTAAAACCGAGGTTTAATTTGGAATTGAGAAACAAGCAACTGCCAGTCGAGCTCGAGCTTCGGTCGCAGTAGGACATCTTTCTTGTCTTCCGAAATTGTAGGATATTTCTATAGTCCTGCTGGTCTTGGGTCGGGGTGAATTGGTGCCTTAACCTTTCTTGCTTGTACTACATAAATTTCAGTCATGCCTTTGGACAGTCAAATCGTAGGGGTGGCTTCCAGCTTGGACATTCCAGAACTAAAAGTCTCCCCACCCCCAGTGCAGAATCTGTTGTTAATTGGAAGTCTTGCAGAAGAATTTTTGAATCTCGATATTCTCCCATCTTCATCAAACGCAGTGCCATTCCAATCCGATAATGACAGTTGCTTCGGATCGATGTCTAGACATTCGTCTTTATGTGACGATGTTGTAAGTCCATAGCCAAATTATTTTAAATTATTTAATTTATTATTATTTATTTAATTTAAAAAGTCAGTGTAATATAACTGTGTAAGAATTTTTTGAAAGCACTGTATTTTTTCTACCTATTTGCATAATTTGGTTTTTGTTAATAATTTATTATAGCATATTTGTTCAAGTAATTAATTATTTTAATAATTGCATTGTTTTCATAGACATCAGAGCTTGAGGGACTTCACCCTGGCTCCGTATCGCTGTCTTGTTCACCCAAATACATATGTGACTACCCTCCATGTCAGGAAGAGACTGAGATGCTCTGCACCCGATGTGAGAAAAAGTCATACTGCTCTCGAAATCATCAAAAACTTGACTGGGGATCTCATCAGAAAGAATGTACTTCTCCACTCTATTGGCACGAGGGTCACTCGAAATTAGGATGGGTAGTGAGAATGAATTATAACTTGGGGGAGCAGGAGACGCTAATAGCGGCTGAAGAGCCCTTCGTCATTCTTCCGAGTATGCCACAGTCCAAGGATTCTCCCATCTGCATCAATTGTGGCATCGTCCTGAAGAGGACCATTGGAGCTTGTGCTGCTCCAACTCGGGACCCTGCTACTTGTATTGTTTGTCACTGGCCCTCCTGTGAAAATGGATGCGAATTTATTGGAGAGGAAAATCCCGTAAGTTTCATTTTAAAACATTTTGGTTTGATTTTGCCAAAATTATTATAGGGTTATAAGAGTTTCGAATATTTTTATTGAGTCAATATTGTGCTTGTGTAAATTAGTTTTATTTTTTTCCCTACATTTTTATCAGCGAAACTTGCATAGCGTGGAGGAATGTATGGTGTTACTGAAAGCTCAACTAAGCGAATTCGAATGGAACGGTCAACCAGTGATTTATCAGTACCTTTGGATACTACGGATTGCTTTAATAAAGAGAAGGGACTCACTTCTATTTGCAAAAATGCTTCAGCTCGCCAACTTCAGCGGGGAAGAGTCGGATCGTCAGTATTTGACAGAGGACACGAAAAAATTTTTGGATCGCTATCTACCCTGCATTCTTGAATTATTGTCCCATGCTGAATTGGACAAAGTTTTTAAAATAATTATTGTCAAGTTTCGACCGATGAACTTTTTGAATAACATGCCACAAAAGTAAGTACTTAACAACACACCTACCGGCTACCTAATTATCATTCTTTACTAATAATAACTACTTTCTTGGTGCAACAAAGTAGTTTTGAAATACGCATCTAATTCATCTTTCGAATTTCATAGGAAACTGCAAGCTCTGTACTTTGAAAGTTCAATCATCTCCCACAGCTGCTACGCTAACCTCCAGTATTTTACGGACGAGTCCTACAGCCAATCTTTAGTATCTCTACGTCCCATTAAAAAGGGGGAACTCCTAACTATTAACTACGTTCATGAGCTAATCTTCCGTCCTACAGCCGAGCGGAGGAAGTATCTCATGGAGCGCTTCAATATCTGGTGTACTTGTGAGAGATGTGAGGACCCCACCGAATTTGGAACCTTCTTCTCCTCCCCTCCATGCAAATTCTTGGGGACTTGCACCAACTATCCAGCAATGGACGACTACAAGTGGCCAGAGGATCTCGAAGCACCCGTTTGGAAGCCAAACAATTGCCTGCAACCCGTCAATCCTAAGGACATCCCTCTGCGATGGTTCTGTCCAGGGGAATTGTGCAAGTCGAAAATGTTCCGTGATATTGATGTGATGTACCCGATCGAAGATTTCCTCAAGAAAGTCCACAATACAGCTCGAGACAACATACCTCAATTGTTTTGTATTCTAGGGGAAGTGTTCCAAGAGAAGACCATCCACTCCACTCATTATGCATTCTTTGAAGCCTCATTCAGACTACTAGAAATGGCTTCAGATTTCATCAACAAATTTGGCTCCGAGTTTTTTGCGGATCGTTATTACGTAAATTTTCTTCTTGCGGCCGACTGTGTTCAAAACATTTTCAGGGCTTTTGTACCAAGGGGGGTTCGATTGTCAAATCATGTTTTGAGAGTGTCTTCAATTATACGACTAGCTGTACTCACGGATGCCTTGAAGTATGAAACTATCAACCTGGTGGAGGCAGAGGAGAGATTATCCCACATCTATAATACTATAGAACCACTTAATTTGAGTACGATTAAAACATTCCAGGGGTTTGGGGAGGAACAGGATTTGGGAGAGGGAAGTTCGTCCTCGAAGGAATTCTTGAATAACTTTGATATTGCGGAACAGCTCGGGATTAGCAAGTTTGTCAAGGAAGTGGATATTTATATATCGAAGAACAATGTTATTGCGAAGTTTATGCGTGAACAGCACATTCATTAGCTTCGTTAGTATAACATTTTAACGTCCATTAGTTATCTTTTGATCGTAATGATTCCACAGATATATTTTAATATTTTGAGTTTACTGCCGAGTGTTTATTTATTTCGTTGATTGTGCAATTTACTCTGTCTCACAACTTAGTCAGTATTCAGTATATATTAATAATTATTATTAGTTCGTCAACTTTTACGTTCCTACTGACCTGCCTACGATTTATACACGCTGATGTCTTATATCGTTTTTGTAGATAATTTGAATCACTTTATAAATTATTTAAGCGATTTAAGAACTGATATTATCTACAAATTTCGATTACAACTTTGTATGATAATTTTTGTTAGTTATTACTTAATTTCTTAATATTTCTACATTACATATTTACGTAGTTATATGCCTTATTGATTCTGAAGATTCCATGCAGTCGACGTCAGAATGTTTTATTCGCTTATATTTCATTCCCATGAAACACCCCATATGTTTGATTGAATGAATAGTTAAATTACTGTTGTGATTATTTTTTTCAAATTATATAATGAACTACTTACATAATGAATACTTTCTTACTATTAAAGCTATTTTAGCTATTAGTCTATGCCTATGTTTTGAGATTTCGCAATCTAACCAAAATAATAATATCAAAATAATTTTATTGTACACTACTTTTCTCAATGAACTGCAGATAAAAATTTAGTGATTTTGCCAAACTTAAATTGCTTAGGAAAATAAATTATGATTCATTTGCAATTTAGCGAAGACTATTTAAAAGCAATAATATTTATTATCGAAATAATATGCGAAACATGCTCACCTAGAACTTGGAACCATTTGGCATGTCGAAGAGTGGCCAAAGCATCTACGCCTTTCTTCTTGTCCAAACGATCAGGGTCATCCTTTACCTGATTTGCTGTGGCCTCTGCACTTGAACATATATAGAAAATTTAAAATCATCAGATCAGGAGGTTATGTTTTATTTTATTTTAAATTAAAAAATCACGACGAAGCCACCCTCACAACTTTTGTTTTCGTATTAATACTTTGTACATAATTATTAATACGAATAGTAATGGGGCAGCGTGGATAACTTGGATTGCTATAAGAGAACAAACAGAGTACACCAAATACGATACAATAAAAATATGTCTGACAATATAATGAGTCTAAAATGTCTAACTAGTAAGGTGTTGGCTATGGTGGTTTTGCACCCTATTTTAGTTCAGTTTCTTTTAAAAATATTATATAAAACTAGGAGCAGCAGAAAGCAAAACCGCCAAGTAGTAAAGAAGGAAAGGAACCATTTCACTGCATGCCTTCCCGGTGCAGATAGGAACTGGCCGTGCCTTCATCTTTTCCTGTAGGAAGCTAGGAGCTATTCGCGGAGGCTGCGTACGAACGAAAGATCAACTGCATTAAGCTTTACTATTACTACATTCCCTGCGTCCTGCGTATGCGTTCCCATTCCACTTTGAGCTTTTATTTTCACCTAAAGGGCCATTCATTAACCAAGCATTTTCCCTATCATTTTCCCTTTGTGATCAACTGCCAGTCATAGCGGCAGTTGTTTTCCCATTCATCTTTAGCCCATGAATGACGAGTGAGAGAAAAATTAACTGACACTGCACTGGGAAAATTAAAACATTGAATTATTAACCATAATTAATTTTTATTGTCAAATATCTCATTTGTTTGCTTACATTTTTTTTACAAAATTTACTGCTATTATCTAACCGCTAAGAATTCAAGGAAGAATACACGCGATTGATCCGGGATTGAAATCAAAGACGGAAGATTTGACTTTCAGGATGCAGTGCCATGAGCAGGAAACCTCGGAGCAGGTTACGCGTCGTAGTATGGAGATTCAGGAAGTTGATGGGCGTCTCCAGCAAGTTAGTTTTTCCAGTTCAAAATTTTTCTAATTCATAAAAAATAGTTCCGTTTTTAATTCACTTAATTATATAACCATCCATCAAAAGTTTATTAATGTCAAATCTTGACTGAACTTATTGATAACTGATTATCAATAAAAATCGTTCAAAGTATCACTGTCAACGTTTTACTTGCCTGCAAGATGTCCTTACTTCGAAAACGAATTTGTTGACACGATTATTGTGTTATAGGAACATGAATCAAAACTTCAGCAAAGTATTCAAGAATTACGAGCAGAGTACGAAGCTCAGCAGAGGGCCAACAAGGAAGAGTTGGATAGTTTCTACGAGCAAAAAAATTCGGATTTAAAAGCTCAATTTAAGCGTCTACAGATCTCATCTGCGTCCAAGGAAGAAGAATTAGCAGCCTTGTCTGCAAGATGCGACACACAAACTCGTCAAATTTCAAGTATTGAAACGGAAAGGAAGATCCTTCTGAGTAAAATCAAAGATTTGGAGAAGAAAATTGATGTTGATCAAGCCCGATTCGTGGGTCTCCTCAGTGATCGGGACAATGAAATAGATCGCCTGGTACTGGAAAAATCAACCTTGCTCTCAGAACACCAAGACCTCATGGACACTAAAGTAGCTTTTGACAACGAAATTGCAACATACCGCAAGCTGCTTGAGGGGGTAGAAACTCAGTAAGTAAAACTATTTAGTAAGTTATAACTGCTTCACTAATTAAGTGTCGCAAATTTGGTCATCAAATCAAAATCTACACCGGATGATAAATGCAACATCAGAGTCACAACATCAACAGTCAGAGTGCCTGATGGTGGTCATACTCTAATTGTGGCCGCCCGCTCTATTGGACGCGCATATGTCACAACATAGACAATTTATCTTACTAGAAGACATAGAGCATAGAGAGATACTGGTTTGTACTAGTGTTGTGACTTGTTAACAATTGTTCTTTTCCCTTATGGGATTTAGCATAGGAGAACAATCTGTGATTGTGCACAATTGTTCTTCAACATTTTCCAATGTTTAATCCCATAAGAAAATCAAGAACAAACTAACATTGTGCACAAGTCACAACACTAGTTTGTACTAGCCACATTCAGATTTAAGGAGCCAAAATCAGATCAGTGATACTAAACTAAGTTGACAAAATTTCCCCCTGATTTATTCCTGTTTTTTCATATTTTGAGTAAGCTAGTTCAAATTTAATTTGAATCTTCGACAGTAGCTTTTCAGTTGCAACTTTTCATAAGTAATGATTAGCTAATACATATAAGTAATCTACGTCATTAGATTGAAATTTTATTTGTCGAGATAGCAGAAAAAGTTTTTGATTTTCCATCAATCACTGCAATTGTGGCCAATGAAGATGCTTAAATGTGGCCCGGTCTAAGCTTAATAAATTACACGGTTTCTTGCATGAAACGTCAAGATTAGGATTAACAAGAAATAAAAAATAATTTCCGTGTGATTCTTATCGTTCCCGAACAATTTCACGGTGCGGTTTGAGATGTTTTCGACGGGCTCAGTATCAATCAACTTGACTTGTTTTGCATTGTAGAAAACTGAGATTTTACGAGCCACCTATTAATGACATTATAGATAGATACTTACAGAATCTACGATTGTGTATGAAGGAAACTGATAATTTTGACGCATTTGATTGAGCAATTTGGGTTGTAAAACTTTTCCCACCCGGACTTTTCCTACGCGGACTTTTCCGACCTATATGGTTTCTACACGGACTTTTCCTATCCGGACATTTCTTTACCCACGACCAAACCTAGGACTTTTCCTACCCATGTATAAAATAAGAAACTACACATCCCGCAAAGATATGCCCACAAGTTCTGTATTTTATTATAGCCTTGAGTTAATTTACATAAGTTTTATAATAATAATTTTATAATAAGACATGCTAGTAAAATAATCTTTCCTACTTCGGGTAGGAAAAGTCCTAGGTTTAGTCGTGGTTTGGAAAATTCCGGGTAGGGTAAAGTCCATGGAGACCCAGGGGTGGACTGGCCATAACCAATTTCGGGAAATTCCAGATGGGCCCCCAATTCCTTATACATTACGTAAATAGGAGCCTTGCTGGGCCCCTCGGTTCAGCGTGGGCCCCATGATCGCCAAACCTCGTCATTAAAGTTTCGCGGGCCCCCAGAAGGAACCAGTCCGCCCCTGGAGAAACCATATGGGTAGGAAAAGTCTGTTTACCAGCAATTTGAGACTTTTGCAAGAATCTGCACATGATCGACAGGTTAAGCATAAGAAAAGTAGATATGCTGGTTGATGCCCCAAGGATGCAAGTTGAGCAGTTTTCTTTGACAAATGATCAGCTGCTACTGCATCAACATAATGGGTGCTTAAATTGTATCGAATTACATACATTAATTAAGGATGACCACAACTAGAACTCACCCGGCCACAATTACGGCACTTCAGAGAATTTTAAAAAATCCTGACTTATTGAACCTTTGTTATTGTATCTTAAAAGCACTATGATTTAAATTTTACATTCACGATTATTTTTAACCTTATTGAGCAAGATGTAGCCAAAATTTCTGTGCATGAGGTTTTTTTCTGCGAGCTCTGTTTCACAAGTTATGATTTTTGAGTTTAACTTTTATAAACCCGGCCACAATTAGGTAGTTACTCTCACCCTCACCCTATTTCATTAACTTACTGTTTTTAGATTGAGTTCCACGTTGTCACCAGGAAGAACTCGAGTAGGAAGTCACAGCAGTGATACTACGAGTTTTTCAGTACGTACCGGAGCCGGCCTCGGCGGAACACGCATTGGTACACCCTTTCCAGTCATGATACAAAAACGGGGAGCTAGAGCCGGGATGTTTCAGGAGGAAATGGCTGCCTCTTCTGCCGAATATGATGCTAAACCCCTCACTAACGGTGACATCGAAATCATAAATGATGATCCGGAAGGAAAATTTATTACACTGAGTAATAAGAGTGATAAGGTATGTAAAGCACTTTCCGGACATATTATATTATATTATTATATTATTGCCTTTTTGCGATACTTTTGTATGTACCCAAAGTTCTTGAATTTTTGAATTTGAATTTCCATTGCAGGAAGTGTCGATTTCGGGGTGGCAACTAATTCGTATCTCAGGTGACATCGACACCACTCACAAGTTTAATCGTCACGCCAAGATAGATGCTCGAGCCACGCTGACAGTTTGGTCATCGGACGCTACCGATGCAGTTCATGAGCCGCCCACGGCCATCATCATGAAAGGTCAGAAGTGGTACACCTCCAACCACTTCAAAACCGTGCTAGTGAATGGTGGAGGAAACGTGAGCAATTTTGCCTATTTCGTTGAAATTATCGCGTGAAGTGTAATTTATCTCTAAAATCGAGTACTTTGTATGCTTTTATATTTGTATTTTGACTGTGAACAGGAGCATGCCGTGCGAGAAACTCATGGTCTTCAAATTAACCGACTGCGAAAGTGTCTCGGTTTTGAGCCTCCGGAAGTTCCAGAGCAAGGAGCGAGCAATTTTTCATCTTCAACTGGTTCTTTTGGCAACTGAAATTTAACATTTAACGTGGAGAAGAATAGTAGTAAGTATACCTAACATAAACTATATTACGTGGTCAAGAGGTTCTAAAAGATTTTGTTAAACAAGCCGTGCGGAGAAAAGTAGCCGAACCCTAGAAATAAAAATGTAAAATGTTTTTTTTAAAACAGCTTTGTAGTGTACTTTTTACATAGAATGAGCTGTAGAAGTATTTATTTATTTATTGTGTTAAGCATATCTTAGATTATTTGCACTGTGTTCCACTTGAGGAACATCAGCGGCATGAGTTGCATTATGATACGGATTTCTATAATGATAATTAGCCCCTATTAAAACCAGCCAAAACCAAAGTCGATTTTCAATATATTGTGTGTATTGAAGGCAGGAAAAATTTACAAACAAAATCCACCAATTGAAGACTTTTTAAATTAGGAAGCGGAGGGATGAAAACATGTACATCATGGTTTGATTCACCAACGTTAAGATCCAGACATGTCAAGGAATTCTTGATTGAGCTCAAAATCATATTGGGAAACTTCATAACTTTAAAATCTGTACCATTTCCCCAAGTACGTTGAAACCGGATTGTAAATTTGTTTATCTTAGCTTTTGGAACACTTATTGGAAGGCCATCATTCAAATCCGTATCCGCCACAAGTTTGGTAAATTTATGAACTGTTGACATTTCGTTTTTGACGAGGCTTGAGGGATCAAAGTCTAAATCTTTAATAAGATGGCATTTTCCCATTTTAAGCAAAACCCCAAGTGCTAACACATCTACTTTCCTAATAGAACTCAAGTTTGGGCAAACACCTATGAGTTCTTTTACAAGATTATATTTGTCCTTCATAAGTCTGTAAGCGGAATTTCCCACAATGAGCTCTTTTATTTTTAGTGTCATTTCCATTTGATTTTCCTCCTGGTCATGACCTTCGAAGGAAAATCGTTCAAACTGCTCAAGATCTAAGCAATTCAAATTAGTCATGTGGACGTATATTAAATTTTGAACTGCTTTTTTCGAAATTCCGCAGCTCAACGAAAGTTTCGTGATTTTCTTACCATACGCAGAGAAAATTGGAATAAATCTTTTTGATGATGATCTTCATCGGCCAAGTCCAAAGTTTGACAGAGATTTCCAAGAACTGACCCACACTCTTGATGGAAGCGAATGCTGGTGGATGGGAATTTTGGAGAAGTGGAGATTAGTTGGTTCAGATCCGAAAGAAAGTTTTTGGGTTGGTAATCATTAAAGAAATTGTTGAAAGGTAGAATACTATAGGGAGTATTTTGCATTTCCATCTTCCACAGCTCAGACCTAGCAACTCCGTTACCATCCTCATCAAGGAAAACTTCACCAAACTTCAAAACTATTTCACAAAGATTTTGTTTGAGTAGGACAGACGTGGCTGCATCCCTCCAGCTTCGATTTACCAGGCGAAAATTGAGAAGATCTTTAATAGTCAGAATTTCCGTGTTGTCAAATATCTGAGGAAGGATCTGTAAAAATAATTTAAGGAGGTATATAGGCACACTATAATATTCTTTTTATGTATTGATTTGATTTTAAATTTTTGATGTTTTATTAGCTGTACTTAATCAGTCAGTGGACATTCACTAGATCTAAATGATCAGAATTTAGATTTAAATGCACGAAATATATTTAAATCTAAATGCTGGGCATTTAAATCTTAATGTTTATCGTCAAACTAATTAGATCTAAATACCGAGCATTTAGATCTAATTACTTTGAAATCCGTATTTGCGCATGCGCGCCTTCAAATGAGCGGACCGGTCAGAGATCTGACTGACCGCGAGTGTGTTTTACGAAAATTACAAGAGAAAACCTTGTTCTCTCAGTTTCTACTGTTTGGTTATCATTCTAGGCCAATGTAATTTATTTAGCCGTCAGACGGTTATATATTTAGCCGTCTGTTAAAGGACTAAATGTATCCGTGTAGCGATTAAATATATACCCCACACGGCTTTATTTAGCCGTTTCAAGTTAAAGACGGCTTTATATAGTCGCTCCTCGCTGATTGGCCAGTGTGACCAGGTGAAACTTGGACTGACCCCGAAAAATAAAGTGACACGGCAGAAACAATCTTATTTTCTGCGTTTTCACCGCGCAATACTTAAATCCATCGTGCAATTTATTTTTAATGGAATTTTGTAATTTTTTTCGATTTTTACTAGACTATTTATATGCGTCTCTAACTTGAGACGGCTAAATAAAGCCGTGAGGGGTATATATTTAATCGCTACACGAATACATTTAGTCCTTTAACAGACGGCTAAATATAACCGTCTGACGGCTAAATAAATTACATTGGACTAGACTGTATGATCGGTATTGAAATCTCGAAAATTTTTGAAGATCTAATTCCAAAATTTGAAATATCCTCGTTTTAATTTTATATGTGTCAGGTGGCAATTTATATCTAAACGCCCGAGGTTTAGTTTTAATTGTTTAGCATTTAGATTTAATATGTCCAGGCATTTAAATCTAAATGCCGATCATTTAGATCTAGACAATGTCCACTGACTGTTAATACTAGTTCAACCACATATTTTAAATGAAAAATCACTCACGTCTTCGTGGAATACACGAATACACCGATGATGAGAGTATTTAGAACACCGGTATTAGTTTCAGTCCTCTCATACGTTTCGAAACTGAATTTGAACTCATTGTGTAGTAGGGGAGTGCGTATGTGTGATCGGGTTCATTTTTTTCAACTTTAAAAATCTGTAACTTTTTTTGTACTTCCTCCAAATTCACTGTTTGTGTACTCAAATACTAGCCAGTTCATTCTCTATATACCCTTAAAATATCAAACCGATAAACTGAAAATTCGAAGACTTGTACCAAATTGTATGAAATAACTTCGATAATTTTCGAAATTACAAAAATGCTGTTTATGTGATCACCGTGTCCCAAAATGTGATCATGTTAAAATTGCATTAATATTACAGTGAAAGTTAGTGCCTTTTATGTGATCACACTAGAAAACTTTCAGATAAGATGGAAAATGAAAGGTAATACGATATTAGGTTCCATTTATGAGAGTTTAAATAACACTACATGCGTAAAATACAAAATCACATGTTTTGGGGTGGTCTGCAAATGGCGTCACAAAATTAATGACATTTTGTCCCACCATTATTTTATCATTTTAGGGGTTGCCCATAAATGATGTCATCGAAGTTTCTCCATTTCTACGACCCTATGATTACCCTGTCATCAACCGAACCATTGTGTAGAATAGATGGATATCTTTAACATACGTTATCATCAAGATCCTAGCTGACCCACTAACCGTACCCCTGACATCATTTACGGATGATCTCTTACCATTGAGTAAGCGACTATTTTAAAATGGAATGTCATCAGTCAGTCATTAATATCTGGCTAGACCAGCTGACCCGAACGATGACATTATTTAATGGCGATTTTTAAGGGGTTACCCATAAATGATGTCCACATCTTGGTGGGTAAAAATAAAATAAACGATAATTCGGCATCTGTAACATGTGATAACAGCAATTGCATAAATGATCGAGGAATTCCTGAACTAGTGGATTTTTCTTGAGCAATAATGCTAACGATACACTGAATTTTAATACCCACCCATTTTTCTAATTTGCAAAAAATCAAAATTTGCTGTAAGGGATGGTTCATAAATAATGTCACCCAAATTATAATTTTATTAGGACCCATTCACCTATATGTCATGATTGTCATGACATCAACATTACTTAAACCGCTATATGTAATATGTCTTCAAAATCTGACTGGACCCACACCCATCCGGACGACATCATTTATGGACGATCCCTAATGATGTAAAACAGCATTGTCAACTTATTTTAATAAGCTGTTTGATAAACTGAGTTGATTCGATGCTTTTAGCCATCTGCAGCTATATATACTTTATTCAGTCACTGTTGTACAACTACAATAGCCTTACGACTCAGTATACAATACACAACATTTTATAGTATTAATATGTGATTAACGAAAATATTAGTATTTATCACTAATAATTTTTTTTTTCACATTTAGAGCTCATAGAATGATCACATTATAGCACAACTCCCGGATTTGACACTTTGACCTGTCATCTATTTTAGTGGGAACTCTCCGTACGAAAATCTCAAACAGTATCTTCAACTAGTTGGTAATGAATGTATCAATCACGTTGCACACGTTGTTTAATTCTAAAATGTACAACACTAGAAATTTTGAAATTTGAAAACTCGGAAAAAAATTCGGAATACGAGTTATTCTGATATTCGGACTTCGGCGATTTTACTCTGCCCAGGTTTTCAAAGTTTCGCACCCTAAATTATACTGTCGTTAGTTAAGAGTACAAGCTATCATTACCGCCTAGTAAAGGATTTCTGATGCAGCTTGTGCTTTAGCACCAGCCACTGATCACACTTAAGGCATGATCACATATACGCACTCTACTGCTAGTCAAAAGTCGAACTGAAATACATCCAATAAAACAAACCCAATTACAAACTTTAACATAGCAGGGACACGCCTAATGGTGATCACGTCGTAATGGTGCGATCAGTGTAAGACAAGCTGTGTCAGAAATCATTGACTAATTGGAATTAATAGCTTATTATAGTCCTAGCTCCTTGTCATATAATGTATAGCATCATTATGTAAAAGCTCAGACTGAAGAAAATTCCTGAACCTGCTACTTCAAAAAAATGAGAACATCAATGAAATTATAACAGTCAGCGGACATACTATTAATAAACACCCCTAGGAAGTTGATTAACTTCCCTACAAAAGATTCTAATTAACTTCCTGTGGAGGTATATTTACATCCTCGGGGATTATATTTACATCCCTGATGTGCAGGGAAGTTAATACAGATCCCGGGTAGGTAAATCAACATCTCTCATCGCGATAAAAAATAATTAAAATTCAATTACTCACAAGTTTCATCTACGATTTTAAAGTTTCATCTACAAAACATAGAAAATAGTTTTTACTCTCGAAAATTGTCAAACTTGCGCTCGGTGAACCTGATCCCTGATTGGTGCACCGCGCAGGCGCGATGAAGATAGTTGATTTACCTACCTGGGGTGTTGATTAACTCCCCAGCACTCCTGGGATGTTAATATACCTCCATAGGGAGTTAATTAGAATCTTTTGTAGGGAAGTTAATCAACTTCCTAGGGGTGTTTATTAATAGTATGTCCGCTGGCTGTATAATTTAATATAAATTCTTTCGTACTTTTCTCACACTCTTCTCTTCCACGCTGCTGGGTACACACCAAAACCGAAACCGCATATTTGGCTCTCGACTCTGCTGGACGTCGACGTTAACTATGGTTAACTTAAACCAATTACATTTACAATATAAACGCGGTAAAATTCATACACACTTAGCAGGCTGACTAATGAGCGTGCAAAAATTACGTGGCACAAAAATCGGAAATTTTTAACCCCTTTCCCACTTCCCCCCTTTTTTGATATGTACAGTCTACGCCTATGTAAAAGCAAAGGCAGCTTGGACTCCTACCATGGCGTACCACGTAATTTATGCACGCTTTAACTACCCTCATATTTCCAGATTTCCACAGATGCGCTCATACATTCACTACACTTTGAGTTCTTTTTGAGGTATTTTGGTGCGCGATCCTTCCTAGTCTTCCCACCCCACCAGTTTAAAAAAACTATAACACACCAATCACCAAATCACCAAACCAAAATATCGCAAAGTAAAGTACCTTATGCGTATTCTATAATAATACACGGGACTGTAATAGTAAGTACGCGGGTGTGAGAGTTCTCAGTTTGAATAGTACGCGGGTGGGAAGAAAGGAAAAAAAGTGAAATTCTAACGTCATTAAATTTTATAATTATCTAACTGTTTTTGTTAAAATCTATTTGTAAACAGTAAATAGAATACCCAGTTTGATAATCTTGTTGTTTGAAAGGCGAAAGGCGATGACTGGAGAAAGTAATTTTCATAAAATGGGAATTTGTGCATTTTATTTAGTACGCGGGTCTTTAATAGTAAGAGGGTCTGAGAGGTCCAAATTTTAATAGTACGCGGGGCGTACTGTTATAGAATATACGGGAAGTTAAATACTTTCGTAATCATGTAATCTCTCATTTTACTTGTTGCTCACAAACTTGAGAAACACCTATTTTCATTCACTAGTGTGCCCTGAGTGTAGGACGTGTTATTTTTAAGGTCTGATAATTTCACAAAATTAAGTTGTATTTAGCTATAATTTGGTACTTTTCATTACACTGTTGTAATCCCCGTGTTTTTCTGTTTGTACTATCATTACTTTAAGTTTCAATTTTACTAAATTTAAGTCATAATCATCCATTATAAAAATATAAAATATAGTTAAAATTACTCATAATAAACCATTCTCCTCGTCCTCGTCCAGCAGCATGGTAGAGGAGACCACAGAGGTATATAGAACTAGAGTCACTACTCCCCGGGAAAAAGGAAGGCAGCCAGGGGCAAAGCGCCGTCTGCATTTTTGGTGTGCTTAGCATCATGGCTGCAGCTCGCTTCCGTATAACTAGGTGTCTCTCAGATGTGCAAGTTAAGACTTGCACTAGCTACGAGAGTCTACGGTTGGTAATATTCGATTAGCCGTAAGTTGCAGTTGCAAGGATATCAATGGATGGTTTCCATCCTTAGAAATACTTGGCAGAGGCAATTGAGGAGGCAAATTTAAAAACACGCAGTTCCGAGGTTAAAATGCTGATGTCGCCACTACTGAGAACTTTTGGTGCAATGATAAAGTGTTACCTATAAGTTCATCCATAGTGCCGCATAAAAAACACATGCAAATAGATTACAGTAGGGCATCTAGGTATTCTATATCTGTGGAGGAGACCCACTGCGCATGGCGTACCGCGAAACCAGAATTCAAATTTAAAATTGGACTTTCAGACTTTGACTTTGACCTGACTCTCAATCTTAGCCTTAAATTACAGCCGCCAGTTGTCACCGACGTCTACATCAAATACCTAAAACTACAACCAACCTACACCTACAATATCCAATAATTGTCTCCGTCAGTGCAGTGTATGATATCTTATATAAATTGTAATTTCCAATCATAGTTAATTTGAAAGTTAATTTCTAGTAACTAATACACCTCATTCTACTATACCTACTCCATTACACGAAATCTACACTCACTTATGGGCATACTAGTGAACATGAATGATAACCCTGTAGCGTTGTAAATGTCAAACTGTGCTGTTAATTATAGTGATATTTGGAGGGCAGTAAGGGTGCCCAAAATCCATCACCCAGTTGATGTCAGTCTGGGGTAACAAAACCGACTTATTCACTAGTGCAGCATAGTTGGACATATAAAAAGGGTTTTTTAAAATATTTTTTTATATTAATATACACGGAATGCTTACTACTTTTTTCCTTATTAAGGTTTTTTTGTTCTTCCAAAACATTGGCTGTATGATTACAAATAGTTTTACTTTAAATTCAAAATTTTAACTAGTAACACAGTCCTGAATCAAATGATTCCACTCGCATATTCTGTTATCCTCGGCGCTTGATATATGTCGCGAGGGCTTCTTCGTTTTTCTTTAAGAAAATTATGTACTGTTTTAGTTACTGTAATATGTTAAGTAGAAATTAAGCAAAATTCTCTATCTACATGTACTGTTTTCAGGATTGATTAAACATTTTTATGTGTCTCTTTTGTGTATGTACAAGTTAAATACGAAACAAAGAAATAAAAACCCCAAATAATAATAATATTTGTATATTTGTATTATTATTGGGGATTAAATATATGTACTTAAATACACATGAAGGAGTACTTCGTGGTCTCGGGGTGAACGGCTCACATGAGATACGGAAGGCAATGAGTGAAAAATATATGTTTACATATATGTATACGAGCTTTTCTAACAAGAGTACTCACGGTGGACCATCCAGCTATGTCTTCCCCAGTGCTGGCATGGGAGTGGAGGGAGGGTGGCTGGTGGTCGGCGTGCGGGTGAGTAGTGGTAGTTCTATATGAATCGCAAGTCATGGGTTGACGCTGCTCCATAGTACTATCTCTCTCCTCCGCTGTCGGCTCCCTGCCTTGTTTCCCTTTCACTCTCTATCCTCTTCCTATAGACAAATTGTCGCTCATAGTTTCGCTAGTATCGTATAGGTTTAGCAGCTCCGTCAAAATGCAACTCCTTACGGTAATCAAAATCAGCTGTCAATGCTTAAGCATGTAAATTCGTAAATCTTTAGCCTCCTATATATGTGGTAGTCCAGAAGAAGTTTAGTCCTTTGGCCCAAAGGACTAGTCCAGAAGCCCAGGATTCTTCTGGACTAGTCCACAAGGGTAGTCCAGAGGCTTCCGCGGCCTGTGGACTGGCCAGCACAGAAGCCGATGCAACGATATAGAATGCATCATTTTAGTACATGTGGAATGTGTGAATGTGCTCATTAAATGCAATAAGATACAATTACCTATATTAGATTTTAGATGCAATGTAAATGAATTTCAAACGTAGATTCCATACGTATCGTCAGGTATTAGTATTAGGTTAATATTTGTATACCCCTATGCATTAAATACTAAGTAATGCTTACAAAAAATAACTTTTAAAATCTAATCGCTGGGGATAGTTTTGTGGATGAGGATGTCGTTGGGGCAGCTGAGAAGTCAATGTCAATACTTTGTCCCATCTATTATCGTGGCGTATAGCATCAAGCCTGTTGTACCTCAACCTTCCTTTCGCATTAAATGTGATTCAAATTTTTGAACAAAAGTTAACGGTTAGGCTTACTTTTAGTGCTACGTGCGACGATAATAAATCGCTGTCTTGTCTTCACGAAAATTCGAGTATGTGACTAAAGATTTCAAATAAATAAGAGTGCAGTGCGGGATGTTAGCGTGTTGACGAAAGAATGGAGTTACATAATAGTGAGGGATTTTTAGCGTGTGGAAGAATGAGTGCAGATTTATAAGAGTGCAAGATGTTAGCGTGTGGACACCAGAGTGCACGACTAAAGCAGGTGTGCTTGGGTGAGCGGCTAGAACAGCAGTCTTGAACAAAATTTCCATTCTCATCCCTGGCTTCAATCCTCGGCCACTTCTAATCGTATACGCGTATTACGCCTCTGGATGGTTGATTGAAATCCTATCTCTTTCTGTGGTCCTTAGTGAGTGCTACTTACTGCAGGGGCCTAGGGAATGGGACTCCTTTATTGTGGAGGGGACGGGATAGGGATAGGTGAAAGGGTAATATGACCGAGACAAACTAATGTGGTAGCCTCCTATCTCCTCACTCACAGTGACTGGTTGACTCTGGTTGTATGAACTTCGATTAAATCGAAATAATGAATATTTAATATATTACATGGCAAAAGAGTGTGTAACAATGTAAATATTTAACTACTTTTGATTTGCTGGAGAAATTTTTCCACACATATAGTTTTATTAGCATATCTCAAGTTGCATTAAAACCGCAATAACTTCACTAAATTCAAGATTGTATGATCCAACTTGAATCAGATTATCAACTAACTTAATTATGTATTTTATATTGTCTGAATGACAACTCAGGATAAAACTCAGAGTATCAGCTTAAATGAAGGCTTGCTATGTTGTAACTATACTTATTATTAACATATTGTTTAAATTGTGGTTTCTACGGGCAAGTAATTACAGTTTTCAACTCCTGTATCGCGCACTCTTTTGTCGTGCACTCTTTGGTTCACACCTTTTAGTCTACACTCTAATGTCCCACGTTCTTGTGTATATGTACTCGAAAATGTGTATTCCGGTGTCTGCCCGTAATCTGTAGGACGATAACTGTAGATTCACCTCAACGACTCCAGCGTTGCACTGCAGGTTAAGTCGTTAAGTACACTTCCCAGGGTCCGCACCAATAATTTACGTTGTAGAAATATAAGGCACGCGCGTGCTTGTGGATTTTTTTCGTAATTGATAAACCCCGTTAAGCTTTGATGTCAATTTAATGATTTCACTAGGATCTTTTACGTCATGTATTTTAAGTCACACAATATTCCACTCATTTTTAATGACTCAATTCTTATTGTAGTAACACCTGCTACTTGTCAGAGTGTGAGCTATGCCAAAAAGTATGTATAACGTAAATCAGAGATATCACATACGAGTTGTAATCTGTCTTATCATTAGTTAGGAAAAGCAACGTACATCAAAACTTGCCATTATTTCGTTTATTAGCTCGTGTCCATAAACTGAGGAATCGTGCTGGATACTATTTTGCTACTAATTACTACCTGCATTAGTTTCACCCAATAATAATACCTTACTATACGTATGGAATCTACATTTAAAATACAGTTGAATTGCATCTAAAATCTAATATAGGTAATTGTATCTTATTGCATTTAATGAGCACATTCACACATTCCACATGTACTAAAATGATGCATTCTATATCGTTGCATCGGCTTCTGGACTGGCCAGTCCACAGGCCGCGGAAGCCTCTGGACTACCCTTGTGGACTAGTCCAGAAGAATCCTGGGCTTCTGGACTAGTCCTTTGGGCCAAAGGACTAAACTTCTTCTGGACTACCACATATATAGCTTTTACGCCACATCGGTATAGATAAATGATATCTTATTCGAAAGAGCGTATTTCACTTAGTAATATCCAATAGTAAGTTTTTAGTGGTGGGATTAAACAAATACAGCAATTAGGCGAAAAGAAATGCTTTTTTCACAGAAACAAACACACAAGTGATTTTTGTAACCGTAAGCAGTTGTACCATTTATCCCGCTTGGAAGCGCTGCTCTTCACTCCTGCTATCTGTCTATTCCCATTGCCGCAGCACGGATCCGAAGCATGTCCCATTGGAATGGTCTACCATAATTAGAATGGTGAAGATAGACAGAGCGCTCTGTAATACTCTGAACTATGTAGGTCTATAAACAGAATTCACGTCTCCATGGCTGGAGCTTAATATAGTCTCTTAAAGAGGGCGATAGTATATACATCCCAATCAATAGCTAAGACTTTGCAAATAAGTTAGTATTAAGTTACTGGCAGCGATCTCGACGAGCACATCTAGTCAAGCAGACCATCGAGCCTGACTAAATATAGTGTGTCTCAAGAGTAGCAATCCGAAAAGTAATACAGTGTACATGGGCGTCTGCCTGCGAGTACAATACTGTTACATACATACATACATACATACATACATACATACTTAAATACACATGTGAAAAAATGCAGCTCTCTCCAAGCGATTTAGAAAATGTTATAAATCGTCACGAGGCTGTAGAGAGTGTCTGTGTTGTCGGTGTGCGGGATCCAGATGGCGGGGACACAGTTCCGCGAGCTTTTGTAACTTTGAACAATCAACATCCACAGACAGAGACAATTTGCTGAGAATATTCGGAAAGCTAACGTTGGGTTTTAATTTGATGACTTGATTAAGGAACAAAATGAAATAAGTGTTAAATAACTTGCAATTTTTTCATACACGGTATTATATTGTTGTTGATAGATAACTTACCAGAGTACAAAGCAACTTCGTGGAGGACTCATAATACTGCCAGAGCTTCCTCTGGGGAAGTCAGGGAAAGTGAGCCGAGATATTTTAAGTAAACTCCAAGTATCTTGACAAATAAAATATATTGCGGAAACTATGTCTACGCCAAAGCTATTATTATAATTTTAAATAATACTCTGGCTAGGGTTAGAGCTTGTTTATTCAAAAACTGCATTAATATTAGATTGAATTTTTTTAAATTATCTAAAATATACTTTTAAAAGTGCGCTGTATTTCCCTTGGACGATATATAAGGCAAGGACATCTTTATACCCTTGGCTGAAGGGCACTTTCAAGACATCCTTGGCTTCTAAAGTACATCTTTATTTTTTCCTTGGACAATATAAGAAAACCTTTAACTTATCATTGTCTTTGACAAGCACAGCATTATTTGTTCATTAGATAATATAAGGGCATGTGTAAGGTTTCCTTGCGGCCTAAAATTACACTGTTTCATTGGTTGTGGCTATATTCAACCCAAGGAAACGTTTTAGATGCCACTGTAAAATATGATGTAAATGTCGCACTACTCCCCCTTCCCCCTAAACGCATCACTGTTTGCTATTATTCTGAATCCCCTCCCCCCTAAATTGTATGACATAATAATTGCAAGACCCTTTAGGTTATTTTGTTGCATTCTCGATAATTAAAATTACATAAATATATATTTTCTATAAACAATATCTGCGGCTTAAAAGTGCATACTTGCAGTTAGGTAGGAAATCCGACTCCTGCAATTCTTGTTGTAGAGTTCGTCCTAATGGTGATCGGGTTCCTGTTTTCAAAACTTCAAGAACCTGTATCTTTTTAAGCAAATGACGTATAGCAAAGCATATGTTGCACCATTTTACCTGTTCTGTATCTACGAAAAAATATTTCGTGTCTAAAATTAAAGTTTACAAGAGGCACACTGTCTGAAAAAAGTGAAAAAAATCTAAAAATTCCAGTTACCCTAAAAGATGATCAGTTTGCTTGAAAAAGCATTGCATTGGCATTATAGGAAAAGTAGCTTCGTATAGGTGATGTACAGTAGAGGCAACCGAAAGTGAAGGCTGGCAAGGATAAATTTTGCATGCAAACAAATGGCAGCTTTATCCTTGCTAGCCTTCACTTTCGGTTGCCTCTACAGTAGTTTGTAAAAGTGATTAGAACGTCCTTAGTTTTACAAAGCTAGGGTATTTAAGGAACAGAGCTGAAAGTACAAGTATATTGAGACTATAAGCTACATCACTATCAGTGACAAAAAATTTTTAAAGGCAGTAGTTTTTGCAAGATCGCTACTGATCACCATTAAGCGTGTCCCTGCTAATTTAGTTATAAATACGTATTCCCGTCAATGTTTGACTAAAATCTATGAAATATGCAGTATTTACGAAAGTAACTTAATCAGTTATTACACAAGAAATAAAGCATTACCGAAGTTCAGAAAGTATGACTATGCGAATAGACAAATGTGGACTGCCACTCAGGATGAGTGGTTTTGGTGTTGATGGTGTTTGTCCAGTTCAAAATTTTTCTACTTCATGAAAATGGTTTTAAATATATTTAATTATAAAAGCTTCCATTACATTTTTTAATGTTAAATCTTGGCTGAACTTATTGATTACTGATTATTGTAGGAATTTATAAAATCGTTTAAGGTATCACTTACTCGCCTACAAGATGTACATACTTCGAAAACTAATCTGCTGACACTATTATTGTGTGTTATAGGAATATGAATCAAAACTTCGGCAAAATATTCAGGAATTACCAGCAGAGTACGAAGCTCAGCAGAGGGCAAAGAAGGAAGAGTTCGATAGTCACCACGAGCAACAAAATTCATATGTAAAAGCTCAATTAAAGCGTCTACAGATCTCATCTGCGTCCAAGGGAGAAGAATTAACAACCCTGTATGAGAGACGCACAAGCTCGTCTAATTTCAAGTACTGAAGCGGATTAACTGAGTAAAATCAAAGATATGGAGAAGAAAATGGATCTGGAACAACAATGAAATAGATCGCCTGGTACTGGAAAAATCAACCTTGCTCTCAGAATATCAAGACCTCATGGACAATAAAGTAGCTTTTGACAATGAAATTTCAACATAAGTACAGCAAGCTACTTGAGGCTGTAGAAACTCAGTAAGTAAAGCTAATTCAAATCACGCAATAATTTTAAAAGTTATGACAAAGTCAATAGTCTCCTCAGATAACACAAGAACAACTTTAAAATATCATTGGCTTTTAGAAGTACATCCTAATTACTTCCTTCGGTAATATAAGGACATCTTTAAGATATTTTCCGCTTATAAAAGTGCATTATATTTCCCTTGAACGATATAAGGACATCTCTAATATATTCTTGTCTTCTAAAGTGCATATTTATTTTTTCCTTGGACAATATAAGAAAACCTTTAGCTATCCTTGTATTTTACCAGTGCAACATTATTTAGTCCTTAGATAATATAAGGGCATCTGTAAGATTTCCTTGAGGCCCAAAAAGACACCGTTTCCTTGGTTGTGGATATTTATTTAGAACCCAAAGAAACGTTTCAGTTACCTTTGCTTGTAAAATATGATTTCAATGTCGCACTACGAGAGAGAGAGAGAGAGAGAGAGAGAGAACAGCTGTGTGTGGTTGTCTGAATGAGATAAAAATTTAACATTCACTCGTCCTTGTTATTATTTTCTTACATACGAAGTTATGCATTCACTCCTAATTAATCATATTTAGATAATTTTTTGATTTACATAATAATATACGTTGCGCTAATAGTACTTATGTTATCCATGAAAGCAGTGCGACGGCTTGTAATATTATATAGCCCTTCTAAAAACACTGAAGTATTATCATTATTATATGAATTGCCAATACATTGGTAATATCTTCAAGAGTATAGTCATTCATTTCATTTTAGCTTCAACATTGTCTTATCGGTATATTAAGGCATAATGTATGGGTGACGAATGTGAATAAACTTTAATTGATAGGAAAAACAGAAGGACTTTATTTAACCTTTTTTCAAGTTCAAGGTGCCATTATGATGTCTCAAGCAGACATCATACAGACTTTTGACTTCATACAGTAACTACTGGTTCGCATTAAGCAGTCAATAAATCGATAAACTGAAATTAGTTTTTCTTATTTTTGGAAATACATACATTTAATAAAGCGGTAATTTATAACTTGGCTTGGAAATGTTTCAAGACGGCACCTTGTCTTCTCATTACAATTTTGAGCTGGAATTCCCTCAAGAAAAAAGTACAGTCGACTGTTTCCTTCATAAGGTTGCCCAACAGTGCGAAAATGGACTTGGTGAAAGAAAATGGATTGTAATTTTGAGCTCCAGCTATTGTTTGAATATAAATTAGTGATATTTGGGAAGGTGGGCCCATACATTTATTGTACCCGCCCATCCCCTTCGTGTATTGGTGCAGGGATGGGCGGGTACAATAAATGTATGGGCCCACCTTCCCAAATATCACTAATTTGTATTCAGGCAATATGTACAAATATAGAATATAATCAATATAATGCATTAATAATTTATTAATTAGGTGGTTCTGTTGTCGTTATACTACGTAGAAACCAAAATCTATCTTTCGTTCTTAAACCGTATAGATTGACGTGGAGACCGGGGACTCGATTACATTCTATCAAGTGGAACCCCTCTCCAGGAAAGTTGCAAGTAGTTTGTTTAAAAAAGGAATGCGCCGTGGGGACATCCTACTCTATAGTTCTCATGATATAACTAAACTGCATGTGTTTTTTATTGGAGTGTGGCGAGCAAATGGAACTGTGAGAGCAATTTATCCTCAAGAGAAAGAAGACGTGATTGCAGAGAAAATTATTGAGTCAAAAGCTCGATTTTTTCTTTGTGACCCAAACACTGTGACCGAAGTAGCAGCTGCGGTCCAAAACGTTCCGTGGCCTGTCGAAATCATTGTTTATGGAAAGGAGGAAAATTGCACCTCTACAGATGAGATTTTTCAAGATGAAGGAGACGGTAATCGTGATAATAATTAGTATTTGTTAGTACTGCTTTTATAGCCACAAAAGAAACTACCTACGCATCTATTAAAGTATATATGAATTCTGAATAATATACAATGTAATTAAACGTAATAAAGTTGCTTGGACACGATGGACATAATATACGAATTTAAAAAATAATATGATAGATTGTCCTGCACTGGAAGTGGGTGAACATGACATTGCTGCAATCTTATCGACAAGTGGCACCACTGGTCCGAGCAAAGGAGCCTCGTACAGTCACGCTCAGTTTCTAAAATCAGTCGTGGCATACCAAAAATGTTTTTATATTGATGATTCGTGGCACCCATGCCTTCTTATGGTCAGACAAACTCACATCAGTGGAGTGTGTTATCCGTTTGTTACACTTTTAGCTGGAAGAACTGCCCTCATGATGAAAAACTTCACAAAAGAAAATATTTTGTATGCTGTTCATCACTACAAAGTAAAGTAAAGATTCCTTAAAGAAGTCTAGTGTGCTGTCCCTAATGATCTAAACAGCAAATACGCTGACATTATTTTATTATACGGTATATTATATTTTAGGGCTAATTTGTACTGATAAAATCATGAAAATGTTTGCAAGCTTTAAACATATTCTTTAAAAATTTTACAATGCCTTTTTCGTTTTGGCATGAGTATGATTGTAGCCGTCGTTAGTGAGGGGATTTCCTAAATTTGTACTGTACCCAGCGGATGCTGACGCGGCAGTTAATTATGATTTAACTTCGATTAAGTATGCACTTGTGAGTGGAGTTGTGAATACCCCCAGCTTCATTTCAGCGTTGGAATCTTTGCCTGGAGTTCGGGTTGGTCAGGTATGCTATATACGTACTATATATATACCGCATGTGCTGTGTAATCATTTACTGTGCGTCCCACTGAAATAAACGCAATACCTTTTTGGGGGTAACTTCCCCCCTCGCGCCTCGCACGAATAAATCAAAGAGATATTTATTTTATGTTCACAACCAACTAGTTACAATGTTTAAACTTGACCCCCAGGGGTCAATTGGTTACTACACAATTTAATAAAAACCCAAAAATGGGTGCCCCAGTTAAATAGACTCATTTCACGGACACAAAAATTTCCCTTTTTTTATCCATTGAGTCAAAAATTATTTGAGAAAACCGTGAAGTGAGTCTATTTCAATAAAACACCCCTTTTTCGGTTTTTATTTAATTGTTAAGTAACCACTTGACTTCCCTCTAGCGGTCAACCATAGTTTAAAGATCGTAACTAGTTAGTTGTAAACAGCAAATAATTACCTCGTTGGTTTATTCGGGGGAGAGGGGAAGTTACCCCCAAAAAGGTATTGAGTCTATTTCAGTGGGACACGATGTAGGTAATGTAAAATGTAGTAAATTAGTTTATTTTTAATACCTATATAATTCTTTTAAGCATCCTTGGTTATAAAATTGATTTTTTTAAAATTGATCTTTATATTACTCTGAAAGCTTTACGGTATGACTGAGTGCAACGTTTTTGTGACGTCTTTGAATTGTGAGCCGTCTTCTACACAGCAACAAACAAATCCGATTTTTAAAGGTTAAATTTACAATTTAGATTTTAGAGTTTATAGGGACTGTTCTTGAATTTACTTTGTATTACCTTACGTATGTGGCGAAAATATAAATAATTTTTAAACGTAATATTAGTATGTATGTACATATATGACCTGGTACTAATTACTCATATCTATTTTTAAACTTTAACAGATGTCCCGGATTTCAGCCCAGGAAAGTTGGTGCCAGGGACATTGTTGCAAGTTCGCGATTTAGATACAGACGAAATACTTGGGCCAAATCAACGTGGAGAGCTCTATTTTAAAAGTCAATTTACTTACACAGGCTATTACAATAAACCAAAGGTAATTTTATTAATTCCATATTTCTTTTTTAGGTAATCAAAACCTATAAATTCATTTGGTATTTGCTTATTTTAATCATGGTAGTTTAGTACTTCAAATAGCTGTGCTACTTCTTGGATTACAATAATACAAAATAATTATGGCATTTTTGATTTGCATTTAACAATGTACTCTAAAAAGGACACTGAAAACGGAATTGGAAATGGTTGGATAAGAACGGGAGACGTTGGTTATTTTGATGAGAACGGTTTCATATACGTCGTAGACCGTTGCAAGGAAATTTTTAAATACTTTAATAATCACGTAAGCTCTGCTTTTACTTAATACTCCCAAACTCGAGAAAAATACAAGTGATTGCATTGTACTCTTACCTAAATAGTTTATATATTTGTATTATTATTGGGGAATATTTAAATATATGTACACACACATATTAAAAAATGCATAGATCTCTCCAAGCGATTTGGAAAATGTTATAAATCGCCACGAGGCTGTAGAGTGCGTCTGTGTTGTCGGTGTGCGGGACACAGATGGTGGGGACACAATTCCGCGAGCTTTTGTAACTTTGAACAATCAACATCCACATACAGAGACAATTGCTGAGGATATTCGGAAATTTGCTAACAGTGAGTTTTAATTTGAAGACTTGATTAAGAAACAAAATGAATTAATTAAGTGCATATAACTTGCAATTTTTTCATACACCGTATTTTATTTCTGTTGACAGACAACTTGCCAGAGTACAAGCAACTTCGTGGAGGACTCATAATACTGTCAGAGCTTCCTCTAGGGAAGTCAGGAAAAGTGAGCCGAGATATTTTAAGTAAACTCCAAGTATCTTGTCCGACAGGAAATATGCTGTGAAAACGATGTTTACGCCAAAGAAAAGAAAGTGTTATAGCTTTAAATAATACTCTCGCTGCGAGCACAGCTTGTTTATTCAAAAACTGCATTAATTTTAGATTGAATTTTTTTAGATGAGCTACCTAGCTACATTCGTATTAAATAAGAAAATAATAAAATAATAATTACGGATTTCTTGTGCGCAATTAATTCAAAATACATACTGTATGCAAGCTCAAAAAGACAATAAATATGCTGTTGGTACCTAAATACTGTTTTACTGCGCGTGGACGGATTTAAGGAGATGTTATATTTACCATTTATTTACAAAAAGCAAAAGCAAATCAACTACTTCTACTATTGAAATTTGAAATGCACCTATAAAAGCTCATCAGATTTATTAGTAGAGTAGAGTTTATTACTAGAGTTATTACTGGATGAATACTTTAAAACGTAACTTAATACATAAAGAAACTGAATTAAAGCAAAATGTCGACGCAGTAATGTAAGTAGTTTAGTTTTAACGTCAAAATAGATACTTCCTATATCACTTCATAAGTATGAAGTAATAAAAATTAAAAAAGAACTTTTAATTTATTATACATTTAATTACATGTATTTTCTTAAAGCGGTTTTCACTATTAAAATAAATCGCATATTGATAGAAGTCGAAACTACTAGAACTGAATGAGTTTGCAATTTTCATATTAAAAGAAATAATAAATAAGTATTCAGACGTCAAGAGTCAAGAGTAAAAGCTACGGAGTGTGTAATACATAAAATGACGACAAACAAAGGGATGAAAGATTCTTATTGGTCTTGAAAATCTCTCAAAATGTCCCAAGTGTTGAAAGGTTGAAGTGTTTCATATGTTTACAAAATTAAATTATGAGCTGGACAGTATTGAACCACATGTATTTGTGGAATAGCAGTATGGTCGTGTAATAAAAATATAAAAATGATTGCCCATTCTTATTATTGTTCAGATGAGCTTAAACAGGAAACAGGACAGAATTTCCCATCGTGAAATGTGAATATTTTATTTTTTCCAATAATAAGTTTTGAATAGCATCCGGTACAGCATACAATAAATGTAACTATGAATATTATTTTGGAGAGTAGAGCTAAAAGCACTTGACAATTTCCACAATGTCAGTCAGACAGAAGTTTAATTTAAGTTGAATAGGCTGTCTCATCTATTTTTATTTAAGAGACATGCGATGTTACAGTCACGATGAGGTAAGTTTTTTTAATATTACGAATTGAATTTTAAGCAAATTATTTATTTACAGAAATAAACATGTATAATTATGATAGCCTATTTTCGGGTTCTGCCACGTTATTTATAACCCTGCTTCAGGAAACTCCTGAGCATTATTACTGAACTCTCCGTCGTCGTCGTCCGTTTTTGTTTAATGAATCTAAAATAAGATTAAATAAAAAAATTAAATATATAAATATTAATTAAGTCGATATTGCCGAAGTTCTTACAACCAGACTCAACCAGTCACTGTGGGTGAGGAAATAGGAGGCTACCGCGTTAGATCGTCTCGGTCTTTGTACCCTTTCACCTATCCCCGTCCCCTCCTCCACAGTAAAGGAGTCTCATTCCCTAGGCCCCTACAGTAAGTAGTGGTCACTAAGGAGCACCGAAGGAGATTGGGTTTCAATCAACCATCCAGTGACGTTTACCGTACAACACCGAGCCGTAAACGATTAGCAGTGGCCGAGGATTGAAGCCAAATCTGAGACTGTAAATTTCGTTACAGTCTGCAGTCCTAACCGCTCACCCAAGCACGCCTGCTTCTTAAATACGATTAATAAATTTTGTGTCTCCGATTTCAAAAATTAAGCTGAAATTTCAAATCATTCATCAGCAACATTTTTTTAAATCATGAACGCTAAACTTTTTACTTACTCCGTCGTTATTCTTCTTGTAGTTGCAGCGATTACAGTCGTAAGTTTATTCATAAGTTTCATTACATTTTTTAATTGGGAATATTGGTGTGCATCACGCACTGGCACTGGCAGTGGTACATAATTGATAATAATATATTCAGTAGATTGACGTGCATCTACAGTAATAATAGCACACAACGCATAATAAATGCTTAAATATAATCAGGTATTTACGGCATCAATCCAGCAAAACGTTTGCGTGATCTTATCATTCAGTCATTAGCACTACGCATATCGTCTGTAAAGAGTCAAAACGACCCATTTCCAATTTAAGCTAAAACTAAAATAAGCCATCTTAAAAAAAAATACTAAGCAAGATATTGGTAAGTAAACATCTAATTACAAGTTTTACGAAAGTTCGACACTCTTTATTTACGTCATTTTCATTTTGAAATGCGTAAAATGTTCTATTGACATCTTTTCCAAAACTATTAAAATTTTTATTATTTAAAAACTATTTACATCTTTTTGAAAAGTACGAAATTTTCTATTTACCTACATGTGTTTGAAAAGCTCAAAATGTTCGATTCACATCATTTGTAAAAACCGTAAAATGTTCTATTTACATGTTTTTTTGAAAACTGTAAATTGTTCTAATAACACGTTTGAAAAGGTTCAAAATTTTCTATTTCCAAGCTTGTATGATCATATTATTATGCTAATTGTTTTTGTAGATAGTGAATTTGGTATTTAGCTAAAATTGGATTTGGGTCACTTTGATTCTTCACTGTCGATTTGCAATTATTTTTGAATTATAGATTCAAGTAAACTGGCATATCTAACTTTGCATTAATTGACTTTGTACATCATTAGGAAGGAAAGAAAGGCAAAGAGAAGAAATTTAAGAAAGAATCTAAGAAAGAAAAAGATGATTACAATCCGGTGATGAGATGCTTTCAAAAAGACGAGGCAGAAAATGGAACCCAAAGTGAATTTAGTAGAAAGGCACAACAGGCCATGGCTGACTGCATGACAAGTTTGGGATTTTCCGCAAATGGTACGAACAATTTCGGAAATGAGACGACAAGTAAGAAGCAAAGAAAGGCTGAGGAGAAGGCAAAGAAGAAGGCTCACAAGGAAATTAAGAAACAACGCATGGTACTTATATAAGCACTTAATAATAATATTAAAAACTATGCGAATTCATTATTTAAAACCTTACAAATAATCCAGAAAAAGTTCGAGATAAACTACTTATGTATTATGTTGCATACATATTAGGTATGTGTACCTTATAACTATTCAGAGATAAAAAACTTGTACGATTTAAAAAAAAAATGTATTGCAGTGTTTGATGGCATGTAGCTGGAAGAAGTTGGGAATCGTAAGTTTTGACTTTCAATTATAGCAAATATATGTGAATGTAAAACTGATAAACAAAATATTCTAATATAACGTCAGATATCAATGCGAGTGCATGCTCAAAAAATACTAAAAGTAAATGGATACTAAAATAATAAATTATAAAATACCAAAATGTCTTGCAGCTCTCTGGCGATAGTACTGAATTTAATAGAACAGGCATTGAGACCGCTGTGCAAGATATGATGATCCCAGAAGTACAGAAAAATTATATGGAAGCAATGGACAAGTGCATGGACAGAAAAAGTAAGTTAGAAATCTCGAATCTCGACTATAATCTCGACGAGAGCAGCGATTGTGATTAGTGAGCCTCTGCATTACATTTCCTTGTACACCAAAGCGACATGCCTATAAATCCTTATATCGGATAATTAAGTATGTGCATTTAATTATCTCCTCCACAGAGCTAAGCCTTGTGAATATTGAACTGGGAAAAAAGTGCAAGAAAATAAAACCATATGTTGCATGTATGGAAAAAGCCGCAGACGAGGTTACTACACAAATATATAATTTGATTACATATTTATAGTTTTTTAAACTACTTCGAAAAATAACTCACCGTCGGATTCGACTACTGTAAATGAAGTACCTAGGAGATATTATATAACTACTTAACTGACTATTTGAGTATTAATGTTTTTCTTACAATTATCAGGCTTGCCCAAGACTTGAATCGACCACAGAAAAAATGCTGGAGAAACTGGAGAAAGACGATGATACTAATGAAAGTAACAGCAATAGTAGCAGCAGCGAGAGTAATGAAGATAATTAATAATTTTACAGGATACTACAACATCTCACTATGGTAGAAATTGATGTGAATTACTAATACTAAAAATCATTGTAATCTATACATTTTATTTGCCTTCCAGCCATCCTCTAGAACCCGTATCCTAATTTGGAAATCTAATAATGCAAACTGCAACTGTACTTCTGTAGGGATGACAGGAAATTGAATAAATAAAATAATTATGTAAATGGTATGAAACATCATACATCATTTTAAAGAATGGAAAAAGTTATTAGTTTCATTGCGAATTTGCGCTGCAGTAATTACCTTCTTAATAATGGATTTCAGTTTCTAATAAAATTGCTTAGTATTATTGACATCTACCAGCATTAGGTAATAATGCTTTATCACAAAATTATATAATAACATGTGATGATAGAATTCATATTTAATGATGTAAATATTCTTTTTTAAACTTTCAACGGCACCCATCGACCCGTAAATAGCTTTAGTCACAATAGGAGCAAACAGCAAAAAAATATTTATTACAAATCAATTATAAAAAAGTACCTAGGTTAATGATTACTTTTATAATTTATTACGCAACTTAGGAATAGAGACTGCAAACTTTGACCTGCTTAGTGTCAATTTTCTGACTTAATTTCATATGTGGTTTTCCATTCTCTATGGCCTTGGGATTCAATAATAGTACAGAAAAATCCGCCTATAAGGGATCCGCTTTAAAGGGAAAACTGGGTTTAAGGGACAGATTTAAATTATTTGGTTGGCCAGCTATGCTTCCCACGTTAAAATTATCCGGATTCAAGGGAACCGATACAAGGGATATTTCGGTTATAAGGAACGAATTTTGGGCAATTTTTTGGGAACTTTTGGTAACTTATAAGGGATTTTGTAAGAAAAATAATAAAAATACATTGGAAAATGCATTTATGAAGTAGTGAGGACCTACTGTATGTCAGCAAAGAACTCCTTTTTTTATCAAATCATTTATACTATTTTACATTTAAGTAGGTCGTCGTATTTACAGATTTTAAAGCTTTTAAGGTTGCTGATAGTGGCTCTGACTTTGAACGTAAACTTGGATGCTTCATTCAGTTTAAAATGTCGAGGAAGAGGAAAAGAAACTCGTTCACCGCTGAACAAAAGTACGAAATATGACAAAAGTTAAAGACTCTGAAGCAACCAACCACTGACGACACAACATTTTGTAGTATACATACACAACATAATTCTACGTGTTGGTCAAAACCAAACTAAAACGACGCAAATTACATAAACTGACTTTTTAAAAATAATACTTTTTATTTGCATGTAATGGACAAAGATGTATATATCTTGACCGCGTTTTAGCTAACAATAAAATCTAAACAATTCTGAATTCCGCTTACATGGGAAATTCCTTAAACGGTTACAAGGGATTGCAGTTATAAGGGACAGATTCTGCCGGTCCCGCGGAGTCCCTTATATTCGGATTTGTCTATACCAGATAACATTATTAATCGTTTAGCAAAAGCAACGTTAATTGATTTAAAGGACGAAGCCAAAGTAATAATAAAGAAGTACCTATAATAAAATAATAAAAATCCATGTAAGCCATAAAGTATTTGTTTCACTTTCTATTTTAAAGTTTTTATAATATTAGTTTATTCAAGTTTATTTTATTTTTTAAATAATATAAGTACTTTCGACAATATGTGACAATTCTTTCATCTTATTAGACGACTGAAAAAGTTTTACACTATAACCATACTATAGACTATAACGGTGACACCAACAAGCAAAATTATGATTATCGAACTAAAATTGTTTCGAAGCTATTTATGAGTGAGTGAAAGGCATACCTTACCAATTGCACCAGACAAACCTCTACGAAGAATACCAAAGCGGAAACAAATACAGCAAATCCAAAAGCAGGAAATATTAAACCTGTTGATGAATCTCCGAATGCCCAAGGATGGAATTCGAAATGATCTTTGCTGCTATAACTCGACTGACGATTGGCATGCTGGTGCTGGTCACTGGTCAGTTTCACCTGTGAGTCCGCTTTCATTTGTAGGAAATCTGATTTTTTTCCCATTTCTCCCACAACCAATAAATGCCGGACTGTAGAAGAACTTTCATTCTATTGGGGACCCAGTGATAGTACCTGTTGTCCATTCCACTTGTCATATACAACCCTTTAGAATATCGCGATATGCGGTCCTTAACATTCAAATTACCAGCATTATGAGCGAATTTCAACTTTGGATTGTTTTGCATTTCCATTTGTAATAGCTTCCAGTGATCTTCAAAATCGGAAGAACGTGTCACAAATGCAATTTTATTGTAAGCCCCTTCGTTTTCATTTTTACTGTTCGTTCTGACCAAAACATTTGTCAGGTTCTTGGGGCAAATAAATCTGAGCATATCTCTCATACTCAATACATGCTTCCTTTTCGCGGTTAAACCAGATGAATTTGTGAAGTAAATATCCTTTTTAAGTTCATTAACTAATTTGCATTCGTGTGTGTCAGCTTTGTATGTTATTAGCGAATATCTGCAAACTTGATTCATAATATTATTGAAACTACTACTGGGTCTTTGTTCCTCGTTATCCAAATAGCTTCTAATTTTCCCCACGCATTTATCTTGTGGGAAGATGATGTAAAGTGTAAATCCTTCCAATTCTGATAAATAGTTCAGTTGGGTAGAATATGGGACGGAAATAGAAAAGTCTGATTCTAAGCAAGCTTTATACATATTTGTTAAAATGAGTCCCATAATCAACCAATAACCAGAGACAATGCGGCAAATTTGGATTCCTAAAGGTTGCTTTGATTTATTTTCAGTTTGGAGTAGTTTAGCAATTTCTGCTGTAGATTGCTCCAGAAGACAAGTTTGAGTCCAAATCAAAGTCGTGCTGAATCTTTTGACTAGGGAATGAGATACTATGGGTCCGGTTCCGGTTGCGCAGTTGCAATAATAATTCTTACCTTCAAATTTGTGAAAAATAAGTGATATAAATAATGCGATTAGCATAGAAGTTCCACAGAGATATATCCAAACTGCGGGATTAAATGGTGCCACATAGATCTGTAGAGATGTCTTCCATTCTTGTAATCCCTCTGACGTAATAAAGTTGTACGTTTCCGCATCGCCCTTCATAAAGAATTCTACCCCTTTCATGTTTTCTGCATATTTTTTTAATACGTTTGGAAAAGTGGATGGATTTTTTATCCTAGCTGTTGTTACATTTAAGGATGACAACATGAAGTTAATCGAGGCGTCCTCAGCTCTGCTCCTGTGTTTCAATTTTCGCTCAAAAGGTGAATTATTACTAATTTTAGTGGGATTAGAAACCAAAAATGAAACATCTGATAATCTAATAACCCATGGCACATTTTTTCCAAAATTAATTACTTCTTCGAAGAACCACTTGATTTCTTCAAAGCAGGTGACCATATTATGTTTGGATTTACAGTTTGAGGAATTGATTTCGTGGAAAGCGTTTATCGGGTCCGAAGAATTTAAATTATCATGTAAATTGAGAGTCGAGGTCGAAGGTATGCTGTACCAACAGTACAACCAACCTTGCCTCAGCGAAGTGGATGGTTCCAATTGGTGATTGGACAATTTTTGGTCGTATAATAATATAAATATCTGGGGTAAATTCCGAAACTTGAACATTTTAAATACATTGTTGGTATCAGAGTGAATCCTTAGTTGATCTACATAGCCTGAAAGTAAATTTGTGTCAGTTGTTGTTGTTACGAAATAATAGGACTTTGGGGAGATTGTAACCCGTTGCTTTGCATGACTATATCCAAACACTTCGTTTATCATTCTCCACAAGGTGATGTGATATACTCCGGCCGTGTGACATCATTGAGATATGTTAGTGTTTCATACTTAAGAAGGAAAATCACTGCAGAGCTTTTTAATTCTAGTACCTTCATTGTCTGGAATTCAACGTTACTCAATTGGGATTGAAAATTACTCAGTGTATCGTTACTATTTAATTGCTTGGAAATAAATTGAGATGTTTTAAGAACTACAGGAATTTGGATTGTGCTGAAATCGGAAATAGTATCGTACTTTACCAGATGCAAGGAGTAATTGTCGTGGAAGGACTTTAGCAAAGGACTCAAATCTAAAAGAGATAACTTGGGGGATAAAGATAAACAGGTGGACATACAAAACTCAGTTAGGAAAACTATGTTCACTGTTAGTATTTTCCACACTCCCACACGCGTTCGGAGGTATAGTTTAGTATGGCTTTGAAAGTATGCCTATCTTCAGCTGGGAAGCATGCCTAAACGTCACTTTTTGTACCCGGTAGCACACCACTCATTCGCCGATGTACCTATGCCACAAGGTTCTAGTGATACGTACTCTCACTTATGCTCATGAGCTCGCTGCTTACGAATAAATCCGTATGCTTCTTCATACTACTGATTTATATGAGCGAGCGTGCATCTGCCTGCTTACAATAAATACCCGAATGTATGCTTTAGTGTATGAACAAAAACTGTAGGGTGGTATATTAACCACAGTAAAAATGTTATTGCTATGAAGATGCCACTACATTCTAATTATGCGGGTTAAAATGCACTCTGCAATGCAACTAACAGTTAGTATGAGTGCATTATTACTACAAACAAAGTGATCTTAGGGTACAAAAGGTCCGACACACACACATTACTTAAAAATAATCAATATCAGTCAGTTGCCTTTATTAGTACGCAAATTCTAGTGACCTGTAGATACATAAATTATATTTTAGTTCAACGTACATGTACGCTGAACTGTAAAAATAGTCATCACATTACACAGTAAGTAACAACTCATCAGCTCGGTCATAGTCACGGTCACAGTCAAACGCCATAATGTGAAACCGTGTCAAAAGTTGACTAATCTAAATAAATTGTATGGTGACAAGTGTTTCGAAAGTTGACGGGACAGTTTATGAAGCACGATCTTGAATGTTATTAAGTTAATAATAATTACGGCACTAAACAACAATGATGTTATTGTCAATGTTAATGTTGAATTGCATGCTTTTATTGATGCAACACAGATTTAATGTCTTCGGCTTGTAGCCACCCGGTCACTAGGATCACTTTGGAATTGTCACTTTTTCCAATAGATAGTGGTATGTACCACTATCTGTTGTGACTGACACCAAAAAACGAAAACAGTATTCCGTCTTTAAGATACTTGCAATTAATTATGGCTTGTGGTTGATTAGCAAATGGGTTTTTGTAACTACTAACAGTAAATTCCTGCACTACTGTAATTAGGCAACTTGTGTGTTTCTTGAGAAAACCGTTAAAAAGTGAGCCGAGCACGAGGTAGTATGACGTATGACTACTACTTCATTGTGATAGGCTAGTGTGAATGCGGGAATTCCAAGACATGTCACATGTAGTACTAACTAATGCAGATAATTTGTATTGAGTGGCATGTCAAGATGTACTCACCAAGTTAGCACGGGTGAGCATGATCACAACACACAGAAGCGAGTACAGAATGGGTTACTGAGTGATACAATTACGTACCATTGTGCTAGCATGCATTCAATCAGCACGAGGCAGTATGAGCAGGGACATGCCATGCTATGCTAAACAAAAGCATACTCCTAGTTAGTATGAGTAAGCATGAATTAGTACATGATGCGCGCGCAACATACTTTTTACTCATATACTAATCCGTACAAAAATATACTTCCAGGATCGCGTGGGCTGCCATTTTTAAAATAGTGTATAGTTAAAATTCTTCGGAAAACCTCCTTGAACAGTTGAACCTTGACTTCATACTGTCAGAAAATCAATTGCTTTATTTTATGAGTAGGTTGCTAGAATTTCTCCATCACTCCCACAAATACTGCTCTGACTCTAACCAAAACCTAACTTGCTTGAACATTGGCTTGCACTGGAATGAAGAACTAGTAACTATAGTACGTTGCCTCAGCCTCTAGGACATATTTCGATTGTTTCTGTTGGAACACACTCCAACTACCTATCCTTAATACATCAACAACTTCCAGGTAGTTCACTCAAAAATATTGTGTTTACTTTGTTACGCTAATTTTAAAGGTAATCCTTTGAATATCCATTTCGACGCAGAAAAATGGACAATTAACGCGGAACTGTGTTCTGTGAACGATTTGAAGTTTGAGGAAGTGAAACCAAACATACAAAGAAGCTAAAGTAATAATCAGATGAGTAGAAAGCTATATTTAGTACCTGTGTACGGGCATTTGCTCCCCGGACTTTTACTACCCGGACAATTGCTACCCAATCACAAAAAAACTTTAATTTCTGTTATTATTAGGAATAGTTGATCTTCAAAATGTAGAATAAGTTCAAAAGTATTAAGTAATAATTTAAATAATATAATAAATATTCATTAGGTCGATTTAACCGAAGTTCATACAACCAGACTCATCATCAATTATCACAGTGTGTCAGGAGATAGGAGGCTACTGCATGCATTGTCTGGGTCATAGTACCCCAGATGTTACCCTTTCACATATACCCGTCCCCTGCCCCCACGTCCCACGGTGGTGAGCCCTTTCTCTAGGCAACCTTAGTAAGTGAAAGGCACTAAGAGCACCAGAGAGTAAACTACCCAATGGCCTGTACCGTAATGGCACCGAGCCGAATAGAATTAGCAGGCAAGTCTTTGGGTACCCATACATTCCTAGACGAGCTAGGACAGCTTAACCTCGTCGCTGCCACAAGCACAAGCCCCAGCTGCCAGTTTGAAAAATAATAAATTACGTTATGAAACTATTCAAATTATATTGACAAGAAACTTGAATTATAATATCATAGTAATTTCTTAAATTCTTCCGTGTTCAAGCACTTTTAAATTTAACAAAACTTTTAAAGATGTAGAGGATACCCAAACTACCAATGTAATTATGTATAATTTATCAAAGTGTTTTATAAAAACACCGAACCGTTTTGTATCCGTAGTACGCTAAGTCCTTTGGACAATTAAGTATCAAGTGTTTGTTTTTGTATCGAGTATAATACCTTTATATCCATTCCATCTAACTTTAAGAAATAGTAAAGCTAACGAACACTTCAGCATTGTTCAATCCAAGTGTGTGTCCCTATATATTATCTATATTAACACTCGCATTTGTATATAAAATTACATAACGTATGAAGTTCCGTGAACTGTATTTCTTCTTTTACAATGGGCAATGGCCAGGGTTATGGAAAAAACCACCTGTTTTGAATAATAAAAGCCGGTTGTAACCGGCTGAAATCGACTGAAACCTTCCAACCAATATAAATGAATTAGAAAAATGAAAAAAATGAAAAAAAATCTTTTTATTGTGATGTATCACCCCTATGAACTATAAAGTTAATGTTTTCAAAATTTTATTTTATTATTATAAGTATGTTAATTAAATCACTTGGTATAAAATAAAAATTTTATATAAATTATGTATATGCTTTGAGTATACTGAATAAAATCATAATTTAAAATTAACTACAATATCCCCAAGAGCCGCCATGCACCCTGCACCACTTGTAGTTGTAACCGCGATAATTGCATTTATCGAGGCACTTTCTCTCTAAATAATCTTCCCCACTGGAAATGGAGCAGTAGTCCCAAATGTAATTGTGTCCAGTTCCATGAATTCGAGGATATTTTGTAGTCTCACACCAATTGTAGGTCGTGTTTCCCTTCTTCTTGCACTCAGTGAGGCATGGGAGGCCTGTTTCCAAATAGAGAAAAACGCAATTTTTCTTACTGCACTATTAAAATGGACTGCAGAAATATCTCCAATTCGTAACTCGAAAGTGATCCCTTAAGCTTAATTATACTCTCGACTTTGTGCCAGTTTTATCATCTGCACTTACCGTATGCTGTCAATTTCTGACTTGTGTAAAAATCGGTTGAATTTGCCTGATTTTGTGGGCAATGATCCCAACTGGTTCTTCCATTGTTTCTAACAAAACACCAGGAATACTTTGGGTCTGTAGTGGTTTTGCATTCACCGATGCAATCCTCCCCTAAAATATTAAAAAGACAATTTATTTAATACGGAACTTTTTCTATAGTTTCTCTGTAAATAATCCAGTATTAGAATTAATTTAAAGATGTAATTTTAATTAACATTATTTTTGATTTTTCTAGTTACCGCTATACGTTTTTAATACGATATTATGTCCACTAGAAGGTGTACACGTAAGGAATAACACAGCAGCTGATAAGGAAAAAATCGAAAAAACCGAACTTTCTCTCAAAGAATCCATTTTTAATTGATTTTGAGGTAAATAAATTGCTTGCCCGAAATAATAATTAATTACTTAGAGTTCTAAGCAATATTGAAATTATCGAATAAACGAAATAAAATAGTAGAAGCAAAGGTCAACTACACTTAAAAGCTACGATGCGATAGCACAAGTGCGACAAAAACAAGTGAGTGACAAGGGAATAATTGAGCTGTTTATATACACATGGATTATTGAGATATAACGCAGTATTAGAATTAACCGATATGAAGTAGGAAGTTAGTACGCAGTAGGCTACAAAATCAACAAGAAACATAAATTAATCTCCAGCAGTTTCTTTCATTACGTCTCATTTCTTCAGTAATTTGTTTGCAAAATCAATTCCAAGGAAAGATCAGGATTTACCAGGAAAGACTACACAAAATTTTGCCCTTTTGAATCTTGGTAGAATTCGTTCGTAAGATTAGAAAACACTCTAATAGTTTATTTTTCTCTCCAGTAAAAGTACAAAAATATGTATATATATATAGTATATTATCTAATTTATGTTTCCAATTTTAAGATGAAACCTTTTGCCATTAAGTAAAATTTTCTAGTACCTACCGTAAATACCCAAATAAACGCCAGGGGATCAAATAATGGGTTATATATAACCACGACGCATATTAAAAATATTATAGAATATTTTTAAAATATGCGAATGATAGTATAGGATCATCATTTGGCCAAATGCAATCTCTAAGATGCGCTATTAGTATTTTTTTTAAAAAGAAACACAAAAAGAAAACAAAAACTGTGGCTTTATAGGTAAAACTTTTTACAATTAAATTCATTTTAACACCGTAAGAAAATTAAATAAGCGCCGGGCTCAAATAATCGCGGGCTACCATTACAAAATATTTGAAAAGCGCCCGGGCGCTTATTCGAACATTTATGGTAATTTCAGCTTTCCAGGAATTTAGGCAGAATACGTAGAACGTTTAATGGACTGCGATAACAAATTCTAACTATCTGTGTATGCAGATTGTTCATAACAGTAAAAAAATACTTAGAGGTCATACTTTATCGCTATAGTTTTGTGCCTTTTTCAATGGAATGAATGATAAAATTTAAAACTGGGTCATTACTATTACTAAGAATTTCCTATGACTCTTGCTTAAGCGCTGGCTTACTCATTGAAATGGCGTCTAATGTCAGACGTGTTCAATCTGTCTCAGAATCTAAAATTGATCATTTTTTAGCAAACATGTAGGTACCTACTTATATTATTATAGTGTGTAGTATTGTAGCTTGCGTCTTTATTATTTGTCAACTCCCCCTCTTAAAACCGAAAATGGGAAGTAGCTTGAATATAGTATAGTACATATATTATGTACATGCTAATACAGATTACAATTCAATAGAAATACCAATTTGCATTTCCGTTTTTTGGTTGCCCTTAAATGATACCATAATAATTATTTATCCGTTTGAGCATTCATATATTACGCACGCAGGTTCCTAATCCCTATATGTGTATGTTGCATTTTTTTGTAGTTCCTTATGAAGAGTGAAGAGATATAGGCAGGATATATTTCATTATAAATTATATTTCTTAATTTGAACAGATTCCAAGCAATTTATGCATAATGGTTTGTAAAGCATTACAGTAGTATAAATAACCAGTTTATCCACTAATACAGGTAGGTACATATTATGTCGATCCACTTTATTCAAACAGATAATTATATTTACTGAGTGAGCAATTTATTCAGATTTAGAAACTCAAGCCTCTGGGTATTAGCTGCAAATCAATTTGTTTTACAATTACGTATGAATTAATATTCTTGTAACCCAAAACATGTAATTATCCTATTACGTCCGTTTTCCTTTGTGAACTTGATTCTTGTAAAAATGAAAACAAAATACGTTCTTGTCTTGAGTCAAGGAACTTACCAGTGTCAGTTCGGTATACGGACATTTGCTACCCGGGCATTTGTAACCAGGACATTTACTACCCAAAACCCAACCAAGGACATTTGCTACCCATAACGTAGGACATTTGCTAGCCACACACTCATAAATATTGTCCATGCATTTTATTTCTACTTTAGTCATGAGTAGCAATGTCCTATGTTTGGGCCAAGGAGAGTGGAATATATATTCTATTCTACTCTCCTTGGTTTGGGCGTGGGTAGCAAATGTCCTAGGTTGGGTTTTGGGTGGCAAATGTCCGGGCACAAAATGTCCTACAACCCTACAGTTCCAGGAATTTTTCAGTTTCAGTTCAACTTCGAATGAATCACCATGCAGCGTCAAGCGTATGCAACATGCATGAGTAATAACTGTTCGCAATATAGCGTTATAAAAATATTTTTTTAGTTAATTGCATATATGTTTGTCTTGCTTAGGCGGCCCAATATGAACTTTTAAGAGACTTAATATTTTTAACGTGAGTGTGCTTATGAAATTGAGAATATCCAACCATGATCATTAATTCAAAGTACCGTAAAGCTTCTATTACAAGCCGGGTCTCTTATAGAAGCCGGGTCTCTATTACAAGCCGGGTCTGGCTGAATATTTTGTTATACAAGCCGGGTCTCTAATAGAAGCCGGGTCTCTAATATAGCCCGAGTCTCTAATGTATTCTCAATGGGTCTCAATGTATTATGAGCAATAAATACAATAAAAGGTAGCCAACGATTAACGATTCGATAACAATACTAATAAAATCATTATTTGAACATCATTTCCTTGAATTAACTTATTATTTTATCATGTATTCACCTTTGAAAGCGCTCATTTTGTATAGAAGCCGGGTCTCTAATAGAAGCCGGGTCGAGGGCAAAATTTTTATCTAGAAGCCGGGGGCTTCTATTAGAAGCTTTACGGTAGTTAATATCTGCCATTATCTGCACCGTGAAAACATTTTGCACTGGTTTCTAAACTACGGTTTTGCTTGTTAGTAATTTTCTCCTGTGTTTTACAAGAATGGATAATGGGCTAACCCCAGTACCTATTTTCCTAACTATTAGTTAACTATTAGTGCATTAAAAGTATCCCATAATTTCCTAATACTATGACAGTATATTATTTTTGTGTTTTATTACTATGCTGTATTTTTCTTAAGGTTTTTTTTTCGGTGTAAACTTTTTATGTTCACCTTGATTTATTTTTAGTTCCTGGAATTGATCCATAGATGTGTACAAACCCGTTAAAAGATGCAGATATTTCTGGTATTTTATTTTTTATATTGCTTAGGTTTGAATTAGCAACTCAGCATTACAAATGGTAGTATCAATTTTAAGTATGTAGATGTTAGCATCAAATAAATATTTAATTACGTATATAGAGAGAGAAAGTAAAACTTTATTTACACTGATACACAATCGTACTTGCCAACACGACACAGTAAAAACATTATACAATTTTTTAACATATATATACAGGGTTTTATTTGGTATATTTATTTTAATCTCTAATGAATTAGAAACATTCAAGTTGGAGTAATCGAATATAGTAGGTATAGTAGTAGTAGTAGTGAAACCAATTCATTCACTTATACTTTTGTGGCAAATGACACTATGCTATGGACTAAAAAGCTTAAGAAAATAATTAACAGGTACTACACCTTTCTCCACATTGCTACAGCGAAAACGTTTTGAGATGTGAAAGGAAAAATAATATTTGATTTGTCACCGCAGTGGCAGCAATTTAATAATAAAAAAGCACTGCTATATAATATACATAGGGCGTCGGAACGTTTTTCTCATTATGGATCTGCTGAACTTGAACAAAACTCGAATGAATGTTTACATATTATTTATTTATTTAAAATTATTGGCATATGAAAAACACATATAAAAAGTACCTCCTTATTTAGTGATTTCAAGTACTTAAGATGCTTTAATTGCAAGTCTAATATAAATTATCATATTTTAATCAATTAAAAAATATTACTATATTGTATTATATTACCCCTACAATTACAATCCTTCTTTGACTCAAATTCTAGGTGCAAATTGACACGAAATTAAATCTTTAAAGTTTTTAAAACTGTATACCTTCATTCTAAACCAGTATTTGACTTGAAATAAATAAAAGGGCTATAAAAAATCTTACAAACACAAATGAAACAAAAACTTTAAAAAATTTGAGATCAAGAATGAGCGTGATAAAAAGTCAGTTATGTGGACTAATATTATGGCAGCGTTTCTTCACGTTGATTTAGTCAAAATCAAACAAACGAATTGAAACACAAACGCTTAAATGGTTATACCACCACTGTAATTAATTATTATTCAGTACTCAGTCTTTGATTAGTACAAATACAATCACAAATAATTAAATAAACTAAATATTTCATGTATGATTGCGCCAGCGCTATCGACCATTCGACGCACTTTTAGTTCCCGATCGCAGTTTGCGTTTGGGGGTAGTAGTAGTAGTAATACTTGCTGGAGTTGACTTCTGTGTTGGGGCTACACAAAGACTGGAAGTTAGACTGACCAGACCTTCTGGACATTTTGCCTCTTCCAGATTATCTAACAAAGAGCGAAAACGTCGAACTCGAATTTTTACTACTGGTTTTAAAGTTTTCGGCACTCCGGAAAATTTTGGGTTTGCATCTTTTTGACCGTAGTAGGTAGGATTTGGATCCAGATTCGGGCCCGCAGTACTTGTCTCTTTAAAAGGTCCATGTATTTCGTCTCCGCCGTGGTTAATCTCCGCATGTTGTATGGGGAATGTGTTGGAAAGCTTGACAAAAAATGGAGAGAATGACAGTATCCAAATCAATGTCCATGTCCAAAATAACTCCATTTTGCTAAGTACTTGTACGTCCTCTGTTGATAAATTAAATGCAAAAATTAAAGTTAAAGTCCAACTTTTTTTAATACATGTGATGATAGTTATGAGGCTTGATCACCTTGATCAAATAGTGCTACTGGTTTGTATTTTTTTTATTTTTGTGAGGCACAAACAAATTGAATAAGGAAAACTATCACTATATTGTATTCTATGATGTGTGCTATTGCATTATATAGTTTCAAATTATATAAAACCAAATCAATGAATATATTTACAATTTTGTATTACCTGTATAAATAGGAATATGAATGAGACTTTTTGAATTGAAAATTGAGACGAATCCAAACTATTGACTGTGAACAATGACAGCGCAAAAGACAGAAGATCTGATTTGAATTGTCGTTCGGTCCGGATTACACTACCACACTTTGAGTGCCACACTCCTGATTGATAAAGCTAGACAACTTTTTCACGATGAAGCTTTCTGCTCAAAAGAAGATTAAACCCGGAACAATTATTAATGAAATTCTTGGCAAGCAACACTCTGTGTTTAACTAAACCATTGGCGCCGTGAGATTTCTAGTTTTATTACATTCAGCCTATACACACTCTTCTGCGGGAAACTAGATTCTTTGCAGTAGAAGTAGAACTACATATGCAAATATGTACACATGAGACATGCTATTAGGAGTTAGGAGATGTACTTGCGTCACATGCTTTTCTAGAGAAGAGCCTCCTTCTCCTTCTGATCTGATCTGACTAGTAGTATTAGTAGTAGTGAGATCCCATCGCATGCTGCTCTTTTACCTTTGTCAGTGTTTGAATTAAATTATGGCTGCGGCGGCTGCATGTCAAGACAATAGCTACACAATACATACTTAAATAGTATATAGAATTACAATGTATAGTATGTAGCCCAATAGATCCTACAACAAGATACGATTAAAAACAAAATTTTTTTTGCTCCATACATATAAGTAATTGAAAAAGGCTGTGGGGAATTGGGAATACCGTCAGACACTTTTACATACATATCCTGACATACCTCTTCAACACTTTGCCCTCAGCACAATTATTACAATTATTACAAATGTATCAAAACGTGTGGTCGTGGTCAAAGTATTATAGTTTGTGTCCATACATTTATTTTAGCATATTTTTTACATAGTATTAGCATTATACTACTTGAGATGTCAGACAGACTCTGCGACCAAGGAAACAAGTTTTTGGATAAATAATAAAATAAATCTTCCTCTAGTAAGTAAATGTACGCGGGGCAGATTCAGATAGGGAAACTAACTATTAATAATATATAACTATAGTGGTAATCCCTAACCAAACTATAGGTACCTGTGCCTTGTGTAAAGAGTATAATTATATTTTGTAATGATTAGTTATCTACAGTGGTTCAAGTGAGAAAAATGCAAGAATTAAAAAACTGGAATGTCAATTATTACAAACCAGAGGTAAAACATCAGCTGAAAAATGACTCACTATAAATGTGTGCAGATAAGCAGGCAGCAGGCAGATAACGCCTGTGGTAGGTTTTTTAGTTGTATAAGTAAAGCCCACTGGACTGGACACTTGATATATATCTATAGTAGGCTATATGCAAGGACATATAGAAGATCCGAGATCCATAGGTGTGCCTGTCGTCTGCTGTCTGCAGTCTGCCTTATTACTAGTGCAAGCTTGCGTCAATGACGCGGACTCATAATTAAACAAGATTTGGAGATTTCATGGGAAGGATCATAGTTTCCTGCGTCACTATTAAAGCCTACGCATAATTAAACTAATCTGTAAGTAAGCCATTATATTTTAGTATGCAACTCTGATAATAATAAACAAGGAATTCCTTAATGTGGTTTAGTGCTGACATTTATACGCTTTTCTGACACATGTTTAAGAGGCAGATAAATTATTGGATATATGTATGGAGGCTCAAGACGGGCTATTTGAAATAGATGCCGCGGTAATGGTTATATCTTATAATTAATTTCGTTCTACATAAAGAATTTTTAACGAAAGTGCAACTAACGATAAGAGTGCAAACTGCATGTAAGCTATATAGGTACATATATCAGTAGTGTCAACTACCCACCGTGTTCTGAAAGCATGCATTAGTTTTTACACCAAAGAAAGAGTAACTTTAATACGGTTTACAAGTTTGAAAACGGGAATTATCGCGGTTTTGTTTTTTCAAAAAATATTATATAGTAGTATGGAATTTTTGCAGTGCTTTTGTAAGTACTACGTGATAAGCATATGATTATTTACCCTGCAGTACGGAAATTACCGTGCAGAACATTTTGAGACAGCAGCAGCAGATTCCCATTCCCATACTTTTGAACCTTGCAAAAAACTAAAGATCAAGAAACTTGAACTTACAGTTGCAGCTTAAGTCCAGTGAGTGCAGTGTGATAAGATGCAGTTTCAATCAAAACAGAGATAACCATGGAAGGGCAGCAGCTGTAAAAACTGGGCATAAAAAATTTTTGTGCATTATGCAAAAAGATTTCTTCAATATTTTACTTTAGAGTTGAGTAAATATGTAATGTACTTAGGTACGTACATGAATTGTAATAATATAGCATGAAGTCTTCGTAGTTCGCACTGTGATAAAAATTATGAGCAATGCCATGCAAACTTAAGGAGACGTTTTTGCAACTATAATTTATACACGAGGCCTAAATCATCTCTGCAATAATAAAATTTGAAACCCGGGGATGAATAAAATTAGTAGGAATAATAGATGTATATAATATATATAGAGAAAAAAATATATAGAGAAAATATAAAATAGATACCACATACGTAGAAAAGTATTGGGGCAACAAATCACATCACAATTAACGTCGTGTAGGGTCTTCTGAGTCTTGGTGCTTCTACGTTGCAGATGCTTGAATTTTTCTCAGAATCAGAACAATATACAGATAGGTTATAAATCGCTGAAGATGAATCTTCTTCTGACTATGAGATACACATCTTTGTACTGACCTTGACCGCCTTGATGATTCACGTTTCGTGATGACTCAGGTGTAATATATTATGGATTATTAATATGATACTGACAAGTTCAGGAAAGGGAAAAGTAAGTATTAGAGATTTCGCACTCAGAGATTAAAGAGATTTTGTTTTGTGACAGGCAGAGTTGGCATTAGCGAGGGGGGGGAGGGGGATTTGGGCTTGCTATGTGACAGTTTGGCTTAATATGAGCAAATCTGGTTGGTAGTTTAAATTTTAGACTTTAATAAGAAATTAAGGCGATTTTTGCATGATCCGATCATGCCGACTATGTGCCACTTTATTCTGAACGAAATATGTAATTGTACATGAGCATAGTAATTTAACAGAGGCTAGGTAATAAATGGTTATGCATAGTGGTAGTGGAAGTATTTGTTTTTGCTGCTAAAAAAGTAGAATTGATTATGATTTTACATTATCATTCCTGAGAACAACCGGGCCAACATCTAATCGGAATCAATCTATACAGTCACTAACATCTGCCAAACTGGCGAAATACGAAACTAACTGAACCTTTGAATTTTGAGCATCGCTAAGCTATTGATATTTCCTATATTTTTTTCACTTTTGTTGTCACCCTAGTATCTAGCAACTGCAGCTTTCTCCGCAGATGAGTAATGAGTTTAATAGGTTGTGGGCTACATTTTGATGTGCATTTTCCTTTTTTAAGCACTTTCTCCGCTTTTTCTCATTGCTGACCGCGAAAATAGAAAGTAGTCTAGAATACCTATCAGCAGTTAGTTTTTTGCATGAATAGTACATGATTTTAACCAAATACAATATATTTATTAGATTACAATATATTACAGTACATAACAGCCTTTGCAAAACTAAAAATGTGACAGAAGAACATCAAAACAATATTTAAAATTTTAAAATTTCAGCAACTTTACAAGATATTATTGTAGCCATAAAATCCGGCAGGACGATCCTTATCCGCTTGAAGATTTACAAGGATCACGGCATATGTGATTATTACATGGGCTATCTGTAAGTTAATAAATTTAAAAACAAAATTAAATGACGCATATACTACATTGTAGTTTGTGAACAGCTATTAGGAAAAATTTGTGATTAATAAAGATTGCTAATCAATTTCTGACCTTACCGAGCCCATGAGCTCGAAGGTAACAGTAAAAAAGCCAAAGGCCCGTATTCCCACATCACACGGCGTCAAAACGTTTAGTGTGACCATTAAATCCGATTCGGACAACATCATCATTTGCTGCCTTTTTAATACCCATTCTTTCAACTTAGAAATCTTGAAATAATGTAAAAAATTCACATCTAATTTAATTTAGTACTTTCATAAATAGTAATTAAATTGAGTATTTCTTACATCAAGGACATTGCAAATAAAATTACTTGTACTTAAAAAGTTAAATTCATGCCAAGCCTGACCTTGTAATTAGCATCAGATGACAAAAATAGAACACCGAGAAAAGTTGAGACAAACAAAATATTTCTAAATTGTATGATGTGATTCTTTTCGTTGAACACTGAATCCAAATAACACGAGTAGTACAGAATCGCTTCCATCATCCACCATAGCATCATGGAGCCGTAAATTATATTGACTTTTTCATTAATGAAATGACGAAGTCGCCAAAATTTGTTAATTATCTAAAATCAAAATATAAACGTGTTCTCCGATTTCTAGCAACAGAATCATGTGAGAGATTTCCCTTCTATTTTATAACCATGTACCATGCCCACCAATACCAATGGAAGGGAAAACCCTTCCAGTGATAAAAACAGGCAAACTAAAAAAATGTAAAAATAAAATGAATTAACATACATGTTCTCCGTTATCTGAGTTTCTATTATTATTACTCCCTCCCGATGAGGGGGGCTGCTCTTTCAGTAAATTTTCAAAATCTCTCGCCAGATGAAAAAATAATACAGAAATAGAGAGAAATCCAAAGTCCATAAAATTTGCTAACAGTTGATTAGTACATTTTAAAATAATGTACACGAACGTCCCCAGGTGTTCCACTGTTGTAATATGGGCAAACAGGACTGGCTCCGTTGACTCACTCATGAATACATTAAATTTTGCTTGACCTACGTAGGCTGACCAAACATTTTCCGGACTCCAGTCAGTCATGTCGACGACAGTAACCCCGAGCACCGTGTAAACGATGCCAATACAGGTGTAGAGTACAGTTAATGCTCCCCACAGCCATGTTATCTAAAATTTATTGTTACAGCTTTAACTTTAAAGCACGGATTTTTACGGGAATCCTATTGACATTTTTTAAGGAGCGTAATACTTGGACATGGATGCATAACCTTTTTAATTTTTTAATCAAAATAGTTACCTTGCCAGTCCTATAGCATCGGCTGGATCCAGTTTTTCTCTCTTTCCACTGATCCTCCCGCAAGAAATTAATGATGCCTAAAATATCAGTTTGTCGAACTATCATGAAGAACATAAATGAGGTCCTTGTTCCAAAGCTCACCATCAGAGTTACTATATCAAAACTTGATATTTTTGACTGGTTGAATTTAGTCGCATGTATTGAAGGGAAGTATTTGTATAGGCTCCATCCGTAAACCACGTAGCAAATCACCTAAACGATAGTTTCATAAAATTTGCATTACTTAAAGATGTTTCCAATGGATTATAGTTCTGTAGTTATAGTAATATGTTTTTCCAAGATTTAAGAAAAATGCGAGATGAGAATTTTTTGTTAATGGACGGGTAAATCTATATTTTACTCCTTACCTGTTGATATATTCGCCGTCGAAGAACAAAAACACTTTTGCCCACCGTAGGCGCTATAGAAGATACTGGAACCTCGTCGAATCGAAAAGGAATCGTACATAAATAGTAGGCGAGTCTAAAATATATTTCTAAATACTGAATTGGGTCCTCGCAGATTTTCTGACATTTTACAACTTTATTTTTTGAATTAGAATTAATTTTAGTGGCAGTGCTAGGAGATATAATAAACATCTTAAAATATCAATGTACACACAGCATACACATTTTGGATTAATTTAAACGACAGAAATTGTAAAGATTAGTTTGTTCATAGTTTGCGTGCATCACAACTGCGACGCGTAGTGCCAACGCCAACTACCCTCAAACCCTTCAGCAGTTTAAACCTAAAACCAAGAGTAAAAATAGTTTGGTGAAAGCAGTAACTAACGTTATGTATGACGCACTAAACAAATTTACTTGAGATTGGACAATAAGCTTTCAAGAGATTCTAAGGACGCAGTATAATGTTAATGGTGCGCTCTTAAAGTAAGCAGATGCGTTTTAGAGGGGTTTTAATCCAAATACTATATTATAGGACTGAACATATTCTTTAATGGAATGTTAGCGCTTGAATTATAGAATGATTGTAATGGAATAAATGGAATTTGGTAAGGCCAAGCATTTGTGGCTTGTGACACTTACATCGATGGTCGCGAAAGGACATAATTGAATTACTCGAATTAACTAGTTCACAATGAATGAAAACGAAAATTAAGCAGAGTAAAAAAACATGTACAGATGGACAGCTGGCGACGACAAAGACCAGTTGTAATACCTAAGTTGTCTAGGGCGGGAATGTCAACAATAATGTTTTTAGCGTCTGCTGAATGGTTTCTACTATGTATTGTAGTGCACGTGATTATAAAATGTGAAATAGATACTCTTAAGTGCTTACACTTTTTGAAGTTTGAAGGAAAATAAATAAATAGGTGAGTAGTATGTACCAGCAGGTAGACAAAAGATACCCTATAAAACGCTTTGCACATAGTACCGATTTCGCTAATAGTTTTATGTGCTACTTACTTATATGAGCAACCAAGCGAATGCAGCAATGATACTATATTATTGACAATGACGTTCTATCTGCCTTGTGTTTGTGGCCTACCTAATATGCAAACCGTGACTATTGAGAATTGAGAGGGACTACAATACGCTAAGTAAAATAATAGCTTGGTCTATGTAAGGTACATACATATATATGTTCGTTATAGCTATAGATGCTATTTCTACTAATGCTACTCGGACTTCGGACTATTCGAAAGCAAAAGTTTGATATACAATTATATTATGAATTATGATGAACTTGTCAACGCCACCGAATTTTAAGAATGCGCAGCAAAAACCTGTTCTCCCAATTTCAACTCTCCAAGAAGCAATTTCCTGTTTCCGTTAAGTGACTATTGACATTTTCCACACTAGTACTAGTGTGAACAACTTATGCTTTTAATTTGCTTAAGTTAGAATCTATTCAAATGAGAACCACTTCACAAAAATAGAATTAGGAAAACGCAAATTACTGGTTTAATTAATGCACCAGCAGTTACTGAATTATTACTGGGACTTACTAGTTAGAGAGCAATGAAGTATACATAATTAAAATGTTGTTCGCAAGTATAATTATAAAAGTCATAGGTAGTTTTAAATATATATTAAACTACTTCCCACCTATCAGAGTCACAAAGTATAACTATAATAAAATGAGCCTAATGTTATACATAATAAGGTTGGGACAAAATTTTAAATCATAGTAGATTATTGTAGCCGTAAAAGAACAACGGTTCTGTATCGTTCCTTTGAAAATGTAGTAGGATTACCGCATACGTGACAATTACATTTGCTACCTGAAAGTTAAAGATATGTTTTTTATTAACTAGTATTATTACAAATAATCATAAAAATATAACATGCAATTATTACATTAGATGCAGAAATAAAATGCAAACGCAACTAATTTAAAAAATGTGGAAACTTACGGTGCTAACAAATTCGTAAGTTACAGTAAAAAACCCGAAAGCTCTTATCCCTACATCACAGGGTGTTAGAGCGCTAAGGATAATAAATACATCAGACTCTGGGAGCTTCAGGACATGCTGCCTGTACAATATCCAGTCCTTCAAACCTGATATCTAAAAAACGTGCACATGAAACGATGAAAAAGTATTAATCTTCATTACCGATAACAAAATACCTAAAAATAATAAATTTTTTAAAAAAATAATTCTGATTTAGATTAGGTAAGTCGTAAAATTTACCCTGTAATTAGCATCAGATGCGAGAAGGATAGTTGCTGTAAAATTTACAATGTAGACAATATTTCGAAATTGTTGGATGCGATTTTTTTCACCGAATATTGAATCCAAATAACATGAATAGTAGAGAACCGCCACTAGCATATACCACAATATCATTGGACCATATACTTTGTTAACAGTCTCATTTACAAAAAGCCGCAGTCGCCAAAAATGATTAAGCACCTATGATAAAAATTAAACGAGGAAAAATTAATTATAATATCGTTACAGTTCAAATTGTTCTCTTACAATAAGATACCAAAACTTTTCTAAATTGAATCAAAACAAAACATTACATTTGCTGAAACTTCGGCAGGTGTCTTATGCGGTTGTTCTTTCATAGAATTTTGAAAATCTCTTGCAAGGTGGTGAATGAGCAAGGACACAACCAGAATGGCAATGTCAATGAAATTAATCAGAAGTTGATTGGCACATTTTAAAAAAACGTAGAATGATGTACCCACATGATCAGCCACACTGGTCTCGTTTAGTCGTACCGCGTCATTTCTTTCTTTCAGGAACAAATTAAACTTTGCTTGACCCACGTATGCAGCCCAAATATTCATAGGGCTCCAGTTCTGCAGCTCGACAACACTGACTCCGACAAGTGTGTAGAGTGCCCCTATGCAGGTGTAGAAAAGAATCAGTGCTCCAAACAGCCACGTTATCTACGAAAACAATCAACATTTTAATTTTTAATTCATTTCGTAACATACTAATTTATGTTTTCCAGACAAAATTCAAAAAGTTCCGTCATGTACAGATAGGGATAATTTTTAATTGAACTCTTACGTTGCGAGTCTGCCTCCCATAGAATGTATTATTTAAAGATACCGGATTTTTCGTCAGCAACGGATCCTTGCAGATGGAGTTAATAATGGCTACAAAATCACACTGTCTCATTACCACAAAGTAAATGAAAGTGGTTCGGCTTCCAAAGCTGGTCATGAGAGCAACTATATCAAAACTGGATATCTTTGTACGATTGAATTTGGTTGAATACATTGATGGAATGTATGTGTAAAGACTCCACGTGTATACCATGTAGCAAATAATCTGCAAACACATGTATTTTGTCCAAATTACTATTATAACCAAATTATGTAAATAGGTAGAAATAAACATGTTTACGGCATGTAAAACTATTTTCCCAACTAGTAATGTTAAAAACTACAGTAACTTTTAAGGATTTTCCAATGTACGTAATAATATAATATGCTTACAGTTAAATAGTTATATTTTTTTTATGTTACCTTTTGAACCCATTGCCTCTTTAAGGTAAACTTGTCAGTCTCAATCGTACGCGTCGCGGCAGATGATGTACTACTCTCCTTTTCAAATCGGAATGGAACAATACAGAGGTAGTATCCCACTCGAAAATACACTTCTAAATACTGAATTGGATCTTCGTGGGCATTTCTAAATTTTGGAATTTTATTCTTTTGATTTGAAAGCATTTTAAATGGTGCTTGCTTACTAAGATTGTTATGAGTATCTACACTTTCGAACTTCACCTAGAAAATGTTTTTCGCGAGAGTCTCGTGTCCAATGAAGAACACGGCTTAGGAATAAAACTATATAACATCTGACGCTAAGGAAATTGAAAGCAAACGTTCTTGTTTCTGCGTACTATAGATCCTAATGAATTTTAAGAATGAAGTAATTATTACTATCCTACTCCTATTATTATGGAATGGAGCACTTCCAAAATCTCAAAACATAAGTTTAATTGTACATATATAAAAAATAATAAGGTCATCTCCTTGGCAAAATAAACAGTATGGTCTGTCTTACGTACAAAGACACTATCTATTAGTAATGTATACAATGAAAGTCTATGTCTATACTGTGAACACTTACATTGACGTGCCAACCATGCATTATTCGGACATAACCTTTTAAGACAAGCTGGTAAAGTTTCACCCAGTGGGCAAGTGGACAGTAAAAGTTAAATTTTCACGTAATTGTACACGCAAATTGTCATATCAGTAGTTTAGTATAACCGTAGCTAACCATACTAATACTTGTTGAATCGAATAAAACTATGTACTTAGGCCGAGTGTTTAAATTCGTAATACATCCATTCAGTAGCAGCAGCTGACCAAATTTACAATCATAATGGAATCTATTTAACTGCCAGCATGAATATATACTACGGAACGTTAACCTATGGCCACATTTTGTGCCGCTATAAGGATATAAATTACACAGCAGCTATCATAATTCCGCATTATAATTTCCTACACAATTATATATAAATACATAGTATGTTATGTCTCATTAAGTCTCATGTTCTACATGCCTAAGTTTTTGCTTCTAAGGTAATACAAATTAATCGTGTTTTTTTTGTTTTTTGTAACGCATATCTATCTCGTGCTTAAAATTATTTATGTATCGTAAATCTTGTAATAGAAGGAGAGGTCTGGAATAGATGCCGGGTGTGACAGGTGAGGGTATCACATTATGTACATGATTCAGGTTACTTAATATCACTACCCTGCGCGCAACATTTAATGATGCAATTCGGTGTTGTACTTACATAATATGGTTAGTAACAAAATTGGACCTAGGTAGTTGTTCTAATGCTTGGTCAGTACCACCACGACTTAAACTCAACGCGTAATTTATTATTTTCGCCGAAGCGTATTCTTTAATTTTGTAAATGCATGCAAATTTCAGTATAAGAGGCGGAAACGATGGAAGGAATAAAATCAATATATTTTTGTATCCCTAAAACCCACGACCCTGCTGCCCAGTGCTATCCACAAATTATGTGACAGAATGCTCGATCGATATTCACTAATTATTTCCCCGACCGAAATTAATAAAAACTTAAACCGCTCCCTTGAAGTAATAAGCTCTATTTAGTTCAAGTGCGCAATATTGTAGTTACGTTCATCACACATAGAGTAAAAATCAGCAAATTAGTGCAGTATTTTTGTCTCACAAATTACCAAAATGATTAATAAATGTGGTAAATTTCACATCTGCTTGCATTAATTGCGCAAGTAATGAGCGTTAATTTTATTGTTACCTATTTTAGACAATTAATAACGGGATTGACTCACTTTGTCTACCAAAGATTTAAATTCAAGGAAGTATGATTTCATTTAGCTTTCATTACGAAAATCAGGAAGTAATTTTAGGCAATTTAATTGTTATTACAAAATCCACTGTCCAAAAATGCTTTAGTTCAATAACATTATTAACTTAACATTTAATTCGTCACTTGGCACACAAGGAAGCTTCACTACTACTGCTCTCACAACTAAAAAATAAAGTTTAGAAATGAAAAATTATCGCAATAACAAGAAAAACATGTTCCTGGCTCCTGGCTATGTTAGACGTACTATCTACTACTTACGAGCAAACGGCAAGACCCCATTCTGTGGGATTATAACCAAATGTAGTAAGTCGAATTAAGCATCGTTAATATAGTCTAGGAATACCCAAACTTGATGCGCATACGGACGTTTACTATTTTTCAAAAATTTAAAACAAAATTTAAAATGCCTCAAAATTAAAAAACTTGTTTTTCTTATGGCATTTAACATGGCAATTTTTTAAAAAACACGGGTATGGATTTTTTTTTTATTTGGTCAAAAAATAAAAATATAGTGTTTGTTATATTATTTCGTATCCCATATGCTGAAACATACTTAATGATACTTTGAATGCAAACAGTGCTATCTACCATTCATTTGCACCGATATTAATTTTATAATTACCTTACTTTGTTTAAATTTTTTGAACAGTATTTTAAATATAGGATCCGCATGCTTAGAAACAATCACAATATAATTCCATTAAAGCTATTTTAAATGTATTTTACATTAATATTTGCCAATTTAAAATTTGTAACTGCGCAAGCTGTTACCCTACTACTTATAGACAGTAAAATTGCTAATTGTAACAGCAGTTTTAGGTGTTTACCTTATGTGTTTAATAGGTTTACTAATACTGCTATCATTAACTGCACCGAAATCGCGTTTATATCACAACTGATTATCCGTTTAAACTATTTTGTTCATTGGGAAATAAAAAGCAGCAGTTTAATTTAAACCCGTGACCTCCATGCTGGTGACTTTCTTGGGCTACATGCACAGATCTATATACAAGATATACGACTCCGAGTTAAAACCGGCATAGGCAAGGGGCGACACGCCATCTGTAAATTGTGCCAACAGAGTAAAGGCTGGCAGTAAAAGCTGAAGCATGCTTCCCGTTTCCACCGATAAGGTGTCTCCGGGATGTAAAAACTGGCTGCTATACTCTTCCTTGTCAAAGGAAAGGCTATGTCAAAGGCGAAGGAGCAAGCAGTTTGGGTACAATTTGTAGATGCCGCTACTGCGGGGAATTTCTGTTGCAATGATAAAGCTCTTACGTACAACTTCACTCATGGGGCCGCATAAAAAATACCCGCGAAGGGATTGAAGTGGTTCGTCTCTATTATTCTATGTCTATGGCTACATGCCTTAAAACAATATATCGCGGGAAAAGTATCAAATCCGTGTCCTTCCACTTTTGGCTGGAAAGCAAATCTGCTCCCTTCCATTTTACCTTAAAAGCAAATCCATGTCCTTTTACTTTTGATTTAAACAAGCGTTTTAGCTGAAAATTGCTCTAATTGCAGTAACGGATCCAGGATTTGGTCATAGGGGGGAGGGGGGGGGGATAATAATGCTAATCGGGTATCTTGGAGAATGGCCGCTCCTATCCTCACAATTTTACAAATTCTTTTAAGGGGACTTTAGCCCCTCTAGCCTCCCCCCCCCCCCTGTGGACCCGCGCTTGTCTATTTGCATCATATTCTAAAACACAAAACGTTTTAACTATCTGGATTTTAAAATTGCAAATGGTTCTAACTACATGATTTAAAAAAAATCAAAATCCACTAAATACATGATCTTAGTCACAAACTGATCTAACTACATAATTTTAAATGCGAATTGTTCCAACTACATACCTTTAAGTTGCAAACTAATCTAACCAGGTACATGATTTAAAAAACTACAAAATGTTTTAACTACATTGTTTAGAATTGCAAACTAATCTAACTACATAATTTTAAAAAGTGCAAAACATTCTTACTATGTGATTCAAATACGCAATTTGTTCTAACTACAATTATGGTTTTAAAAAGTTCAAAATGTTCAAACTACATGGTTTTGTGCTGCAAACTGCTCTAACTAGATGATTTTAAAAAGCCCTTAATGTATTAATTGCATGTTTTGAAAATTTAAAATGTTCCGGTTACACAATATAACAAATCGTTACTGTAGATGCAAAGTGGCCGTTCTCCAAACGCAGGTAAAAGTAAAGTGGCCGTTCTCCATCCTTTACTAAACGCAAAGTGGCCGGTCTCCAATTTGATCCTGTTTAAACAAGATTGGAGACCGGCCACTTTGCGCTTAGTAAAGGATGGAAAACGGCCACTTTACTTTTACCTGCGTTTGGAGAACGGCCACTTTGCATCTACAGTAACGAAATGCAAACGAATCTAATAACAACGTTTGAGAAGTGCGAAAAGCTATAACTAGGTGTAATATTCAAAAGCACATAATAAGAAAATTTTGCACTTTTCAAAATTATGTATTTACATTAAAGTGCAACTTACAATAAAATTAGAACTATATGTAGTTAGACCATTTTGCGCTTTTTTTATCTTGTAGTTAGATAAGTTTGCAACTTAAAACCATGTCGTTAGATTAGTTTTCAACATAAAACCTTGTAGTTTGTAGTTAGAACAGTTTGTTACTAACATCATGTGTTTAGTGGAATTTGATTTTTTTTAAATCATGTAGTTAGAACCATTTGCAGTTTTAAAATCCATTTAGTTAGAACGTTTTGCGTTTTAGAATATAATGCAATTAGAGCAATTTGCACTTTTCATAGGCAAGTAATTATGAATTGGTAAGCTAATACGCTTATTTAAATCAAAACTGAAAGACACGGATTTGCTTCTAGCGAATAATAGAAGTTAACGGAATTGATACTTCACCCACGATATGATAATTGTTCAATATTATAAAATAATATAATTACACTCATATAATTTCTTTACCGGATGTTCAATATACTCAACTAATTTGGTGGTAAATTGTTTAGCCACCGAAAGTCCAGTATAACATTTTTCTTATTATTATAAGGTAAAATTTCTAGGATAATAGGTAGGCTTACTAAACCTAAAGCTCCAAAGTTTTCCAAAACTAACAGGTATGAAATCGGTTGAAATTAATGTAAAATACATTTAAAATAGCTTTAATGGAATTATATTGTGATTGTTTCTAAGCATGCGGATCCTATATTTAAAATACTGTTCAAAAAATTTAAACAAAGTAAGGTAATTATAAAATTAATATCGGTGCAAATGAATGGTAGATAGCACTGTTTGCATTCAAAGTATCATTTAGTATGTTTCAGCATATGGGATACGAAATAATATAACAAACACTATATTTTTATTTTTTGACCAAATAAAAAAAAATCCATACCCGTGTTTTTTAAAAATTGCCATGTTAAATGCCATAAGAAAAACAAGTTTTTTAATTTTGAGGCATTTTAAATTTTGTTTTAAATTTTTGAAAAATAGTAAACTTCCGTATGCGCATCAAGTTTGGGTATTCCTAGACTATATTAACGATGCTTAATTCGACTTACTACATTTGGTTATAATCCCACAGAATGGGGTCTTGCCGTTTGCTCGTTAGTTCATATTATTTACTTACAAACTATTCGATTAATACTTTCTTCATAATTTACGTAGTTGTATAATAAGTTAAATACTTCCATAGGCTTTGAGCCTACAAGGGAGTGTATGTATGTGAAAACTAACAAATAAGACACCGGCCAAAATATTTTGTGAAAATAGACAGCTTTGCTACCAGGAAGCTTAGTACATCGTTAAATTTCTTTTACAGCGGCGGTAGCAACTTCACTGATTTTCAAAAATAGTATTGTCTAATTCAACGAAAATAAAATAGATATGCCCTTATGGACATGCCACACGAGTTCGTTTACGAAAGCATTAGTATCAATTTTCGTGGTTGCTGGCTTGCTGGCGCTGGACGCTGGGATTCAATTGACACTGATAAACATTTTTGGCACTGGTGGCGCCCTGCAGATGCCTTGGACAGGGGCGCATAGGTTTAAACGTTTGGCACAAAGACTTACTATTTAAGGCATTTAAGCTGGAAGTTATAGGAACAGGAGTACTGAGTTTTTTCTTAAAATGAAACTTCTGAATGGTGCTGGACCAAGAAGAAGTTTCTGCAGATTTAGGGTCGTTGAAGTTAGTTGTTTTAGGACGCTTTTGAGGCTCCTGGGTAGGTAACTTCGAACTCAGTGAGTTTTCATCCTTATGCACTGTCGAGTTCATTCCACGAAATTTGATAGCTACAATTAATAAAATATTAAATCATTAACTGACGTAAAATGAAACAAAATGGACATTCGAAACATTTATATGTCACACACTAACTAAAATTCAGCTTAAGTTAAGCTAATACATCTTCAAGAAGCATTCCTTACTTGATTTATGGATTACTTGCAGATTTTTCCGCTTTGAAAACTCACACTGACCCTGTGTACTTCGACTAGTCGCATTACGACTGTTTGAATTCTTCGGCATGGAGATAATTTGAGAACGTTGGGAACGCTTTTCATTTACTTGGCTATTTTTACAACCTCGTCGGCTTTCTGAGTTTGATGATTTCATTCGAGCTATTGACAGCTTAGTCATTTTGATCCGATTTTCAAGTCTATATATTCAAAGCAAAATGATAAGTAATATTATGGATATCCATCTATATTATGCTTTCACTTCACGCTATGTATTTTCAGCATTACATTTTAGTAACAAAATCTCCCAAAATGCCTACCTGAATTTATCTGACTCGTGGTGATGGAGGATCATGCCGTTACTTTCTCCAGGATTTTGTAACTTCTGGATAGCGTTTTCTAATACTTCCAGCTTTTCGTATAGGGATGATTCCTTTGTAGCTAAGTTTTTCATCTGCATGTCAGTCTCTTTTTCGAATTTCATTTTATCTTCTAACACAATTTCATAATCTCGTTTGTTCGCAAAAAACGTCTCCAAATCTGAGTTTAGAGTTTAAAAAATTACAATATATTTGTTTCATGAACACGAATAATTACCAAGAGTGGGTATTTCATCCAAGCATTTCGAACCTTGATACAATCGACATCTCAAATTTGTAATGCATTCTATCTTTTGGCTTCGCATTTCCTCCCGAAGCGCCATTCCACCACTTATTGTGCAGTTCCAGGTTCGAGAGAATTCCATGCTTGAAAGCAACATTGCAGAGTTTAGTTCCTCCAATTCTTGCTTGGACTTCATCTGATCAAGGAAAAGAAATTGTACATTTCCCTTAAAACGTAACTTCATAATAATAATATATCGTCGGCGAATGATCAAATCCGCAAGGTTCCATTCTTAACCAAAAGCAAAAAATGCATTTCTTTCAAATTTTCTTTAAAAGCAAAACCGTGCACTTTCATTGTTATAAGGAAATGAAAAAATTGGGTTTCATTTCAGCAAAGAATAAAAGTATGCGAATTGGATCCTTTATAGGCGATATGTCCTTTATGTGTAATCACAAACAAACTAAGCAGCCAAATCATATTACGGAGTTTAGAATTGTACCTACCAAATTTTCACGGATTACATCACATTCAGCCTGGAGTTCATTGCAGCTTTTGTCCAAAACAAATATCTTTATGCGGAGATGAACCAAGACACATTCTTTGGAAACCAATACTTCCTGTCCAACAGACAATTGTCCGATCAACTCCAAGAGCTTTTCCTTCACTTTCCTATGTTCTTCGGTCAATTCATTTAGCTTCCGCCGAGCTACAGATAATTCGACGTTGGCAATATTGCATATAGCATGCAGTAAGCATCATGTATGAATGGATATTGCGGAAAAAAGGAACATAAGTTACAGGTGATGAGTACACTTGCATTCAACATTTGATGCAGATAATTTCCATTCTTCATGAATGATTTGACTAATGATGAAACTTACTAATATACATATGACATAATTAGGATTAAAATTACCTTGTTGTAAATTCTGGCGGTATTTTTCAATGGAAGCTAGGCTGAACTTAACTGCCTCAAAAGAATTACAGTTGGCAGCGATCCCAAAATCTTGTGCCGAACTGTCCAAGCTAGACATTCTAAAATTAAAATCGACATCAAAAATTGTTGTAATAATAAAAAATGTACCCAATCATCGAAATTGTTAACAACTACAACAAATATCAAATATAAATAAAGTAAGCAAGAAAAATCAATAACGAACACAATAACAATTTATACATTGCTAAAGTTTTAGCCACGTTTAAAAACTTATTCTTGCGAAACATATCTGATTCTGATAGTGATAATACGCTGCGTTCGGCTGTAAATGCTTAACTACTTGAAACGCTAAATCGAAACCAACCGTACACTTTACATTATAAGTATGTAAGTACAATGATCATGACAGCTAAATCTTAAGAAAGCAATGAATGCCGAAAAACTTAGCTAGAAAAAATACAACATAATATATAACTATATTGACTATCAACTATAATATGCTTTACTATTGTCAACATTTTCCCACCCAAAAAGTTCCCAAATTTGAGAGTAGTAGTAGTTAAATCAGCATATATTTCAAATAATAATATCAGTCATATGCGCAAGCACTAGGATGTAGGTTGTTCTCTTGCTGCTTGTCCACATCCAAAAATATTTTAATTTGGAGAAACAGCATACTAAAGAAAGTATAGTGGAAAATCAATGCTAGCAGAGGTTATAAACAGGCTAATCTACACATAATTCATAATTATCTATTGAAATACAAATAGAACAAGAACAACAACAAACAAAGCCAACAATGACTGCACGTAACCTGATTAATCTGCCACCCGCAATCCAAGCTAGTGTCTGTTGCGTTTCACTTTTATTAAACTCCGTAGAAAATCCCTGTTGTCTCTACGAAGCTGCTGCAAATACAAACAAAATAGCGATTGGTCAGCACTTCAGCAGTCATTCATCATTATTACTGATTACACTTTTGTTGCTTGCCGTTTTGATTTATATCAGCAATCAGACCGATCAGTCACAGTTTTAGGCAAGAAGGGAACATGTAAAGATTGCGGATAGATGATATGTATTATTTTTTCTTATTTTGATCACTATTTAACATTTACAAAAAAAATATGGCTGACAGTTGCTGGTTGAGGATTATAATCATCAGTTGTCAGTATCTATTGATCTATGTGGTCAGATATAATTAATTATTTACAGAATTACACACAGTATATACATCTGACATGTGCACTGAATGTTAAAGAGTAAATTACAAAATAACAATCAATAACTTAACCTTTAACCTACAATAAACAACCTTAGGTATAGATAGGTACAACTATAGGTGTCCTTTCGTAAAAAATCACGAATTCACCAATTCTTGGCACTTGAAGCGATGGAAAGCACTGCTGAATCATGAAAGTTAAATAGGCTGTTAATGTTGGTTGTACAGAACGATACACAATCAACTTTCCCCACCGGCAACTGCGGGATGTATGGATTATGGATGTTTCAGTGCTGAAAAATAGCCAATGTAAACTGCAATATCGTCAGTGAAGAACCAAAATTACCCATTTCCATTTTCCACTAAAAGCAAAATGAGCCATATCCTAAACGTTCTCATAGCAAAATGAGCCAAATCCATACATTTCCACGCGTACGCCCAAAAGTCAATGCGAATACTAAATGCACTAGGTGCAGGTTTGGACAGGAATTTTTTGTATGGATTTTAAGCGTACGCATGGAAATAAATAGATTTGGATCATTTTGTTTTTAGTGGAAAATGGAAATGGGTAATTTTGGTTCTTCACTGACGATATTGCCTCTCGTCCGCCCCCTACTCGTCTCGTCAAACTAACTCACTACTGCGCACCACCTACTGACCAAACGTTAGCGTTAACGTAAGCGTCATTACTCTTAGGGATCGTCCGTAAATGATGCCACGTGTAGGGTCATTGCATCTGCTTGGACACTACTGATGTCAACTAAACTCATGTTAAAGATAGCTATTTTCACAATGGTTATGCCGATGACGGATAGAAATGGGGATATTTCGATGACATCGTTTACGGGCAACCCCTTAACGCGCAAGCCTTTTCCCGGGGAGAATAGCAGGGAACGATTTGAGACGCAGTCTTTTATCTCGGTTGTCACTAAAGTAAAAAAAAAAGGACAAACTTTTCCCACTTCCTTGACTTTTGACATTCACAATGCATTTCTTTCAAAATTGATTGTTTTCAAACTACCTACTGTTTTGTTATCGAAAAACACTCATATATTTTTAAATACTCTAAAGCATGTAGAGTGAGGGTGCCTAATTGTGGCCAACCGCTCTATATGACGCTCATGTCACAACATAGAAAATTTTTGTTAAGGCATACAGAGACTACACTCACAGAGTACTAGCTACACTGCTACACTCTTTAAGGCCCCAAGATCAAGTCAGTGACACCAAACAAAATTTACAAAAGTTGCCCCTTCGACTTCCAGATTTGTCGTATTTCAAGTAGCCTATGGCCTAGTTCAAATTTAATTTGAAGACAGTAGCTTTTAAGTTACAACTTTTTAAGAGTAATGGTCAACTAATATAAGCAAGTAGGTAATCTAATTTTATTTTTCGACATAGCACAAAAATATGAAAAACTAAAACCCCCAATTTTTCATCAAAATACTGTAATTGTGGCAACTGCAGACTTCATATGCTTAAATGGGGCCGGGTCTATACTTATTAAACTACATGGTTTCTTGCATTGCATGTGACACCAAAATTAGGATTAACAAAAAATAATTTCCCTTGGTTTCCATCGTTTCCGGACAATTTCACGGTGATTTGAGATGTTTTTGACGCGACCTTTCAATCTCAATCATTCTAACTTGTTCAACATGGAAGCAAACTGAGAGACGGAGAGAACGAGCCACCCATTAATGACAGTATTTACAGAACCTAAAATTGAGTACGGCAGAAAGTGGTAATTTTGACGCATTTAATTGAGCAATTTAAGACGTTTGTAAGAATCTCCAGATGATCGACAGGTTAAGCATGAGAAAAGCAGGTATACTGGTTGCTGCCCATGGATGCAAGTTGTGCAGTTTTCTTTGAAAACTATCAGCTACTACTACATCAACATAATGGGTGCTTAAATTGAAATACAGAAATTTAAGGCCATAGTTAGGACTCACCCGGCAACAATTACGGCACTTTAGAGACTATTAAAAAATCCTGACTTTTTGAACCTTCGTTATTGTATCTTATGAGCACTATGTATACGATTTAAATTTTACATTTACGATTATTTTTACCCTTATTGAGCAAGATTTAGCCAACATTTCTGTACATGAGGTTTTTTTCTGCAAACTCTGGTTCACAAGTTATGACTTTTGAAAGTTTAACTTTTATAAACCCGGCCACAATTAGGTGCTCTCACCCTACTTAATTAACTTATTGTTTATAGATTAAGTTAAGCAGGCGAGGGCAGGGTGAGCGGTTAGAACTGAAAACTGGAACCTACTTCCCAGTCTCAGACCTGGCTTCAATCCTCGACCACTGCTAATCGTTTACGGCTCTGTGTTGTACGGTAAACGTCACTGGATGGTTGATTGAAACCCAATCTCCTTCGGTGCTCCTTGGTGACCACTACTTACTGTAGGGGCCTAGGGAATGGGACTCCTTTACTGTGGAGGAAGGGACGGAGAAAGGTGAAAGGGTACGAAGACCGAGACGATCTAGCGCAGTAGTCTCCTACTTCCCCACCCATTGTGACTGGTTGAATCTAGTTGTATGAAATTTAGTTAAATCGACCTAATGAATATTTAATATTATTATTATAGAATGAGCTCCACGTTGTCACTAGGAAGAACTGGAGTAGGGAGTCACAACAGTGATACTACCCAGGTAGCAGACCAAGTGCATGGGATATTGCGAAAAGTGGAAATAATATCCCCTAGTGAATTTGTCCCAAATGGATATGGTCTGGACATCTAAAATTAATTAAAATAAATAAATCCCCATTTTTCATTCTCTCGATGCCCCCTTTAGACACTACTAAAAATATGCACTCATTAATATCCGCACGACGTTTCTATGCCATCCGTATAACATCCACAAATCACGATGGTTGAAAATGTAGCGGCAACTGCAATAAAATGAGAGGGAAAAGTGAGCTCAGTCTGTACCGGAGGTGGGCTCGGCAGATCACGCATTGGTACACCTTTTCCAGCCATAATACGAAAACGGGGAGCCGAAGCCGGTAAACGGATTATTCCTACCTGGAATTTTCCTACCCGGACTTTTCCTACCCGGATTATTCATACCCGGACTTTTCCTACCCGGATTATTCCTACCCACGACCAAGCCTAGGGCTTTTCCTACCCAGGATGGTCGCAGTTCCAAGCACTGAATTCATCCTTTTTTCTTGTACTTATGCATTGATTATCGTAAATTATTAACATAAATTTAAATTACTAAATATATGCTGCGTTGGTACGAGTAACTGTACAGCCAACGGTATATAGAAAACGTAGTGAAATGTAGGCAATTTAGGCATCATTTAACAAAATCACAAATATTCATTTTTAGCCTTATTAGCAATTTCCGGGGTTATAAAGTTAGAAAAATTATTTTGCTGGCAAGTCTATATTATTTAAAATAACTCAAGGTTATAATACAATACAAAAGTTGTGGATATATCTTTGCGCGATGTGTAGGTTATTTCTATGTAGGTACATGGGTAGGAAAAGTCCTAGGTTTCGTCGTAGGTAGGAAAAGTCCGGGTAGGAAAAATCCGGGTAGGAATAATCCTACAACCCCGAAGCCGGGGTGTTTAAGGAAGAAATGACAGCCTCTTCAGCCGAATCTGCCGAATATGATACTTAAACTCTCGATCGAAATCTCGAATGATGATCTAGAAGGAAAATTAATTACACTGCATAATAAGAGTTTGTATGTAGCCAAAGTTCTCGAATTTTTAAATTTGAATTTCCATTGCAGGATGTGTCTACTTCGGGGTGGCAACTAATTTGTGTCTCAGGTGACATCGACACCACTTACAAGTTCAATCGTCATACCAAGATTGATGCTTGAGCCACGCTGACAGTTTGGCCATCGGACGCTACTGGTGCAGTTCTTGAGTCGCCTACGGCCGTCATCATGAAAGGCCAAAAGTGGTACACCTCCGACCCCGACCACTTCTAAACCGTGCTAGTGAATAGTGGAGGAGACTTGAGAGATTTTGCCTATTTCGTTGGTATTATATCGGGAAGTGTGATTTATTTCAAAAATTAAGTACTATGTATGTTTTTTATATTTGTATTTTGACTATGAACAGGAGAAAGCCGTGCGAGAAACTCGTCGTCTTCAAATTAACCGACAGCGAAAGCGTCTCTGCTTTGGGCCTCCGGAAGTTTCAGTGCAAGGGGCGAGCAATGTTTCGTCTTCAACTGGTTCTTTTGGCAACTGAAATTTAACATTTAACGTGGAGAAGAATAGTAGTAAGTATACCTAAAATAAACTATCACACAGTGGGTTTTAGAAACCGATAACTACAGACCACTACAAAAACATATTTTAGGATTAGCGTTATCATACCCTACTTGATATATATGTAGGTACTGCATATTATATAATAGTAGGCCTCGCGTACAATCCAAATTTGGACCTCTCAGACCCGCGTACTAAATAAAATGTAGAAATTCCCAGTTTATGAAAAATATTTTATCCAACCATCACCTTGCATTAACAAGATTATCAAAATTTTATTTACAAATAGATTTTCAGAAAAAGTTGGTAGATAGTAGATAATTTAAATAAAAATTTCCTAGCCGCTTGACTTCCGGAAAATGCACAATGACTTAAAACTATTTTTGTGTTAAAGTTTTAAATATTTAAGCTACACGTGTATTAAAATAAATTGCTAATTGTTACAAAATCTAATTTTCAAAATTGCTGCATTTTTTAGGTACAAAATATTTTTCAAAATTTTAGTATTAGGGCATAAGTATTATAAATTGCAAATTGTTTTTAGATAATGCATTATTTACTTACACAAAGTTCCTAGAACTATTTTTTTCATTGCAATATGTTATACATACAATTTTGAAACAACATACATACCTAAGTTGTAAGCACATGCTTGCAAATTTAAATCAATGCATTTTGACATAGGCCCATACAGTAGCTAATTGAGTAAAACTAATTAATCTGATGGCAATAAAAAACAATTATTTACAAGAATTTAAATTGTAATTAATTATCTCACACAAGCCCAGGACGTGTCTAATATACAATCATCAGATACGTTTGACAAATGACTAATTAAATCATTTTATGAACTTTTAATTAAAATTCCTTACCTATTTGGATCGTAGAAAAAACTAACAGCAATAAAATTGAACAACCAGGCAATTGAGACAACGAAAGCTAAATACATTCGTTTCACTTCTATTATAACATAATTCTGCTTTTATAAATTAACTAATATGTGAAATAATACTAAATGCTCAAGTTACATTAACTAAATTACAAAAAATAGAAACTGGGAGAATTTATTGTGAGAAACCTGCGTACCATTAAAAGACGGGAGAAAGAAGTCGAGCAAGAACCTTAATTTAACTATTTTCATAAGAATGTATTGCCAGTTTTATTTGTATATTTTAAGCACTATGAGTTACATTTTACATTCACGATTATTTTTACCCTTAATGTGCGAGATTTAGCTAACATTTCTGTACGTGAGGTTTTTCTCTGCGAGCTCTGGTTCAGAAGTTATGATTTTTGAAAGTTTAACTTTTATATACTCTGTCACAATTAGGTACTCTCACCCTATTTAATTAACTTACTGCTTATAGATTGAGTTCCACGTTTTTGGCAGGAAGAACTCGAGTACGAAGCCACAACAGTGATACTACTCTCTTTCCTGCAGCAAGCTTGGAAATAAGACCCGTCCAGAGAACACACGCGCGGGCTAGGGACAAAGGGCCAAGGATAAAGCAAAAGGCCCCTTTGTTATTAGCCCGCGGGGTTATTGGCCCTTGGTGGTCAGTACCGAAGCCGGCCTCGGCGGCACACGCATTGGTACACCCTTTCCAGTGACAATACGAAAACGGGGAGCTGGAGCCGCGATGTTTCAGGAGGAAACGACAGTCTCTTATAGCCGAATATGATGCTAAACCCCTTGCTAACGGTGACATCGAAATCTCGAATCGTGATCCAGAAGGAAAATTTATTTCTACCTATTTATTACACTGCATAATAAGAGTGCCAAGGTAATGTACCTATTCGAAAACAGGAATTAATCTATTTTGTAGATACTCGCAAAACATAGTATTCAAAATGATGGGCTGTAGGATGTTGGAGTCGGGGCCTATGCCAAATATTTAATGGGCCTTGCAACTATTACGTCATAGAGTTTGGGGGAGGTTGGGTCTGGAAAAAATGACACCCTATCCCTTATATTAATCATGTACATACGGATTTGTATGATATTGAGGGGGGTGGCTTCAAAATTAAAGATTTTGATGCGACGTAATAGTTGCAAGCTCCCGACTGAACTGGACGAAATAAGTTATTACATGTATATTACTTTTACTGTAATATAGATATATGTATAGCACACTCAAGTTTACGATTAAATAATCTGTTTTTCAGTATTTAACTTTCACAAATTGCGAAACATGTGTGTTATCTTCGGCTTTCATTGATTCTAGTGATTTGATTTTTTCTATTTATTTTTTAAATAATTAATAATTATTGATTCAATATTCAGTTTTACTTTTAAATGAAGAAATACATTAAATATTTAACTATGCAATGAGGTCCTGTGGCGCAACGGATAACGCGTCTGACTACGGATCAGAAGATTCCAGGTTCGAATCCTGGCATGATCGTTAATAGTTTTGCGTTTACATAATATTATGAAGAAAGATATCTAAAATAATTAAATCCTCACAGGCTTTCTCATTCTAGAAGGAATAGAGATGCGCTGGTGTGCAACCATTTTTATTTAATTTTTTAAGCTGTAGAAAGCAGAAAGCAGGTTGGACTGCTTCTAAGCATCTATTGTCTGGATACAAATTCGTGATAGCTGCGCAAGGTGTCCAAACCCTGCCGTGCCCATTTTATTGCATGGATATGAAACTCTTTGGACACCTTGCGCTGCTATCAGGAATTTGTATCCAGACAATATATGCTTCTATATGCTCCTGACTGGTAATAATGACAATAATGTAAATGGTAAGTGAAATATATATATTGCGATGCGATACATAGTAGGAAATATAACAGGAAAACGATATTCCAACTTGGACTGTTTGAGTGTAAGGTCACAACGTTCTACCGCAAGTAGAATTTGGCCCTGAAATCTTACAAGAACAAAATTTCTTCCAGCTACCAATCTTTGTTTATGGGCCCACTTGATTTTCAATTAAATTATGTACACAAAGACTCTTTTCGCAATTTACACGAATTCTCCAGCTTTCAATTTGTCTTTCGATTTTTAGTGCTATACAACCTCAATGTGATGAGCTATTATTATTTTGATCAGTTTTAGTGGGTTAGTGGGCAACCTCAAGCGATGGCAGAACTCAAAACATTCCACCCCAATGCCCATGGAACGTCAAGTACATAAGTCCCTAATGAACCTTATGCAAAAAGTTAACGATCCTGCCAGGATTCGAACCTGGAATCTTCTGATCCGTAGTCAGACGCGTTATCCGTTGCGCCACAGGACCTTATTGCTTAATTAAATATTTAGTGTATTTCTTCATTGAAATGTAAAACTGAATTAATCTAGTGACTTCAACAAATAAAAGAAAAAAACAACATCAAATCAGGACTATCAATCACCGAAAATGCAAGTAATTTCGTATTTTGTGCAATTGAGTTTCTTGCCTTGCGATAATGAATTCCAAAATTATGCATGGTCAACAAAATGTTGACAGGGAAAACAACAGCATCTGGTACTGAATGAATACATATTATTAGTATTTATACAAAAAAAATTCAAAGTATATGCGTAAGCATTTTGCCAGCACTGACCACGACTAGAAGATCCGTGTGGATTTACAAATGAATGAATATACCATTTTTATATGATCAGCTACAGCTGACATTTATGCCTAGGCGACTGCTAGCTTCAGAGATTACACTACTTACTTGTACCTACTAATAATTGCATTGAATTATGCACTAAAACACATATGCAAATGTGTAATTACTACTTTATAAGTACAAAGCGGACAGCTGATTATTGTAAGAAGTTGGTCAACAGCTAAGCGCAGCATTTTTATTCCGTCCTCAAATCTATAGTTCACAGCATATAATTTTTTATTTTCGGCCTGATCATCTATTAATTAATTAATTATCTTTTGCTTCCAGAGTTCATTGAGTGCTATTGTCATCAGGAAAACATACGCAGAACAAGGAAAACAGAATTAAGGAAATTTCTTAACCTACGTTTTATATTTTGATGAACTACCTTAATTTGTGCAGATTCTACACATTTTTGCAAAGTTCCCTAAAAATGTATGATAAACTGTTTACCAGGTTGCATATTCTGGTATTATTCGAATGTTACAAATTGTACATATTTATGGAGTATATATACTCCAAAATTCTTCTGTACAAATCATAGTCACATTTGGGTTTCAGTTAGCTCTTCTGAGAATTTCTGAAATTCCCTGCCATAACCAGTTTTTCAATTTCATTTTTTCGAATTGAATCAGCTATTGAAAATATAAACCAAGTTTCGTTATTAATTAAGTAACATGAAGGCAGTTACATGCCTTGTTGGTCTGTGCCTTTTGGGTAGGTTTAAATTTAATTTTTTGATTATTTTTTCTTAAGTGGTTTAAAGTATTTATTGAAAGTTGTGGGCCAATTTTTCGATTTATTGACGAAATTAGTCGATTTTTATTGTAATTACATACTCTTTTCTATGCATGTAAGAATAGCATTATAATCTCTTAGAAATGTAATTTTACTGAATTTCTAGCCGGGCTTGTCTCCGCTAACTACGGATGGGAATCCGGAAAGCAATACCGGTACAAAGTCAGTGGCCGTGCCATGACTGGTATCGCCGAAATTGACAACAAATACAATGGACTTCAACTCCAGTACGAACAAGTCATCACTGTCAAACACGACGGACAAATCAACGTCAAGGTAAGAGAATTTTTACAAAATATAGTTGTATTATACTTACTATATAAGCAGTTCACGTATTGAACTAACAATAAGACTAGGGACACATATTTTTGGTGGGTAAAAAATGTGAGATTTATTAAAAACGGGATTTTAATATTTGAGAAGCATAAAGTTCTAACCAATTATTAATTAATTTAATTTACAGACCGAAAACTTGAAGGTCATTGAGGTCAACGAACAACTCCCACAAGGATGGAGAGACTCTGTCATTAAGAAAGGTCAAGAGGCTTCTATTCCCTCGGAATTGAAGCGCTACTTGACCTCTCCCATGGACATCACCCTCAAGATGGGAGTCGTCCAGTCCATCAGAGTTCAAGGTGATCTCCCAACCTGGGCTGTAAACATCAAGAAAGCCATGGCTTCCGTCTGGACCTTGGACACAACTGGTTCCAACGTGATTGTTCAAGGCAACTTGCACCGTCACACTAACGCTGTGAACCCACAGGTGGCCAACCAAGAGTCTGGCTTCTTCTTCGAGACCGTTGAAGAAACCGTTCACGGAGAATGCGAGACTTACTACACTGTCAGTCAAAATGGTCCATTCGACTCGCCCTTCCAAATCCAAAAGGATGTCCAAGCTGGTCAACAAAACCAGGGTAGCCAAAGCCAAAGTGGTAGCAGCAGCAGCATCAGCTCCTCCGAATCTCAAGAACAAGTCGGCAAACACCAAAGCCAAAACCGTGCATACAAAGCCTACAGCCAATATGCTGGTGCCTCTTCTTCCTCCTCATCTTCCGAGAGCAGCGAGGAACGCTCCGGTGAAAAGGTCTGGCCCCAGGCTTTTAACCAACTTTGTGATCAAAACGACCAAATCTATGAAATCATCAAGACGGTCAACTTCACCGCTTGCACCAAGAAGCCTATTCTTGCCTACTCTTCTCCAGCTGCCCTTAAGTTCCGTCCCGGTGACAATGCCGGTGGTTCCTTGTGGCAAGTAAGTAACCAATAATATAGACTCTTGTTGTCGGTTTTACTTACGAAATAATTTTGCAATTTGCTTAATTAAATTGATTGAGTGCCTTAATATTTTATGTATCAATTGTTTTTTAAATAGCGCGCTTTGGTTTCCCGCTACTTGGCCTGTGGTTCCAGCCGTCGTAACTACACCATCATGAAAGTGACTCAACAAGAACGTTTCTATTCTGGAATTCAAGATCTGGAAAAGATTGTTGCTGGAGCTCAAAAGAACATTACTTTGATTTCCATCCGCAATGGACAACCAGTTCAAATCAAAAATCCCAAGACCATCAACAACCTTGCCTATACTTTTGACCACAAGGAACAAGAGCTCCACCAGAATGGTCAGCTCAAGAAAGCCGCACCAGGTTCCAGCTCCAGCGAATCTAATGAGTACAAGTCATTTGGTTCCTCCAAGAGCCAAGAAAGCCAATCTCAAGAGCAACAGAACTACCGCCGTGGTGGACAACGCAGCTCTCAAGAATCCGGATCTCAAGAGCAACAAAACAAGCACCGTGGAGGACAACGTAGCTCCAGCTCCCAAGAATCTGCATCTCAAGAGCAAGGCCGCTACCGCCAATACCGTTCTTGTAAGTGTACATTGTCTCCGATTTTAAAGTAAATTCTTCGATGGTAAAATACGACAATAAAACCCGTTTTATTTATGTAAGCTTTTACTTATCAGTCTGGCACTTTGAGTCAATTTTGAACGTGTGACGTTCAAATTTGAACGACCAGTATTTTTGTAAAACGATCAGTTTTGATCGCGAGGCGGTTAAAAATAAACGTTAACGTTCAATTTTGATCGCTTAGTGACTTCCCTATGCTAAAGCATACACGTGCTTTAGCATACAAATTTGACTTTTTCCCTCATTATCGTTTACTAAGACAGTTCTGACAGAAGAGGGTACAGTTGTAAAATGTGCTACATTTTACGTTCTTTCTGCTCAGAAAGTTAATTTACTTGTCAGTATAGAAATTTGGCGGTCAGGTTCATTTTAATGGTTTCCAGGGTTGTTTTTTAAATACCGCGCCAAAATGGTGAACCCCAAACGCATATTTGTAATACCTAAAAATCAATCTTATTGTCTAATATAAAAGGTTTTAGTTGGGTATCATTTTTTCAAGTGTGAAGATAGAATTAAGAAAAAATACTGAAACGTTCAAATTTGACTGAAAGTGCCAGACTGCTTATTGTTTTAAACAGCCGCTGAAGGAAAGGGAAAGTTGCCCCAACCTAGCTTAGACCAAGCTCCCCTCAGCTCCATGCTCGTCACTCCCTTGAAGCGCAATGCCCTCAAAGAGCGCGCCCAAGAATTGATGCACCAAATTACTCGTGACCTTACTAAATCCACGGAAAAGGACTCCATTGCTCAACGTGAGGTTTTATCCAAAATCTCCACCCTCGTCAAGGTCCTCCGCGTCCTTCACGCCCCTGCCATCCAAGAGCTCGCCCGGAAATTCATGGTTAGTGGAAACGAGGAGCAACAAGTTACTCGTAGCATCTTCATGGATGCCTTGGCCATTGCTGGAACCAACCCATGCATCAACTATTTGTTGAACCAAATTAAATCTGGTCACTTGAACGGAGAAGAGGCTGCCCAAACTTTGTCCACCCTCCCCATGTACATTCGTACCCCTACCCAGGAACTTCTCGAGAAATACTTTGTAAGTTTTCTATCTTACTATTTTAAGTTTTATTTTCACTAGGACAAAATAGTAATGACATGTAAATTAATAATAATTTTTTTAAAATTCAAATCAATATATAGTCTCTGATTGAAAGCGATGTTGTCAAACGTCACCAACAAGTACGCACTACGGCCATGCTTTCTTTCTCCACCCTTGTGTACAACGCTTGCGTGAACAAGCAAATCAAGAACACTCGCTACCCAGTTGCCCTCTACGGAGAATTCTGCAGTGAGCAATGGGCTGCCCGCAAATTTGTTCCTTACTTCATCCAGCGTTTAGAGAAGCGTCTGGAAGCCAACCAACAAGATACTCAAGAAAAGCACTGGATTATGACTCTTTTGGCTACCCTTGGAAACATTGGACACCCCAACGCGATTGAAGTCGTCCAAAAGATCCTCGACCAAGAGACTGATCCTTTGATCAAGGTTAAGGCCATCTATGCCCTCAAGAACCTCGTTCAATCCCGCTCCAAGTTGAACCAAAACCAACAACAACAACAAAAGCAAGTCCTTCCCGTTGACCGTAAATCCCGTGATATTCTCACCGATGACATCGTTGAGAAGCAAGTCTTGCCCATCCTTGTCTCTGCAGCCTTCGACCGTGGGGAGCACCCAGAAGTCCGTAATGCTGCCCTTTCCCTCATGTTCTACTGCACTTCCGCTGACATCACCCTCTGGCAACAGATGGCTATGCTCACTTGGTTCGAGCAATCCCTTGATGTTCGCTCCTTCATCGTGTCTTCCCTCAAGAGCATGGCTGAGCTTCACCGCCCACTTCGAGGAGTGAGCTGGTCTCAACAGTACAAGGCTCGTGCCGTCCTTCCATTGGCTAAGGAAATGGATGCTTCCATCCTCCGTTCCCACAGTTTCCGCACTGCTCAAGTCATTGAGGATGTCAACTCTGGATTCGCTCAACATTTCCAAATCTTCCAATCTCAAGATTCTATTTTTCCCAACTACATGCACTACCAAAATAATTTCCAATTTGGAAATGGTGCTGCTCATGTTTCCCCCGTTGAGCTTTCATTCGGATCCAACTCTGTTCAGAAATTAGCTGCTGCCTTTTTCAAGTCTATCACAAAGGGAGAATCTCAGCAAGAGCTCAAGGGACACGATGACTTGTCTCAAATCCGTCACTTGTTGAACATTGAAACCCGCGAGCAAAATACCCCAGTTTTGGGATCCTTGTATTTCAACCTTCGTCAAGAAATCCAACGTTTGTGGACATTTGACCAACAATCTGTTGAGAAACTCGCTCAACGTAAGAAAAAACTTTTAATGAGAAAAACAAATTATGAGATTGATTAGTACAAATTATTTTTATAATATGTAAGAATGTACCGAATTTAAATTATTTTGAATTTTAAATTTGATTGATATTGGCAGTTCTCGTCCAAGGAGGAAAGCAAGGTGGACAGGGACGTATGAACGTCAACTACCAAAAGGTCGTCAAAATGGCAGAGCTTATGCACTCCATGCCCACTATTCTGGGTTTCCCCCTCGTCTACCACATGACCATCCCTGCTCTCATTTCCATCCGTGGAAACATCAAATTCGAGAATCATCGTGGATCCGGCTACGGAATCCAAGCTGACCTCTCCCCAGTCTTTGCATGGAAGATCCACAATAGACTTGCCTTCAAGTGCCCATTCACTGGCAAGAAATATCAGGCTGGTGTTCAACGTCACTTGGTCCTTGAAGCTCCCTTCACTGCCGTCGCCCGCAAGGCTCCACAAGGTCAATTCGAATTGGCTCTCACTCCCGCTCACTTGAGCAAGGGTGCCCCAAGCGGAACCATCGACCTCGTCACCTACCACCAACTCCCCTACACTGCTGCCATCTACGACGAATTCTGGCCAACCATCTATCCTCAAGGGGGTAAGATGCAGATTGTTCACGCTAACAAGGGTTTGGACGGACAAGGAGAGGAATACAAGACTTACCAAAACTCCCGCACCTTCGGTCAAAAGGGTCTTGGTCTCGTTTTCCACATCCGTGAAAAATCCGAGTTCCCACAAGAGCAAGAGAATGTATCTGGCTGGGCTGACTTCTTCAGTCAATTCCACTCTGTCAACTGCGTTTTCAACGCCGCTAAACTCGGCTCCGAATCCATCCGCTTTGTCGAGCGCAAGATTGTTTTGGACCTTGACGAATCCCAAACCAAGACTTTAGTCCTTCAAGTCGCAGCTAAAACTCAACGCATTTCTATTGTTCGCAAGTTACAATCTAGCGAAGAACAAAGTGGCAGCAGCAGCAGCAGTTCCGAAGAAAACAAAGCTGGTCGTCGCGCATCCCAAAGCAGCAGTAGCAGCTCCAGCAGCAGCTCCGAAGAAAAGAAACATGGTCGTCGTGGATCCAAAAGCAGCAGCAGCAGCTCTGAAGAAAAGAAACATGGTCGTCGTGGATCTAAAAGCAGCAGCAGCAGCTCCAGCAGTTCTAGCAGCTCAAGCAGCAGCTCTGAGTCCAAAGAAGGTCACAGCTGGTTCAACATTTTCAAATTCATGCACCTCAGTAAACAAAATAAGCAACAAAAAATGCAACAACAACAAAAGCAAAAAATGATCCGTTCTGGACGTCAAGGTCAAAGCAAATCTCAAGAATCTTCTGAATCTCAAGAACAATATCAATCTCGGGAACAATCTCAGTCCCAATCTTGGGAACAACAATCCCGCAAGCGCTCCCAATCTGGATCCGGTTCCGGCTCCGGCTCATCCTCCAGCTCTTCTTCCAGCGAATCCCAATCCCGTGAGTACAAGGGCTCTCAAGAACAAGGAGTTCGTGGACGTCAACGACGTGGAAACGTGATTGCCATCGCTCTTTTGGGAAAGAGGACTCCTTTGGCCTCTTTGGATGAGATGAAATCTCAAGTTCAAAAACCCCTTCAAAAGGGTAGCCAAAACACAGTCCAATTCTTGATCGACATTGCCCAGAACCCACTCGGAAAATTGTACGCACGTTTCTCTATGGGTGAGGCTTGCAAACAAGCTGCTCAAACCCTTCCTCAATCCAAGGCTATCCAAGCCATCCGTGAGCACATCATGAGAGCTTCCATGCAACAACAACAACAAGGTTGCATTGAGTTCCAAGGAAGCATGGACACCCCAAAGAAGGCTAGCCGTCACATTGTCGCCATCCGCCGTAGCACCCTCTTGAAAGACAACTTGAGCGTGAAGGTTATGGGAAAGATCCAAGTTGGCTCCAACTGTCAAACCATGCCCCTCTTTGTCAAAATCCAAGGAAAACTCCGTCGTGACCAACAAATGACCGAATGGGCCCGAAGCAAATCTCCTCAAGCTAAGAAATGCGCTCGTGATGAACAGAAGGGATTCTTCATCTCTCAAGTTTGCATGGATGTTGCTGAGCAACAAGCTGCTGCTTTGAACGAAATCACCCTCCGAGTTCAAGTATGTACATATTTTTATACATTTTCAAATTCCTGAAACAAATTAAATTTGTTTCGTACTTTGCTAGTAATTAAATGCGAATGAAATATTTAAATGCAATAATTTAGTATTAAATAATTAAAATATATTTAATTCAATTATTATTTTATAGCACTCTGAAATGCCCGTCCAAGTCAAGAACTACACAAACATGGTTGAAAACGTTCTGAAGGCTCTCCTCTTCCAACACGTGTCCGAGGATTTGTACCCACAGTCCGCCTCTGTCAAACGTGGTTCCTTCCAACTGTACGGACGTATGACTCCCAACAAGCAATTCGTCTCTTTCCAAATCGGCAAGCCCCATTCCGTCCTTGCTTTCAATAACTTGAAGACCAACAAATTCGTGAAGGCCATCCTTCCCCTCACTGCTTCCCAGACCATCTACGGAAACATTAAGGACCGTCTTCTCAGATCTCAGTCCGACTCCATGTGCTCCCTTCAAAACAACTACGTGAACACCTTCGATAATGTGACCTACTCCTACCGTCAACAGGCCGTTCAAGGTTGTCAAATTCTTTTGGCCAAGGACTGCTCCGGACGCTACCCAATGGCTGTCCTCGTCCAAAACCTCAACAAGAACAATGGGCGCATTGTCACCATTCTCTTGGGAGGACAAACGAAAATTCAAGTTGTTCCTCGTGGCGAGCACGTGACTGGTCATTTGGCTGTCCCCACTCCTACCCAAAACCAACAACAGCAACAACAACAACAACAAAAACAATCCTATGCCTCTTCTGGCATGACTGTTCTTATAAACGGCAAGCAAGTCTCCCTCCCTCACATCCACCAAGCCTCCTCAGGAAATAAGCAAAACAAGCCCATTGCTGAAATCATGGCCATGCCCAACGGCGGAGTTCAAGTGATTGGACGCCGCATCCAAGTTGCCACTGATGGTGAGCGTGTCATTGTGTACGGTGACAATGCTTTCCGCAACCGTACCTGCGGCATCTGCGGTGACTTCAACAACGAGAAGGTCGCTGAGATGAGAAGCCCAAAGGACTTCCCCCTCAGCTCTGGAACCCTCTTGGTCGCCAGCTATGCTTTCAAACCTATGGGCTCCAGCTCCGGCTCCGGTCAATGCCATGTTGAACCACAAGTCCAACGTCAAGTTCGCAAGGAAGAGCAACAAGGAGAACAGCAAGGGCGCTATGTGTCCAAAAATCATCAACGTGGACAACACTGGGCCAGACAACAAGAGGAACGTCGTCAGCATCAAAAGAACTATCGTCGTGAGCAATATGGAAGCTCATCCTCTTCTTCCTCTGAAGAGAAGCAACAATGGTCCCAAGAACAACAGCAGCCAAGACGCTCCAGCCAAGAGGCTCAGTCTGGCTCCAGATCCGGTTCTTCCGAATCTCAAGAAAAACCAGGACATTTCCAACAAAAACAACAACAAAAGCAACAACAACAGCAACAAACCCAACATCAACAACGGCGCTACAGCCAAGAGAACCAGTCCCGTTCCGGTTCCCGTTCTTCCGAATCTCAAGAAAATCAAAGATACCTCCAACAAAAGCAACAGAAGCAACAGCAACAACAAAGACGCTCCAGCCAAGAGTCTCGTTCCGGTTCCTCATCAGAATCTCACGAAATGTCCAGCGGTAACCCCAAGCAACAACATGCCCAAAACATGATGTTCCAACAACGTAGCGTGAGACTCCCAGGAGCCTCTAACCAAGTTTGCTTCACCATGTACAAAATGGCTGTCTGTGCCCCAGGGTCTCAGCCCAAGAAAATGTCTCAAAAGTCCACCAAGGTCGTCTGTATGCACCAAGAACAGCAAGAGGCTCAACGGATCCAGAGTGAAATCCAAGCTGGTCGTTTCCACAAATTCCAATTGAATGGAAGCAACAAAATGGAAATGATTTCTGTTCCAGTCCCAAGACAATGTGCTTAATTCCCACAGGAATATAAGACAAATAATATATATGACCGCGTTCATGAAATATCATGAGAACAACTCTTCTAAAATTTCGAACTTAATATTTTGTTTAAATTGATTTTCTATAATTTATTTTCGTCTCGCCTTGTGCGTCTGTAACTATGCTTCAATTCTTTCTCTATTGTGTCCTATTTATTAATTTATTTTATTCAAAGGCTTCTCTCGTTCTCTTTGCACGTCGTTGTATTCGTCTGTGTGGTAAATTGTAATCATAATTAGTCATAGTATGACGGGTATAAAAATGATTGAAGGAATGAACTGAAATTCTTGTGAATAAATCCTATTGGAATTTTAAGCATCGAAAAATACATTTTGTTTGCTTCTGGTTGGTCTCGTCATTTATTAGTATAACTGTTAGTATTACATCTGGCAAGAGTGTGCATTACTTTTCGTGGTAATTAATTAGCAATTCAAAATTTCCTGTCTTATAGCTTGTCCAAATATTTCAATAAGAAAACGGTGAATGGTCATACGTATTTAGTTCTGACACACTAATTACACACCTAAATATTTCTCCACTGACTCATTTCAAATACATGCAACACCAGTCAAAGAAAGCAATTTGTAGCTTCTAGTTAATTATTATAAATAAATATTTTAGAAAATGCATACATTACTATATACTCATATATATTGATCAAAACTTGGGCGCAGCTATATGTATAACGGTGAATGATTAGTTTTTCTGGAAGCTTAATTAAAACATATGCGCAGCTATATGCAAGGATTTTGGGAACAATATTTATAAGGTAATCATAGTATGAAGTATGGAGTAAATATGTAGCTTCTCGGCTGCATAAATGTACATGATACTTCAAAAACCTTAAAGTAGTCAAACCGCAAACCCCCCACTACACATAAAAGTCACAGGCGTCAATATAATTATGATAGAGTTTCCTTGAGAACCCTAGCAGGAAATTGATTAGTTAATAATGCCAAATTCCATTGAAGGTTATTACTTACTGACTGCAGTTATTTATTTAGGTTATTTATTTATGCGTAGCAGTGCAGTGACGGTGGAACAGCCAGCTTCTACAGTATGTGTGTGTTTGGGAAAAATTAAGTTGTGCAATGTAATGTGGGATTTACAATTTTTGTTACAATTTTGTTTCTGAAATAACTTCGATTGTGATCAAATCAGATTTACACTGAACACATTTCGCAGGTATTTAATTTATTACATAGTATATCGACGGTGAATAATCAAATCTACCCATTTCCATATTTAGCTAAAATCAGAATGTGTCTATAATTATTATCTTGATCCTTGAAACATTTCAAAAAATTATTTTTCATTTTTCAAAAGCATGTAAATAGAACGTTTTGCACTTTTCAGAAGCATACAAATAATTAAAGTATTTTGCGCTTTTCAAAAAATGTAAATAGAACATTTTACACTTTTCAAAAATATTTAGATAGTACATTTTACAATTTTCAAAAACATGTAAATAGAACATTTTGCACTTTTCAAAAACGTGCAAATAAAACATTTTGCAATTTTCAAAAACTTGCACATAAAACATTTCGCAATTTGCAAAAACCCCGTAATTAAAATTTTTTGCATGTATCTCATCTAGTGTTTTTTTTAGAAAATATTGCTCATTTTGATTCTAGCCCAAATTGGATATGACTCATTACTTTGATTCTTCACTCGAGATATTTTATATAGAATACATAAGCATTTACCTTACTAGAGTTCCTTACTAAATATTCCATTTCATTTTATGTATCATCCTTGAAATAAAATACATATTACGCAATATAAAGATAAACTATGTTCTTTTAATTTTCAGTTTCTCTCAGGTTTACATTTAAGCCTATCCACATTGGCTTGGCCTACAAGTATTATAAATTGTTCCAAGATTTACTGTCACTAAAATAGAAAAGTGACAACATGTGGCCATTATTTATGTCGCTCTTAAAAACAATTTTCAAAAAGTCCATGTTCTATCGAAAAGTGTCAATAGATAATTTCGTATTTCGTCTCCACTACCAACTTTCATTTGCATTCCTTATGGTTTACTCCATCGTGATCTCATTGAATCAATACGTCGGGGACCCCATCGACTGCCTCGGCTCGGGCTCCACGGCTGCCATGGACAAGGACACCTTGGACGCCTGGTGCTACATTTCGGGCATTTACACAGTTCAACCGGAATGTGTCAAACTTGCGTATGCAGACAGGTCGATATACGACGTAGCTCCCGGGGTCATATCATACACCGGGAAGGAAGAAATCAAGACGTATCCCTACTACCTCTGGATTGGCCTCATCTTATTTGTTCAAGCTCTTTTTTTCTACATCCCTCACTACTTGTGGAAATCTTGGGAGAGTGGCCATTTAGAGATGCTCGTCGGAGACTTTGCCAAGCACGGAGGCTCCCAGCTAGATGAGGAAGTCAAAGTACCCAGAATACAATTAATTACAAATTATTTATTAGGGAATTTAGGGCATTATAATTTGTACTACTTGGTCTACTCCATCAGCGAGTGTCTCAACCTTCTCAATTCAATACTTCAACTCTTTGTCTTAAACAATATTTTCGGCTACGGTTTTCTAAGTTTCGGCTACGATCTACTCCAGCACTCCAGCAATAGCACTCGACGGGGGGAAGATGTAATTGGAGGAAACTCAAAATGTCAAGGAGAAGCACTGTCAAGGATTAGTCCATTGGATTTATATTTTCCACTAATGACCAAATGCAAATATGGAATGACTGGACCTTCTGGGCAATTTGTGACTTACGATGCCCTTTGCACTCTTACTGTCAACTCCTACAATCAGAAAATATATATTTTTGTCTGGTTCTGGCTCAAATTTATTTCGCTCATTACTTTAATTGCTGTTGCCTTCCGTTTTATTACATTCTTCCATCCCTCTATTCGATACAATCTTCTCAAGAATAAAAATAAGCTGGAAACGTCCGACCACGACAGTGTTCGGTTTTTGGTAAATAATATTAAGATTGGGGATTGGTTTATACTGTATCAGCTGTCTGGCAGTATTAACCCTGGGATTTTCAAAGAAATTCTACATAATTTGGCGGACAAGATTCAAGAGCGAAAACATTGTTAGAAATTAGAACTAGTTAAAATATCCATCTGCTGGAGTTTCAGTTTTAGTCTTTACTAAATTTTTGCTGCTTGTTGAAAAGTATTAATTAATAAATGTTACTAAATTATTGTGTAGAAATGTGTTGTGTGAACAATGTGATATTCCATTCTATAATGCAATTTTGAAAAAATACATATTTACTGTATATAGTATTCATATCTACAATCATGAAATAAATAATTTAAAAATCGTTTTTAACCTTTAATTTATTATTGAAAAAAATACTGTGAATCGTACACTAGAGTGAGTGGTTGACGTTAGTATAGGCTATTGTAGGTATGTATAGCAGTGACTGTATAAAATATATGGACACAATGAGACTCAAAGAGTGAGAGCGTATAATGTATAAAAATAAATGTATAAAATATATACCTAGGTATGTATAATAGATCGTACGAAGAAACTAGAGTCAGAGACAAAAAGGCTGACTTTTATTATTTACGGTAAATCATGTGGAATACTGCTGGATTGGATTGCAAAGGATATCGTCTAGGAAGAACCAAAATGACCCATTGCCAATTTGAGCTAGAATTAAAATGGGCTATGTCAAAAAAAAACAGTAATAATAAGACACATGCTTACAATGCTAATCACGAGTTTTTAAAATGAGTAAATTGTTCTAGTTACATGTTTTTAAAAAGGTAACAATGTCCTATTTACACATTTTTAAAAAGGTCAAAGTGTTTTATAGAAGTGTTTTTTTCAAGTGTAAAAGGTCCTATTTACATGTTTTTGAAAAGTGCAAAATATTCTGTTTACACGTTTTTTGAAAATTGCTAAACATTCTATTTACATCGTTGTTTGAAAAGTGCACAGGGTTCTATTCATATGCTTTCATGAACATGTTATTTTAATTTTGTCTGTAGATAGTGCATTTTGAAACTAAAAATGGATATGGGTCATTTTGGTTCTTCGCAGACGATATAGTGTATTTATTTGAAGGGATATTTGTCTCCCCCCTTAAAAAACTATGACAAAAGAGGCAGACGGAAATGTTACTGTATTATGTATACCTCCGTCGTCCCATTCTGATTCTTTACACATGTCTCTGGTTTCTGTATATCTTATATTATAGGCACGACCTTCCATAACAAGAAATTCCGATCTGGTGCTGGATGCCCCCTTTTCCTTTTCTCACCTTGGCTGTTGACAGTTGACACACATAATTAAAATTTTATTGTGAGCAGGAGACACGGAGACTGGAGATCGCTTGCGAGATGAGCATTCTTTTTTATTTATTACTTTCTTTATTTTTGGGGTTTGGGCCCTTGAGCCTTGAGCTTTGGGTAAGTGAACTTCTTAAAGGGATCGTCCGTCCTTTTTGTGTGCACTGTCTGCAGCAATAAACGGTAAGAATAGGAAATCCTGAAGGGTAAAGGTAAAATACCAAGCTTCTAGTTTCCTCCCGCCCGTGCTCTTACATAACGGCCCCGATCATTTTAAATGAGCTAAAAACACTAGACTACAAGACGAAGACCAGAACCAGAACCAGCAAGGAGCCTTTCAAAACGCTCCAACTTCAGATGCTTACCTGGAAAATATTTTATATTAACCTGTCATTTCCTCCTTCACAATAGTCATTCAGTCAAATTAAAGCTGTAGGACATTCATCTTTCAAATCATTAATTAAATCTGCATTCACTTTAAAGTCTTATTTTTTCGCTTGAATTCATAAAGTAAGTCGTTCTTAAAAATTCACAAATTACTCGCCTATGTTGAGGATAAAGGACCCGACTAATAATAATAACTGTGTTGCTAATTTCAAATTTCAAATGTAATCATATTATAGTGCTCAACTAATTATTCTGTTTTAAGTTGCAGCTTATTTAGCCAGAGCTAGTGAATCGTTTTTGTGTGAACTTTTCGGGTATTTTGATGGATTCGACTTCAGTAAATTCGCCCACAGCCACCGAGCTTGATCCAGACACAAATAAAAAACTAAAAAGCAGTGACACTCCATTGCAAGATGATCACGAGAAGCTAGCAATGCCTCCTTTCCTACCAACTAGTACGCTTGGTGAAGATGTAAGTTTTGTCTTTGATTTCTAATTTTGGATGTGTATTAACTATTGTTACCTACATAACGTAAATGTTCGAATAGAATTCGGGGCACGTAGTAAATTGTTTGAACCGGCCGCCCGGCGCTTATTCAAGACTAGGAAGTTATTTGAGCCTGTCATCATAGTGTGAAATATTTTTTCTTTTTTGTTTCAGGAGCTATCTTTGATTTTCAGTGACCCTTGGCTTTCCACAAGAGACTTGTTGACCTTCAGACTTGTGAATAAAAGTTGGAGGAATGTCGCCACCTCAACTCTTCTCCGAAGAGATGCCTGCTACATTTCTCTAGACAATGAAATGTCATATTTCTTGAAACACGGAGACAAGACGAGGACCCTAGCAGAACTGACTGATTTGATGTTAAAGTCACCAAAATTCCCCGCGTCTAATTTACATATTCTTACAAGTGTAAACTCGGAGCGCTCTCGTGTGGAAGTTGATTACTCCAACTACCCGGTTTTACTCATGTTCTTCAAACTTCATGGGGACAAAATTAAAACGCTCAGTCCTCGTGGTTTAATTTCTCCGGAAGCAATTCTTGATATTCTTTGCAACTACACTCAGAATATCGAATGTCTCCATTTACAAGAAGCACGTCTCTGGCGTTCAGACTCGAAAAAAGACGAGAAAAAAGAAACTAATTTCTCCAAAAAAGGGACTTCAAAATGGAATGTTCCAGTAAAATCTCTCATTATCGGGGACGGTTGTCGGTACAATCGTCAAACGGTACATCTCCTCCTCTCGTCCTTTCCCCAATTGAGCTCTATCGAAAATAACATTGAAACTTTGCCACACATTCTGAGCGAAGGGAAAGGTCACCTTATTCGAAGTTTTAAACACCAAATTTCTTCTTCAGTCTATGATTCCCAACTGGAAAAATTCGCTGGAGTAAACCCGCAATTGTTTAGCCTAACATTGAACTTGAAGCATTCCTGTTTGCCAGCTGTAGCTTCAATCAATGCATTACTAGAGTCTTCAAAAGACACACTCCAAAAACTGGAATTGACCATATATTTACCCTTCAATAATCTTCCTAAGCTGAGAATCTTCCCCATGAAAAATTTAAAATCTGTCATTTTGAGTGTGAAACATTCGCTACTTGGGATTATTCAGGGAGAGCAGCAGGTGGATGAGGATGAAGCGTATTCTGTTTGGGAAGATGGAATGTCAGCTCCAAAGTGTTTTCCTGGCTTAGTTAAACTTCGTTTGATTAATGTAGAAATCGAAAACACCACTATGCGTTTCTTCCAATTTAAACTAGAAGGGAATGGGCCTGTTAAGAACTGCCTACCGAATGTTCAAGTCTTGGAAATTCTTGCATCAAGGTTGCCCACAAATCCTGACTACAGTTTGATGTCAAAATTTTTCCCTAATCTTCGCATGGTCAAAATAGACTGTGGAGATTTCAGAAATTGTACAAATTCATTTTGGCTCCTATTTCCCTCAGTGGAATTCCTAGAAATTCACAGTATTTCATGCGATGGGTTCAGCGGTGACCTGAGCACCTTTACGGACATGTTCTTTACGGGTTTCTCTCCTGCCGTGTGTATGAAACTGAGGGCAACAGAGCTTCCGAAATTCCAGGATCAGGCTCAGGGATTCAGATTCCTACGAATGACACCGTCCGTCTGTAACTTACTGAGTAAGAATTTTTCGATTTATAGGCTGATTTCTAATACCATTATTATATCCACTTGCATTATTGGGAGTTGTGTGATTTCTAAATTTATCTAGAACTTTTAAAGTAATGATTACCTGTGTCAGTTTAGGGAGATATTAAGCTGAGAATATTGTTTATATTTGAAAGATTTGAAGGAATTGAAATTAAAGTTTTCTGGGATATTACCGACTCCTTTTGCATCACGTGTGACTGGAATTTATGCATTTTTGCAAATGCCAAATACGAGATTCATTATTTCCTACGATCCAAAAACGTTGAAAATTGGAACTGCAATTAAACGAGGTAAGCGGTTTTACAAAAACAAATCATGTAAACAATGCAATGTATTAAGATGTTCAACTGTGATTATAGGGATGGCCTACAAATAATTTCATCCGTAGAGTCAGTCAGTGCGGGTTATCCTGCGCATTTAAATTCTAACACTGCGTATGTATCCAAATCTAAAATTGTGCTTTGCTTATTTTTTTTAGAAACGGGTATGCCAGAGGGTACGGATCACGCGGAAGTTTGTTTTGCATCAATAAAACCGTATGTTCAAATTGTTCACGAGAAGCAGGAAATAAACCACATAGAGATTATGGCTGAATAGTCGAATGAAAAAACAGCCAAGTTACTTACTTGTTCACTCGAATATAATTTTTCAGTATTAGTTACATTTATCTTATTTATTTTTGTGTAACATTTTAAATTAATTTGATATCAAATGAACCAATAATTACAAATTACAAATCATAATAGTGTAACAGTTTAGCACAAAAAATGACTTCCTACCATTGGTTTAGATATTTCAGGGGAGAAAAAACTGCGTATCACATAATCACGTTTAGCGATCGTCCAAAAATGACGTCGTTGGTAGGGTCAATGAGTCTATTCCGTCTATTTGGCCACTGATGCCACGAAATGTTAAAGATAGCCAGTTAGGCAATGGTGAAGCTGATGACAGGGGGGTCATGCCATGCGGTCCTGAAAATGGGAATTTTTTGATGGCGTCATTTATGGACGGTCTCTTATAATTAAATTGTAAGTACATGATTGGATTTTATAATTAACAAATATATAATTATTATTACTACAATCTTCAATCAGAAAGATTACGATATGTTGGTATGTAGAATAGATCCATTGCATGAATAGATAATACTAATCATTTCGGTTCGAATGATGAATCGCACTTTAAAATTGGTCAAGTATTTCAAAAGGTGTATAAATTAAGTATATAGGTCCATGTAATATTTTTTTTACAAAAGCTCTCAATTTAAAGAAATAAAAATTGTAAATAAAAAATAATAAATCGTATTTTGTAGTAAATATATTCAAAATAATCACCGTACTGGATTGTTAATATAGCGTGCAATTTAATTGTAGCATGCATGTTTACAGAATTCAATGGAAAAAACAGCTAAGTAATGCTATTTGTAATAATTCCAACTGTACATTAATCACACGAGTTTGCCCTTGTATTACCTCGCTAAAAGTTTTGCAACTACCTAATTTACATGACGATAGGTTTTACTTTAATACGATCTGAAGCTGGAAGTGCCTACCTACCTATATCGTAGGCAAAATTAATTAGGTATGTATTTCTCATGCCTGTCGTGGTTGGGCATTGGGGTCGTTGTTGTGGTTAAATTCTTCTCCAACACACCGTAGCATACGTTAGTCTGGTATTTAATTTATTAATAATTAATACAACTGTTTCATTCCTTTGTTCTCGTATCGTTTACCTTTTAAAATGTGAAATTGCTTTAAATTAGGAAACAATTAATAAGGCGTATAAATAAAAGTATTTCAACTGTATTCTGACTCTGACAAGGACGGGCGACGATCAACGATAATAAGCCTGTTGAAGGCAGTAAATTAAAAGTAGGGCCAAATTTCAAATTTCGAGCATTTTTGACATGTAATTAATTTCTAGCAGTAACAAATTAAGATTGATACTAAACTAATTTACTGCACTATAATATACGAAATCACAAAACAATTATACTTCCAACGTATTTATGCCTTAGGAAATGCAAATAAAGTAAAAAGCGCACCTGTTAACAATATTATTATATTATAAAAATTTTGGGGCTGTACGCTATGCATGCGTTTTTGAAACACGGAAATTCATGAACTTCCTGAAATATTTAACTGTGCTTGAAAACTGAACCTAATCCACCAAATTATTTACCACTGGCAGATGGTAATGCAACTTACAGGTAAAACATTGTGCACAAAATAATGATGACATGTGAAGCGCAAATTAAAAAAAATGAAATGTTATTAATTATATTATCACAGGTGGCCAAATAATGGAAATAAATATGAATACTGAAACGTGAGTGCCTGCTCCGAGGTCCAGGATAAAACAATACAATCTGGAAAAGAGTACGTTATTTTGTGACAGAAAATAAAAGAACGCTTTGATAATAACTCTATTGTCATACTTCATACTTTGGCTTAAGCACATCGAACTAGTTCAGAAACTAATACATTAATATTTAAAATGCAGATTTTAATTTTTGTTTTTTCAATTTTTTTAACGACTTTAGCCGTTTCTCACGTTCGAGCGGTCACATTTTCAAATGGTATTATTAAGATATTTTTATAAATATTATCGGTACCTAGGTTTTATAGGAAATTACCTTTTCACAAAATGGACGCATTTACTAATATCGTTTTATTTGGATTTTTGCAGCTGGATTTCTCGGTTGGAATGAGCTCCTTCAAACTAAAGGGATTTTTGAGGACGAAGAAAATTTCATAAAATCAAAATCCTACGAAGATTCTATTCTTCTTTCTGAATTTACGGACCTTTTGACGCAAGAGAATATTCTGGAAAACGCTTACAGCAACTACAAGGTTTAGTAACAGCAAAATTATATATAATTAGTGTATTTTCTCTGCTCCATTTCTAATCATCTATATGCATAATTTAGCAACCATATACATTTTCAACAAAATTGAGTAGTAGTAGTAGTATCATTTTAACAAATCTTGTTTGAAAAATAGTAAAAAAAAATAATGAAATTTAATACACATTATTATAGAGAGTATTTGATACTGACAAATTCGAAGCTAATGAGCGCGACCGCCTTGACTTCTTTAAGAACCAACTATTTGACATTGCCTCCCACAACTTAGAAGCTAGGAGTGGAAAACATACGTGGACAAAAGGGGTTAATCAGTTTACCCACATGGTGAATACTTTAATTTAAAAATTTTAATTGCCGCTGTATGAAATAGTACAATTTCAGTCGATTTTGTTCGTAAATGTTTCGAACTCTGTGTGTACTAATTTTGATATTTGCGTTGATGACAGACAAACGATGAATTCGAATCCATTTCATCAGTCAACATGGCAGCGTTTGCAGATTCTCTTGGAATTTCAAATGTTTCCCAATATGAGAGTAAAACGTGGACCTCCCTTAAGGAAGCCCCTTCCTCAATGAACTGGGTTGATACGGGCGTTGTAACTCCCGTCAAGAATCAAAATCGGTGCAACTCCTGCGTCATGTTTGCCTCCACAGCTCAACTAGAGTCTGTGACTGCTCTCTCAAGAAAGACCCAACCAGTGAGTTACAGTCCTCAAGAGCTCGTGGACTGCGCCGTCCCTTCTTTCACGTGTAAAAGCGAAGGCTCGGATCCAGCTGATATTTTTAAATACCTTAAATCAGAAGGCGTGAGCACATGGGATAGCTATCCTTACCAATTGCCCCCAAGTAAAGGGGAATGTCGTCGGGATGCTGGCCAGTCGCAGTCTCGGGCTGGCAAAATTCAAGAATACACGGGTTATCAAGACATAAGTGAAGATGAGCTGAAGGAATTATTAGTTTCAGATGGCCCTATTTTTGTGGCAATTAAAACATATGGTGGATACGGTGCAGGGATTTATGATGGAGCCGAGTGCGGGAACACTACTGCAAACCATGCTGTTTTACTCGTTGGATACGGCGAAGAAAATGGGGTGCAGTTTTGGAGGATTAAGAATAGTTACGGATCTAACTGGGGAGAGGATGGATATCTTCGTCTGAGACGAAATAATGGAAATGTCTGTCAAATTGCAAAGTCTATAGTGGTCTCAATCACTGCTGCCTAGGGCAGACCCGGCAGACAGAACGTATTGCCTTTCTTTATCGGAAGTAGGAAACCCTGCACTCTAGCTATATTTTGTTGAATTTCATTTCAATTATTTCGTTTTTTTTTCAAATTAGTTTTTCGCATTTCCTAAAGGTACAAAGCGAAAATAAAAAATGAATTACTATATGCACTTATACATTAATATCTTTAAAAGCACTTTGGCACTACACGTTTTAATATACTATTTTTGAAAGTACGAAAAAATAATAAATCCGTAATTAATTATAAGTACATTCATACCAATAATTACCGAAACGAAGACCGTAACAGAAGCTGCGCCACACGAATAACTCTTCCTCCTGGAACAAAAAAGAAAACCGCAGATAAGAGACCGTAAGGGACCGTGTGGGGACGAATTATTTGTGTGGCGCAGCTATCTGTTACGCTCTTCGTTTCGGCAAATATTAATTATGTTCAAGCAGCAAAAAATAAAATTGAGAATTTTGGGATCGTCCATAAATGATGTAATTGATAGGGACAGCGGACCTAGTCGGGTATTAAGGAAATGCCATATTAAATTAAAGATGACCATTTACGTAACGTTAAAGTGAGGACATGGGGATGGGTGGGTCCTAAAAGAGTGATAACTTAAGTTACATCATCTACGGACCATCCCAACAAAATTTTAAATTATAACGCTCTTTATCGAAGACAGTGCACGAAACAGCTGCATATGAAAATGTTCACTGATTTACAAATAATTCTGAGCTGATCCTTATCTTCTTACAAACGTACACTCCAGCACATGTATAATATCATTCACCATTTAAAACTGAAAACGTATGTAGGTTCCAATCTTAACCTTTACGCGGAGCCCATATTCAAAATAAGCATTACTTCACTACTTAGATTATTTATACATTGAAACGGACCTTGAAATTTGCATTAAATCAGATGTTTTAGCGATCACTGTTAGCACATATTATCCATGCTGAGCTCTGATGCTTTCATTCGCTCACGTTTAAGCAACAAGAAAAAATCGTTGGCAGAATTGAAAATGAGCCAAACATTTTTTAAGCGCTCAATATAAATTGTGGTTAGAATTAACTTGGGGATGGATCCTAAACGTAATTATACATAAAACATGCATTAGGTACGTGCTATGTACTTTATAGGATTACACAAGGATTGTGGAGTCTGTCTCCACGCTTATAGTAATGTAATTCCAAAAAGGTTTTTACCTGAGACATGAGTGTAAAATTATACAAATACCTCGCTGTATTTTCCGTCTGACTGCTATTTAATTATACTAATTGCTTATAATTGCAAAGTTGCAAGGGATGATGTCACTGTGCAAATATTTTCCAGTGTTGGTTGTTAGGACCACGTCGTATATCGTGAGTTCGTGAGTAAAGAAATAAAATGACTAATATCCAGTTTAATCAGGAATTAGAATGAGCTATGTCAAATATTAAATATACTAATTGAGATAGATGCTTAAAGTGCTAGATGCTAGTTTTTGAAAAGTCCAAATTGTTCTATTTCCATGTTTTTAAAACATTGCAAAATATTCTATTTACATGATTTTAAAAATTGCAAAATATTCAATTTACATATCTTTGAAAAGTGGAAAAGTTCCATTCGAATGTTTTTGAAAATTGGAAAATATCCTAATTACACGTTTTTAAAAATTTCACAATGTTCCATTTACATGTTTTTGAAAATTGCAAAATATCCTAATTAAACGTTTTTAAAAATTTCATTTCCATTTACATGTTTTTGAAAATTATTTTAATTACCTACATGTTTTTGAAAATTGCAATATTTTCCATTTAAATGTTTTTGAAAATTGCAAAATATTCTATTTAAAAGCTTTTGAAAAGTGCAAAATATTCCATTCGAATGTTTTTTGAAAAGTGCATATTATGAGCAAGAAAATATAAATATTTTCTGTTTTCTTCCTTATATGTGGCTATGCTACTCTAATTCTTTTTGCAGATAGTGTACTTTGTTTTTACCAGAAAATTGATTTGGGTCATTTTGATTCTTCAGTGACTATATATACCTGCAATGCTAGACCACAATACCATAATAGTATATCTCACTACTCCCTAGCAGAACGTATCTATTTGCATTACACATTTACCATTTCGATTAACTTTAAAGCTTAGGTACCTTATACTGCACTGAAACCAATATCCTATATTTTTTGACTTACCGAAGTTCTCACTACTAGTTATAGTACACAAGCACAACCATCTGCTCGGTTCACAACTATCTTGAGTTTTTAGTGAAATTGTTAGTGTCAAGTCTTTCGGAAAAATAATTGATAGATCTCTTATTTTAAAATATTGAGAAACAGCTTAATTTTATCCACTACTTACCATGATGGAAACATCTGTAATAAGGTCATGTTCTCAACCACCCGTTCCTGGTCTATCTTTACAAGGGACGTCAATGTCAAAAATTGCTGGATCTATAAATACGAATCGGAACTGCACAATTGAGATAAGTATGTGAAAATGAACCTTGATTAATTATACGTACATCAAAATATACTGTCTATAAGGGATATTTTTAAATTGTATATTCTAAATTCTAATTATGGCTGTATTACTCTTAACTACGACTAAAAGTGAAGAGTTTTTTTGGCAAAACGGGATAAGTCCATCAAAGCAAATTTTACAGGAACAACGAAAAATGAATAAATGGTGACAGGTTAAGGTTTTGTAACTCAATTTTTTTCTACAGGTACTGCATCTGACGAAGCGTAATTACAAGGATTTTCATAATTCTCATAATTGTCTTCTACAAACTACGAAAACACTCAAAAACCAAATTTAAATCAGAAATGTGTGTTTTAGGTGGACTTATCGTATTTTTCCAAAACTAATTTAATGGACTTATCCCGTTTTGCCAAAAAACGAAATTTGGCCTATTTTAAAAAATTGCTTTGGTTGAACTTTGACCTTTACCATTCAACACAGTAACGTATCTAGTCAGATAGAACAAATAACAAAAATAATCTCATTTTTGAAAAAAATGGACTTATCCCGTTTTGCCAAAAAGCTCTTCAAGTGTCACAGCAGCATGTCTCATATATTCTAATTATTTTATTCCTTTTTTTTAGCTAACCACTTGACTGTTCCATTGGAGGTTCCAGAATATTTCTGTTTCTCTGGCTATTGCCACAGCGAATTCCCACCCATGATAACGACGCGCTTTAAAGAAGTAGTTGCTTTTTCTAAGACATCGTAAGATGAATCTTAAATGTTAATGCTAAAAAATGTAAAGAAAATGTAAAACCCTTAAGTACATAAATACACAAATTTTTATCAAGATCGTTTTATTATATAACACTAAACTATGGCTTTTCAAATTACATAGCGATATTCCACGGGGGGCCGTCGGTGTGTTTACTTATCGGATTGGACAAACAAATGTACAAGTGGCTGTCATGTACGCGGTTCCCTTTGACTACAATTTGAGCTCTAACTGGTTTGCAGTTGGCTTCATCCCAGTTGACATAAATGCGAGTGACAATTTATTCCAGGAAATGTACTACAGTGATGACTGGGACAATCAACCAGAAAAAAAGAGAGAAAAGGTAAAAAGTAGAAAAATACCAACAAAAATTAAGATTAACTAATAATATTGTTACTTAAAGGTTAATCACTGATTTATTTCTTATGTAATTCAAGGCCAGCAGAGGAGTTTTACTGACTGTTGAATATGAGAATTTGCGAGTGAGTGCATCAATGACTGACGAAAGCCGAGCAGAGATGAAAGTTGTTGTCACTTCGAGTGATTTTGACGCTACCATCTGCGCAGCACAGCCTAATAACTGGTAAATAATTAATAAATATACACCTCCGCAAAAGTTAATTTTGCCCATGTATCCAATAATAAGGATTAAATTCTTTTCTTTCCTAATGTTGTAAAAGAAATTAATTACTTAGGAATAAAAAATAAAGCTAAACAAAATCAAAGTGATTAAATTCGTTATTAATTCATTGTATATTCAAAACCTAATTTTAAGCCTTCAAGAAGATGTGCCCGTTGTTTGGAACTTCTCAAAAGTTTGGCATTAAAAATGTATTAGATTTGGAGCGGCCTTCTTTCTTGGAGGGAGGAATATTATGTGCATTTTTAAATGTGAGCATGCACCGTACTGATTAAATTTAATTCTGCATTCTGAACTATAAGGATTCTTGAGATAATTAAAACGCAATTGAAGTTTGAAGAAATCAATTTTATTTAGCTAAAACCAAGTATTTTTAATTATACTACATTTACTTGTCTTTTTAATTGTGTAATAAAATACAAGTTATTGTTCGTCTATAGCACTTTTTTAAAATATTTACGTGTTACTAAATTGAACAATACGCGGGTTTCAATTAATGCGCGGGTCTCTAATTGTGCACGGGGGTAAGAAAAGAAGCTCGAGTGTGCATAGCACTCGAGGCCGGGTCGTACTATTAGAATATGCTGTAATACTTTTGGAGCTGGTGCGAGTTTTATTTTATCTCCATGGGTTTCCTTTGCAAGAATGGTGTAAGAATCTACTCAAACTTAAGCCACAAAAAAATCGAGAAGTTGTAAAGCAAAATATTTTGAATCATTATTTTTTTGTGAAATAATAATAATTATTATTAGTTTAAAGTCAAGTTTTAAGTTACCATAATAAATTGAATGGCAAATATTTGAATTTTGAATGCTTTTCAAAATATTCAGCACTGAAAAACATGGATAACTTACATTTTTTAATTGAAATTAATTTGTCATTACACATACATACAGAACCAAAAATAATATATGTGCTTTCATGGCATCTAATCTGTTGACTATTTACACCTGAAAATACATACAGCTGATAGGAAATTGTTTTTAATAACTAAAAAATAAGTTCTTGATAAATTTATTTTTATGCTTTAAATGTATGTTCACAACGAAACTGTAACATTATACAGATTATACTAGTTTGATGATCCGTTAATCCGTTTACTGCTAGTGGCTAGTACATTCTCCTCTTTGGATGACACTGTCAATGCCCGACACTGCCCTTTTGCCAAGTTAATTTTTTGAAAGTTGTACCTATTTTTACCAGGCTTCCATTCCCATTTTACAATTATTAGTTTAAAAATAAATGATTATATTTCAATTGTTTCAAATATGTTCAAATAAAAACTAAAAAGGCAGAATCTTCATTAATAATACCGCTCAACCGCTGTAGGACTTAAAATATGACACTGTAGTTTGAAAAATATTGTGCAAATTTAATTTGAATAAAATAAAAACATGGCGGACGAAGAGAATAAGACTCCGAAGACTGCCAAATCAAAATCATCAAAACCAAGTCATGGTCATAGTCATAAACATAAGAGATTTTGCTGTAAACGAAAAAAAAAGATCAAAAACATTTTCTTAGGAAAGCCTGTGGAAGAAATTGATCCATTTGTATTCGATGATGTGAGATGATTTTCTTATATTTATTTGTTATTACTTAATAAAATTTGGTATTTTTCATAAAATAGACAGAGCAATTCCGGGCATCTTAAAAATATACTTTAATTTACATTAATATTAGATTCATCCAGCTTGTTTAACTTTATTTGAATTGTATCCTTTTATCATTATATAGACGTACTGTGTAATTTCAAAAAAATTTGGAAAGCACTACATCTATAGATTCTCATCTACAAGATCCTTATTTATGTTCGGTCCATTGAATCCAATTCGGAAGATTGCCACGAGGTTCATTTCCAGTCAGATGTATGATTCATTAATCATTTTAATTATTTTAAGTAATTGCATCACCTTAGGATTAGTGACGAATTGGGAGGTTGGAACAACTGGAATAATGTACAGAAATACGGAAGTTGAGAACATCGTGGATTACATAGAGTAAGTCTCTCTCATAATTCATTTTTGTACTTTTTTTAACATAATAATAATATGCCAGCCTTTGTTTTTCGTAAGAGATCGTCCGCACATGACGTTATAGAAAAATCCCCATTTTTATAGGACTCTATGACCCCCTTCTCAACAGCTTAATCATTGTGTAAACTTGGGATCTTTAACCAGGGCCGGACGAAGGAATTGCTTTTAGGCAGCAATTTGTTTCCATACAAAAACCACCATTTTAATTTTATTGATGTTTTTTTTTGGTAAAGCGAAACTTTGTATTTATATGCTTTAGAAAAGTTTAAAATGGCCTTTTTACATGATTCAGAAAATTGCAAAATGTTATGTTTTGAGAAAACTCAAAAGTGTTAAATGTTTTATTTGCATGTTTTTGAAATGTACAAAAACGTTTATGTGTATGTTTTTGAAATGTGTACAAATAATTTTATTTGCATATTTTTGGAAAACTGCAAAATGTTCCACTTACATGTTTTTTGAAAATTGAAGCAGCGAGCGGGCTTCCTGCGCTGGCCACATTATCCGGCCCTGTTTAACATAGGCATAGGATGTCATCAGTATTCAAGTAGATCCACCCATTGACCATACGGATGACGTCATTTATGCACGATCCGTACATTTTTAAATACTGAGATATTTTACCTGTTTAAAAAAACTAAAAAGAAAAATATGAATTAGGTGGATATGTTTGGGTGTTTACACGTTGGAAATGATCGTGAAAGTAATTGCAAAAGGTTTCGTAATCAATAAATATTCCTACTTGCGAAATAAATGGAATATGTTGGATTGTTTCATTGTCATCACGTCCTACTTCACCAACATCCTCGAGCTCACTGGTAGGGACAGTTTGGCCAATTTCGAATTTCTTCCTGCTATCCGTGTGTTTAGAGTTATTAAAACTTTTTCTATTTTTCCGGGTAAGTGCCTTTACTATACGGGATAATGAATTTAATTTTAATACTATTTAATGTTTTATTAGTGAAATCAATTTGATGTTACTTGAAATTAATTTTTTTTACATAATCTAATAACTTGAGACTTTTCTGGTTTGTTAACTATATGCCAGGTTTAAGAACAATGATAAATGCACTGTTGAGTTCAGTGAAGCAACTCATAGAAGTAATGGCACTAACATTATTTTGCATTATGATTTTTGCACTCCTTGCCCTGGAACTTCTTATGGGTACACTCAAGCAAAAGTGTGTTGTCATCAAAGGTGGATACGCGCACAAAATACGGGTTGAGAAAGGGAACGGTGACGTCACTCAGCTGGTTGCTATCAACCCAAGTGATCCATATGTTCACAAGGACTGGTTTGAGTAAGTCCAAGTCAGTTTGATGGGTAGTTTAAGGATATTATTTAATTTCCGATTTTCTTGTTTTAATCGGGAATTCTGTCATATAATCAAACGTCTTATCCGGGACGGTTCTAGAAACATTTTCTGTGGTGGTCCTTTTAAGTGAAGAATCTAAATGGCCCACATATCTAATAATCTAATTTAAGCTAGAATTAAAATGACCTATGTCACAAAAATCCGAATGAGAAAGATGCTAAGATGCGTAAACTGTTAATTACAAATTTGTAAAATGTGCAAAATGTGTCCTATTTACATGTTTTTTGAAAGTGCAAAATGCACTATTTGCATATTTTCGAAAAGTGCAAAATGTTTTATTTACGTGTTTTCGAAAAGTACACAATATACAATTTACATGTGTTTTGTAAAGTTTAAAATATTCTATCTACATGTTTTTAGGAATTAAATATTTTAGTTTTTTTTTGTAGACTGAATTTTGTTTCTAGCTATAAATGGAGATTAATCACTTTGATTCTTCACTAACCATATGTAATTCGGCCAACGGCCATCTTGGTTTAAGTGCCCCTAAGTTACCCAGTGTTAACAAATTCATTTTGGGGTGGGCGAATGTCCTGTTACCCACCCCCTGGATCCGCCCCTACAATCACAGTTATTGGAAAGACCGAAAGACGCCATAAAATATGAATACAAAATTAGGCGAATAACACTTTTTATAATGTTTAATTAATTTTGCGTTAAAATGCGTTAAATTGAACATTAGCTGGGTATCAAACGAAGACAACTGGATTAAAAGAAAAGACGAGTATCCCAAAGACGAGTTTGTTCCGTGTTCGAATAACTCGTGGGGAAGACGATGTGAAAAAGGGCACGTTTGCTTGCCGAATATTGGAGAAAACTTTGACGAAGGATGGACAAACTTCGACTCGTTTCCTAGTTCTATGCTCAGTATTTTCCAGTTGGTTACATTGGACTTTTGGGAGCGGCTTTATGAATTGGTATTCAAACATAAAATTAAATAATGGCCGCAGGACAAAAATGGTATCATCAACATTGTGGGTGAACAAATACTCAACCCAATACGTCATTGCGATGCTTTAAAGATTTCCATTTACGCAATGCTTTATATAGGGGGTGGTAATATGTGTAGGGGCCGTTCAGTATAAATTTTGTTAATTAAAGTGACGCCATTTTTTTTTGTGTTCAGTCCAAATAATATTACGACACTAAAAATTCGAAATAAAAGTTTAATAAAATTCAAAAGTGTCACCGACTGTGGCCCCCCGGAAAGGACATACTCAAGTAATAAAAAATATGAAAATTTTAACTGTTAATTACCTATGCTAGTTAATGTCAATTTTGAGGTTGCCCTTGTCCTTGTCGGAAGTTTCAATAATTTAATTACTGTGAAATAATTATTGTTTTGATTAATCTCCGGAATTTAAAAAAAAATGTTTAGGTTATTTCATCAACCAATGTAAATTTGGTAGTATTTTTCATCATGGTCATATTTCTTGGTTCGTACTATCTCATTAATCTTATGCTGGCCGTCGTAGCCATGAGTTATGAGCAAGAAGTTACAAATTCGCAAATGGTAAGTTCATTTTTCGTGTTGCTTACGTATACATCTTACTAGTTAGTTGATCATGTTGTATTGATCAATTGCAATATTGTCATAATCATTATATTTTTTAAACAAGATAAAAACAGTTTGAATATACTGACTATTTTTCTTTTATATATTCCGTCCGCAGGACTGGCGACTTCCTTTTTTTTACATTATGCATTTAATTTGATCTTAATATGATATCGTCAGTGAAGAATCAAAATGATATCCAATTTATAATCCAATTTAAGCTAGAATTAAAATGAACCAAGTAAAAAAGCACATTGAATGAGATAGATGCGGAAAATGTTAATGAAATGTTTTTTGGAGTGCTATTTGTTCTATTTACATGATTTTGAAAAGTGAAAAATAATTGATTTACGTTTTTGAAAAGCAAAAAAATATTATATTTGCTTATTTTAGAAAATTGCAATAATATTATTGTAATTAAATGTTTTTGAAAATTGAAAAAATTTCTTTTGCTATATATATTGTGTTAACATGTTTTTGAAATGTGCAAATTGTTTTATTTACATGCTTTTATGATTTTGAATTTTTGTTGTTGATAGCACATTTCGTTTTCAAGGAAAATGTATATATGGGTCATTTTGATTCTTCACAAACGATATGCAATGTTGTGTTACAATGGCAAACTAGAAAGATATGAACTTAATACTTCAACTGCTATGTTTAAGCATTAGTTTTAGCAACAATTTATATAGTGATCAATTGTAAACTAATTATCTACAATCGAAATCTCTTTATTACCGTTTATTTTTAAATAATATTTTTAAAGGTCTGTGAACATGTTTATTTTCAACTTATTTTCTTGTGTAGCACTAAGGTGCGTAAATGTGATCACCCCTTAAATGTGATCAGTGGCCGCCGTTCAAATGTTAGCGCCTTTAGAAATCTGTGCGACTAATACTCCAACAGCTGGTTGGGTGGCTGAATGGCCCCCGAAAAGTCGTCCCCTGGCAATCGTCCCGTGAAAATCGGCCCCTGCTATTTGGGCCCGCTATGAAATCGGCCCCTGCTATTTGGGCCCGCTATGCAATCGGCCCCTGCTATTTAGGCCCCCAAAACTCAAAATCAAAACTCAAAACTCAAAATCAAATATGTAATGCACTTAAGTTAGTTTATTCGAATTATTATAATATGTATATATTATACGCACGTATTATCATAAATTGTATATTGTAATACGATGAAATAAATTGATTAGCAATCCTGAGTGAGACAATCGTGAACGTCTTTGGGATCATTACGTTGTTGATGTTTGTTGCAATTCCGCTTTGATGGCCGTGTTGGTACAGCTGGAGCCGGATTGATTCGAGGTCGCTGTTGACTTTTGCGGGGTCGCCCCGGCCCACGCTTAGGCATTGCTATGGGAGGAGGACTATCTGACCTACTGTACTGGAACCGACTGGACTGTGACTGACTGGACTGTAGGCACGGAAACAAATGGCACGGGAACTGCAGGTATCGGTAAGACCCTGAGCTGTTCGGTTGGTGGTTTAGATTTCACATAGGCCAAGTTATACGCGACGCTTTTCAAATAGTCAATTTTACTCATGGTTGTTCTTACCTCTAACTATTTTTTTTGAGGGGCCTAAATAGCAGGGGCCGATTGCATAGCAGGCCCAAATAGCAGGGGCCGATTTCATAGCGGGCCCAAATAGCAGGGGCCAATTTTCAGGGGACGATTGCCAGGGGACGACTTTGAGGGGCCATTCAGCCACCGTACCCCAACAGCTTATAGCCTCAGCTACCATCACTAGTAATTTCAGCTTTTTTCCTCAAAAACTCGGGCTATGTAAAATTATAAAAGTTTTGAGCACTTTTTTGAATTTTTTTATGTCGATCACATTAAAGACCCTACTTTACCATTACCTTTAAATGTATTTTAACTAACTGATCACATTAAGGGCACTTGGGGCGTTGTAAGACTTTTCAAAATTGTTTCGAACAATAACCTGTATCTCTTGCAACTTTTAATTTTCGACACTGAGTATTTTTGTGTACATTAAGGATTATAAGAGAAGTATAATGACAGCTTCTTCTTCATTGTGCGTCGGCTAGGTAAAAAGTTATAGATTTTCAAAGTTGAAAAAATATGAACCCGATCACCTTTACGCGCATTAGTACCAATTAAGAAGATTGTTTTGTCATTATTGAATCCTGTAAAATTAAAATTAAAAAGGAAATAAATTCTAGCGGTAGGAATAGATTGCCTAATTAAAAAATATTTGCTTAACTATTGACAGAAATCAGTGGGAAGAACCGTTAAGCTGAGTGTTCATCGCCATGCCTCCACTTTTAGTTTTGATGACCCTAGGAAGTTAGATGTGGTCGAGTTGACCAATTTTGAGAAACGAACCCCTGAGCAGAGGGAGTACATTGCCAAAAGATTGAGAAAATTATCTTTAGTAGAAAAAGGTTTGCTTGCGTAATTTTCGTAAATTTCCTAAGATTTCAAATTCACTAATGTAATTGCGATAGTCTATATAGTTTTGTTTTTGGAATTATTATTAGCGTCACAAGGTAGTGATATCCCGCCTGATCCTAATGCAAAACCAGGTGCAAATTTGCACTTGGCTATTATGACTCTACTTGGGCGAAGAATGTCATCTATGGATTCTAAAGAAGCTGAGTCATCAGGTATGTTAACTTTTAATTCTTCGGTCATGTTATTAATCGATAAGGCACTAACTTAGGAACGTACAAGGTACAGCAAAATCCAAAAATTAGATCTGAAATTCGTATACAGCAGGAGAACATTAATAAACTAGTTAGTAGCAGGAGATGCATCATATAGGAATTCCGTATTTTTATTATATATCATTACCGTCACTATCAAAATATTTTTGGGAATCCGTTACAGATGAAAGCAGTGCCAAAGAGGATTCAGTGAAATTGTCTACAGAAATTGATGGTGGCGCTACTACTGGAGAGAAAGTAGAAGCAGAAAAGGAAGGCGTTGATTCGGATAAGTCCAAATCGAACAATAGTGACAGAATGTCAATAAAAGCGCCCACATTTGTGTTTTCACGTAAGTACTTAAATGTGGTGGCATTTATATCGTCTGTGAAGAACCAAAAAACTCATCAATTTTTAGTCAAAAACAAAATGCAATATCTACAGAAAAAATTAAAATAACATGTTCATGAAAGCATGTAAGTAGAACCTTGTGCATTTAAAAAAAAAACAAGTAAATAGAATATTTTGCACTTTTCAAAAAACATGTAAATAGGGAATTTTGACATTTTCAAAAATATATAAACAGAAAATTTTACACCTTTGAAAAACCACTTAAATAGAACATTAGAACAATTTTCTCATTTTAGAAATTCGTGATTAGCATTGTAAGCGTGTATCTTATTTACTGTCTTTTTATGACATACATAGCTCATTTCAATTCTAGCATAAATTGGAAATGGGTCATTTTGGTTCTTCATAGACGATATGTCTCTTGATTCGTGTCAGTTTATTCCTACCTATCTACATAATTTACCGGAATTTTGAATATTTTGCAATACTGGACCAATTTCATCGTGCCATATATCATTCGAAAGGTAATCCTTAGTAGAATTCAAATAACATTATGCGCCTCTATTATTTCTAACAGTTTCCATGACAACGGTCTTTTAATTTTTCAATTTCACCTAAAACGTGTTGTATGGGCTACAAACTCAAAACAAAAAAAATGGTGTCTCTTTATTTTTTAAGAGCTTTCAAATAATATATCACACGTCAAAATCCTTTAAATTTTTTAAATTTTCATTCATGTTTTTTTCAAACCATTTCAAATTTGATAACACGCGTTCGTCCACTTTAAGTTATTTAGATTCGCCTAATTGTTACCGTTCCAATGGTATACCATTTTAGTGTAATTTCATTGAGTTACCGGTCGAAATATTCATTTAACACAATATTTAATGTTTTAGCGGGAAATTCAAAAATTGGAATTTTGAATTTTTGGTTGCATTACAGAAATTAATTATGAATAACATAACCAACAACACATTGTGCGGCCTAATTGCTTCCCTTAATTGAAAACCTGTAAATTGAATCTAAAATTTGGCGGCAAATTCAAAATGCCTAATTTTGCTGTTAAGGCTGCCATGAAACAAGGGCTAAAGCCCTTGTTTTTTCAGTAATAAATTATAGTAACATACACTTGTTACATATTATATATATATATATCTATTGCAGACGCAGCTGGAAGTAAAAAATCACACACGGTAAAAGGCACACAAACTAGATGTAGTAAATCCCTCAAGTTTTTAAAAGCCAAGTTGACTCCTATTGTTAACTCTGTAGCTTTTGAAGGGATCATTACATCTATGATCATTGTAAATACGATCATGCTGGCGAGTGAGCATCATAACCAGCCGGATTGGTTGACTCGAATTCTTATTTTGGGAAATCATGTAAAACAAAAATTGCATACACTAAATTACATCAAGTATATACGAGCGTTGACGGATTTTTATATATATGTAGTCTGCTAAAAGTATTTTAAATAAATTCTGAATTATTGTTCCTTTATGACATAACAGTATTTCACATTTGTTTTTTCTGTGGAAGCTGTATTGAAAATAATGGCACTTCAAGAAGAATATTTTTCAAGTAAATGGAACATATTTGATCTACTAATTGTGATCATGAGCGTTATTGACTCAGCGCAGGACGAATTTGATGGGATTCGCGGAATGAGGATTGTGAGATGAATTTCAAACGTTTCTAACTTTACAAATGGTCTATATGTTGTACTTAACTAAATGACTGTCTATTTTAAATAATTATGCTACGAAAATAGTTACGAGTTTTTAAACTTGCTCAAAGCTGGATCACGATGAAGGTCCTTCTTACCATTATATTTTCTACATTTGGCTCCCTGGCAAATCTCGTAGTTGTGCTCCTCATTGTTTTGTACATATTTGCTGTGTTGGGGTTGCAAGTTGTGGGGAAACATTACACGAAGCAAGCGTTCGATGCCATAAGCAGTTCAGACGACTTTCCCAGGTTATATGGCTATAACATTATTCCTTAACAACATCGGCAATTATTTTTGAGCAACCTTCCCCTGTTATAAGTATAAGTATAAGTATAAGTATAAACGGCCCCTTATGTTCAAATTCCATATACTTTTTTATTTCATTTAAGATGGAATTTTCAAAATTTCGGGTACGCCTTTATGATGGTCTTTCGAGTCTTGTGTGGGGAATGGATTGAGCCACTTTGGGACTGCTTAAAAGCCACGCACCAAACGCATAGCGATGTATGCATAATTCACATACATGAATACTTAGAAGTTTTACTAAATAATGTTTAATAATAATTTCAAAATATTTTGGCCATTTATATACCATGTATATAAATAATATAAGTATACTTGAAAGCGATTAGAAAAATATTTTATTAAATTTTAACCTATGAAACTAAAATGAAGGAATTTTAAATGTTTCAAGATCAGAGTTCTGATTTAAGTATTGCAGTAATTAATTGTTTCTTTGTATTGCTTCTTTCTAGTACAAATGTTTTATCATCTTTTTACCATGTCTCGTGGTGGGGAATTTTATTGTTCTCAATCTTTTCTTAGCTTTACTTCTCAATAGTTTCGACACGGAAGAGTTGAATTCACAAAGGGAGGTAAGTCAAAACGTCTTTGGAAATTAACATAGTTGAACAAATTGATTGAAGTACCTTTGCAGTTAAAGCGGAAATCGATGCATTTGTGATATACAATTTATTGATAATTTTAAATTTTAAATATGTTAATTATGATAATTATAGAAAGAGCGCGAGGCAGCAGTTCAAGGAAAGACAGAAAATTTGAAAAAGATAGTGGGTGCACTCTCATTCCATCTAAGAGGGAAAACTTTGAGCATTATAAGGAGATGGGGGGAATCAAGTACAACCCTGGGCTCCGTTTGGAGTGAAGATGGAAGTGTAATTTAATTTTACAAGTTATATTTGCATAGATTTTTATTTATAACTCAGATCATCATAGGCAGTAGGCAGTTAAGTATCAATTATTTAATCAGTTATATCGCCCATGTTTAATTTGATGTCTTAAATATTCTAATTTAAAAAAAATTAATTCGTCAATATCTATATAGTCATTAGCGGGAGGGCAAGGGAAGGAGCGGTTTAAGGCAGTTGCTGGACAAGTGATACAAATGAATCGAAGCGCAGTGGAAAAGAGGATGATGGATAAATCCTTAAAAGATAAGCAACAGGCCGCTTCGAAAAATGTATCAAAAGCAAATACACTTTTTATACCGAGGCAGAGTAATTTTGCAGTCAATAAGGCTCATGATGTGAGTTTATTTGATTTTGGTTTTTGTTATACCTTATGATTGAATATAATAATAATGCCAATATGTTATGTATGCTTTCGTTAAATGTTTTTTTTTGTAGGATAATGCATCACAGACAAATGGATCTGAATCTGACACTGTCACTGGTTGTATCCCCCAGAAATGTTGGGCAATCAACTGTGGTTGCTTTGCATGGTTACGACGAAGACGAAACAGCTGTGGTGGATGGAATACTTTTCGTCATGGTGCTCTTCGAATCGTGTCACACCCAATGTTTGAATGGGTCATACTAGGTCTCATCTTTGCCTCAAGCACCACCCTCTGTTTTGAAGACGTTTATTTGGAAGAAAGGAAAACGTTGAAGGAGGCTCTTTTTGTCTTGAATACGATTTTTACCTTTATTTTTATACTTGAAATGATCCTTAAATGGTTTGCGGTGGGTCTTTGGAAATATTGTACGGATGCATGGACTATTTTAGATTTAGTTATTGTTGTGGTAAGTTTCTACAAATCCTTGATTTCATTTTGTATAACTGAAAACTTGAAGGTTGCTATTTTTATAAGCAGTCTCTGAGCCTTCGCCCACCTTATTTTCAGTTTCTCAACCCAATAATGTATTTTTGTAAATTCTATTTAACTATACTAATTACTAATTTTAAAATTTTAGAATCCCTTGTAATTTGTTTGCTTGTGGTTTTTTTTAATATAAAATTTTAAATTACAGGTGAGCATAATACAGATGGTAGTTGACTTTAATGAGCGAATTTTGAATGGAGGCACTTTCAATGCTGGGGGACGCTTACCAAGAAATGCTAAAAGAGATTTAGCAGCTCTGAAAGCCTTGCGTACACTTCGAGCTCTTCGTCCTCTTCGAGCTATTTCCAGATGGCAAGGAATGAAAGTTGGTTTAGTTTATTATACAAATTGATCAATCTCACCAATTTATTTAAATGTGCTAAACACAATGGCAAAATTTTGTATTTTTTAAAACTTAATGAAACCATATTCAATACTGTACAACTGATACTTAGATAATTTTTTTCTAACGTTCTCTCTAGATTGTTGTCAACGCTCTTATGTACGCCATTCCATCCATTTTCAATGTCCTTGTTGTCTGCTTATTATTCTGGCTCATTTTTGCTATTATGGGAGTGCAATTTTTTAAAGGGAAATTCTACAAGTGTGTTGACAATGCAGATGGGGAAGTCGTATCCTCTCTGGTATAACACGACTTTTGTTTGTCCATGTCCTCTCTTCATTTCAAATCGTTCCAAAACTTCTTTTTGACCAAGTTTAAAACTATAACTTATAGGTATATGGACGTAATTACAAGTAATTTTGTTAACTACACTAGATTGTGGCCAACCGAGAGGAGTGTTGCGCAAATACGAATGAGTGGTCCTGGATTAATACGCAACCTAATTTTGACAATGTCTTTCAAGCATACTTAACGTTATTTCAAGTGGTACACAGTTTTCATTTTTTGTTACGAATACCAACTCCAGCGTACGTAATACAGAAATTTATTGTTCGCTAGATTGCCAGATATATTAATTGAGCTATGGCAAAAATTGGTTTTGTAATATATAATGAATTTGATGCTTATACCTTTGTCTCTGGCCTCTGGGTCGTTTTCTCTCTGGATGTCGGTGTCGTTTGGAATGGACATGGACAGGCAACTTTTGAAGGTTGGATGGAAGCATTTCAAGCTTCAGTGGACTCAACGGAGATCAATGTTCAGCCCACAAGAGATAATATCCTTAAATATTACATATTCTATGTTATCTTTATTATGTTTGGTGCTTTCTTCACGTTGAATCTAATTATTGGTGTCATTATCGACAATTTTAATCGACTTAAAAAAAAGGTAATTTATTTTGCTAATTAAATATTTATAATAATAGTTTACTAAAAACAAAAGGCATCAGCCCTTAAAAGCAGTCACGTGATGACATCAGTAAAAACAGGGGCAAGTGATAAATGTGCGATTTTTTTTAGTATGAAGGAAATCTGGTCGGGGCCTTCTTAACCCCGAGCCAACGTCAGTACTACACTGCAATGAGACAGTTGTCTCGAAAGAAACCTCGGAAAGTTATAAGAAGGCCCAAGCATAATTTCTTGGCATTATTCTATGATATCTCTATGTCTAGAAGGTAATATACTCTTTCAATAACTTTATGTAACTTCCAACAGCTTTGATCGCATATTACATTGGCATATCGTCTGTGAAGAATCAAAGTGACCCATATCCAATTTAAGGTAGAATCAAATGGAGCTATGTCATAAAAACGAACTGAGAAACATGCGTAAAATGTTAATTAAGAGTTTTTGAGAAGCGTAAAATTTTCTATATTGACATGTTTTTGAAAAGTGCAAAATGTTCTATTAGTATTTACATGTTTTAAAGAAATGTAAAATGTTCTATTAGTATTTACATGTTTTAAAGAAATGTAAAATGTTCTATTAGTATTTACATGTTTTAAAGAAATGTAAAATGTTCTATTAGTATTTACATGTTTTAAAGAAATGTAAAATGTTCTATTAGTATTTACATGTTTTAAAGAAATGTAAAATGTTCTATTAGTATTTACATGTTTTAAAGAAATGTAAAATGTTCTATTAGTATTTACATGTTTTAAAGAAATGTAAAATGTTCTATTAGTATTTACATGTTTTAAAGAAATGTAAAATGTTCTATTTACACGTTTTTGAAAAGTGCAAAATGCTCAATTTACATGTTTTTGAAAAGTGTAAAATGTTCTATTTAAATGATTTCAAGACATATTTCAATATTTTGTAGATAGTGGATATTGTTTTCAGCTACAAATGGATATTGGTCATTTTGGTTCTTCACAGACGATATATTATTCTGCAACGAAAGTTATTTAAATGTTGAATAGATTATTATATATTCTTTTTGGATCTGCATGTTGTTGTCACATCTTGAGATATGACGTTTATTGTTGGTATCATTTTATTTTCTGAATAGGTTTGAAATTGCAATATTTGGAATAATTTTTGTACACATGACTATAATGGGCTTTGAGACACATAATCAAAGGCTGGTGATCACAAATATTCTCTCAGGATTTAATTCTTTTTTCACAGCCATTTATGGCATTGGTAAGTTGTAGTAGTTAAAAACCCATAGAACGAAATACTTAAGCTTAACAGTTAAAGTTTTCCTTCAAAATTAAATTGGTTAATGGTCTAAATTCAAACCTGTTTTTTTAAAACGAAATTTCAGAGGCAGTGGTGAAAATAATTGGACTACGACAATACTATTTTACTGTTCCATGGAATTTATTTGATTTTATTTTGGTGATTGCTTCTTGCATCGATCTCGCCGTTGGAGAAGACTCAAATTTGTTTCTCATACCACCAACTATGTTAAGAATTGTGAGAGTTTTTCGAATTGGAAGAGTGTTACGACTTATTAAGGTCAGACGATGTTTTTATACCTTATGTTCACTGAAAAAATTTAGAATTTGGATATTTATCTCTGTCCTCGTAATTTATAATTCGTACTGCTTACATGTTACAAATAAAAATAATTCTATGATGATTAAATGCTGTTAAACGATTCATCTTTAACCACAACAGGCTGCAAAAGGAATTCGAAAGCTTTTATTTGCTCTCATCGTATCCCTCCCTGCTCTTTTCAATATTGGCGCTCTTCTGTTTCTGATTACATTTATTTACGCCATTCTAGGAATGGCTCTCTTTGGTAAGATAGAAAAATCCGAAGCAGTGGATGAAGTTTTTAATTTTGATACGTTTCTCCGGAGTTGCTTAATGCTCCTCAGGTGCGTCTGTAATCTATTTAAATGAAGCTCTAATATGCACAAAATAGTATTAGTAATTATACGTTTTTATGGAGAAAACATTTTTGCGAAGTTTGCACTCTCGTTTAAAGTTTTATTATTAATTTTGAGTAATTTTGACTTCACAAAAAACATATTATACTCATTGATTTTTGGTTTAATTTTTCTTTTGCATTTTGTCTAATAATTCTGGCCAGACTTATGACGGCGGCAGGCTGGAATGATGTCTTACTTTCAATGACCCCTGAAACGCCGCTATGTGGCTCATATCGTAATATACCTTGTGGTCGCCCTGGTGAAGGGGAATGTGCTAATGTGGGTCTAGCTGTGGCGTACATGGTCTCGTATCTTTTCATTAGCTACCTAATCGTCATTAATATGTACATTGCTATCATTCTGGAAAATTTCATCCAAGCAAATTTGGAAGAAGAAGTTGGAGTTGTGGAGGACGACTTAGAAATGTTTTATGTACAGTGGTCAAGGTTAAAAGATTAAATAAATTTAAAATTATTGTTCCCCTTATCGTTAGATTAACATACTTAAGGGGAAGGACATTATGAAAGAATTGGATACATTTAATAATTTGGTTCATAAAATGTAAGGTGGTTCCTTTTGTCATTTTTATCAGGTATGATCCACAAGCGACACAGTTTATTAGCTTCGATCAACTCTCAGAATTTGTAGCAAGTCTTGACCCACCACTCGGATTACCGAAGCCAAATATTGTCGCGATCGTTGCTTTCAATTTACCAATTGCAAAAGGAAATAAATTGCATTGTTTGGATATACTACATGCTCTGGTTAAGCATGTCATAGGTCATGTGGATGACAGTGAAGAATTTAGAAAGGTAATTTTATTAGGCTAGTTTTAATTTTATCATAATGTATTAGTATCGTTAGCTATGTGTTAATTAAATATCTTACTTCACAGCTTCAAGAACAGCTAGAGCATGATTTTCGGAAACAATTCCCAACAAGGAAATTACTGGAAATCATTTCCTCAACAAGGATATGGAAAATTCAACATAATGCAGCCATCACAATCCAAAGGGCTTGGAGAGCTTACCGCCTAAGAAAATATGGGCCAAGGGAAAAATCATCAAAGCGCACACTAGCGAGCACTAATACACACCATCGAGGAGAACATACCACAGTCCTGAAAACGATGGGCAATTTACTTCATGTTGGCCCTCCGACTCATTCTTAAAAGAAACCAGTACCAGAAACTTCAATAGAATAACTACTGAGATTTGTAGCTCATTTAGTTTTTCAGGATTCAGAAAAAATATGGTTCAGCTACTTGTACGATTTTTTTTGGCATTATAAAAAAATAACCCAATACTTTCCTAGGTAATTTTTCAGTGTTGATACGTCGTGTAGTAAGTACTCTGTGTGATTGCAGCCAAGTATGACATTGTATCATGTGCATTTATATATTACCTTTGAAGTATAACCCATTTTTTTGGAGCTATATATTAAAGATTACTAATGTCTTTCAAATGTGCTTAAAATGTGTAATAATATTACTCTACACTGTGACTGTACCAGCATAATTTGTAATTTGTAATTTTAATTAATAAAAGTAAAATCAAGGCAAGGTCATAGGTCATTATTTGTACTTCTATTACTTCAAGCATAAGTATTGTCGTACATAGAAAACAGGGAATGGAGCTATACCACTGTGTGTAACTGCTACAGAAAACTTAGAAAACCAATGAAAAATCATAATATTATGTACTCCCAACTGGCTTGCTTTCCAGTATAAGATTTATAGTCTAAAATTAAAGTTAATTGTACAATTAACACTTTCCGATCATTATAATATATCTATGAAACTCATAAAATATTATTATGATGTTGAAAGCGTGTATATAGAACATTTTGGACTTTTCAAAACCATGTAATTAGAACATTTTGGACTTTTCAAAGCCATGTAATTAGAGAATTTTGGACTTTTCAAAAACATTTAATTAGAACATTTTGGACTTTTCAAAAACATATAATTAGAACATTTTGGACTTTTCAAAAACATGTAATTAGAACAATTTGCACTTTTCAAAATCATGTAAATAGAACGTCGAGCACTTTTAAAAAACATGTGATGTAAATAGAACATTTTGCACCTTCCAAAAACTCATACTTAACATTCTACTCATCCATAAGTATCATTCGACATAGCTCATTTTGATTCTAGCTGAAAGTGGATATGGGTCATTTTGGTTCTTCACAGACGATATACATAGATTTAGTTATTTAAAAAGGAATTTAGCAGTAATAGAGCCAGTTGTCATTTTACAACAATAAGAGGAGGAGGAGGAATAGACTGTTATACATAAATAAAAAATAAGGAACGAAAAAAGTAGGGTGTCTAATAATGAAAAATAGAAAAGGGTAACAAACAGAAGAATTTTCCACTTCAGCACCCCGTCGCTCTGTTTATTGAGTTGATTCCATTATTATTCAGTCCGTAGAAAAAATTTGTATTGTGAAGTTATGCAGCTGGTGAGTCATTCTGTAATTCAATATACGAAGTAATTAAGTTTTCCCGAGAATTGACAGAAAATTTCCGATTACGTTGGGTCAAAAAATAAACTACTGCTTGAATAAAGAAGATAAATAAGGTGACCAAAACTACGCTCGTGACAACTGTATAGGCGGTCGAAGTACAATTACAAGATAGTTGGTCCACATTATTGCTATGAGAAACGTTGGTAAGGGACGCGACGGAGCCATTTGTTTGAGAGTATGTGGTACTTTTATTTGGAGATAAAATCGTAAAATTATTTGCAGTTAATTCTGTCGTTGTTCCCGTTGCTTTTCCTGTTGTTACTAATTTTGAAATTACACTGGTACTGGTACTGGTGGTTACACTCCTAGTACTGCTGGCAGTCGCAGTGGTGGTTCTTATTGTTGTCTTGGCTTCTGTCATCCTGCTTTTCGGGGTTGTTCCAGACTCAGTACTTCCGTTAATACTTGGAATGGGGCTCACACAATTTTCACCGTACTCACCAACATCATATTTAAACTTGTCAGGGCAAATGCATTTGTACTTGCTTGGGTTGACTGTTGAATTTGAAATCCTATCGGAGGCCGTAACACGCCCCATACCCGTACAAATGAAACGACAAGCTACGAAGCTACGATCACAAGGTGGCTCACCGCCTATTTAATTGAATAATGTTTTTTCATTAACTAATTAAATAGCTGTATTTAAAGTCTCCAATGTGACTAAAACTAAAAATATATGGACGTTCCAGTTAGGTCAATTGGATTTCTCACCCTTGGGCTGCAAAACACGATGGAGTATTTTAGGATATTGAGCATTGGCCAAGAACGGTTTCGCGAAACTGGTGCAATTTGAAGTAATATTCAAAGTAGGAAGTTGTTGCCTAGAAGATATTGTGCATCTAATCATAGCATCGTTTTCGAACCAGAGGATTTGATCTTCAAACACGGCTAAACCTCGAACTTGCCCACGAAACTGGAAAATAACAACACAATAAATTATTGTCTTTGAAGAATCATTATGGCTTAAGTCCAGTCCACAGCTGGTAGACTGACCCTTAAGTCATAATGCATCGTCAGTATATCGTTTATAAAGAACCAAAATGACCCATATCCATTTTTAGCTAAAACCAATATCTGATCTGCAAAAATAAAGTAAAATTTGTCTTGAAAGCATTTAAATAGAACATTTTCCAATTTTCAAAAACATGTAAATAGAACATTTTCCAATTTTCAAAAACATGCAAATAGAACATTTTCCAATTTTCAAAAACATACAAATAGAACATTTTCCACTTTTCAAAAACATACAAATAGAACATTTTCCGCTTTTCAAAAACATACCAATAGAACATTTTCCACTTTTCAAAAACATGCAAATAAAACATTTTTAGGTTTTCAAAAACTCTTAATTAACATTTTACGCATGTTTCGCATTTTTTTATATATCATATAGCTCATTTTGATTCTAGCCTAAATTGGATACGGGTCATTTTGGTTCTTCATAGACGATATGTACGATTTCGAAATGATTAAGCATGGACAGCTATAGACAGCGATTACTATACGAACCTCTTTGATATATATAGTACAGTAATTGAATAACAACCCTATTAGAATAAAAAACGCACTTTACTGTCCGTCTCCTGCATCGGAATAACTACATTTCTATTGCTTCCATCGAAATCCATTGACTCAATAGCTCTCGTGGAAGCGATCCAGAAAATCCGATTAAATACGTAATCAACTGCCAGACCCATGGGCGTTTCAAACATCTAATAATTATTATTGCAGCAGTTAAAATCAGTTCAAGCAATTAAGCTTCAATGTGTTATATTTATGCAATTTAATTAGTTTTCGTTTTCACTTTTAACATACCTCACTCGTCAACTGTGACATATCATTACCATCCATTTTAGCACTCCAAATTGACCCAATTAGGATACCATTCTCGTTTGAAATGTGTGACCAAAATATTAAGCCATTTTCAGGAGCTAGAACAATGCCAGTCACAGTAATATTTTCTTCATGGAGTTCAAACAGAGTGGCACAACCGCTTGAACCATTTTCCTCTACGTTGCAGATGATCACGACGGCAGAGTTTTCCGTTTTCGACGACGTATTAGTCACAACAAAAACATTCTTGGAAATCCAGTCGAACGCAATTAGAGCTGGACTGTCAATATCCTCAAAGAGAATCTTATTACTATTTTTTCCAACGCTGTTCCCAAAGTCGTCACCATTATGAATACTTCGGCTACCAATCAGACCCTCTGTGGCTACATAATTTGGATGAAAAATACAGCCTCATGTAAATGCTGTACATAAATTTGAAAATTTGGAAATAATGGAAATAAAATTTACGAAGAAACGTACCACTTGTCCAGTATATCGTATTTGAGTGAGCATCGATGTCATACCCACTCATGTCCATATGAACATTGGTAAGGTTCAGTGACATGAAATTCAAATCCGCAACCATGACGACTGACTGCCATTCGTAAAGAAGGAAAGGAGATTTAAGGGCACAGCTTAGGTTATCCTCTTTGAGGGAATAACCCTCTCGGCAGGTGCATCGATATCCCCCAATGAAATTTTGACAGGAGTGACTGCATAATAAATGTGACAGGGTTGATGTGCACTCATCAACGTCCACACACGACTTGTAGCCGTCAACGGTGAAGCGGACACGATATCCAGGTGGACATTTGCAGGGTTTGTCATGAAAAGTGTGATTACAGTGACAGGCGGCCCAGTCCTCGTCAGAAGTATCCCCATAGCCACAGTCACTTCTCCCGTTGCAAACTGAGTCCTGGGTAATGCATCTTCTGTTCGTTGAACATTTGAATGATGATCCAGCACACTGTATGGACTCGCAAGTGGTCAAATCTTCATCTGAGCCGTCAACACAATCCGATTTACCGTCGCAAATCATGTCCTCTTCAATACATCTGAAATCCCGATTACATCGCGTCTGCGTTGGTTCGCCGCACGTACAGTTGTAAATTGTGTACAGATCCTCAAATAAATTACTAGGACAGCTTTGAGTTCCGGTGCAGTACTGTGTCACGTCAATGCATTGGCCTGTACTGCATTTGACACCTGAAACCGTAGAAGACTTTTTTTGTAAATTATTATTGTCTTTCAAACCATTCCTTTATTTTGATGTATTACCTGTCAAATACATATCGTCTGTGAAGAAGCAAAATGACCCATATCCATATTTAGTTACAAACAAAATGCACTATCTACGGAAAAAATTAAAATAACACGTTCATGAAATCATGTAAATAGAACCTGTACATTTTTTTAAACAAGTAAATAGAATATTTTGCACTTTTGAAAAACATGTAAATAGAACATTTTGACCTTTTCAAAAATATATAAATAGGACATTTTACACTTTTAAAAAACATGTAAATAGAACATTTTGACCTTTTTAAAAACATCTAACAAGGGAATGGTTTTACATGGTACGCGCCAATTTCAAAACGTCATATCTACAAAAATCAGGCTAATTTCAAATAGTAGGGATTCAAAGTAACTCGATTGCATTTTGCTTTGTTTGGTCACGGTAGCCCGCCAAAGTTTAAAAAAATTCAAATTTTAATATTTTGCCGCCCTGTAACTTTTACAGTTCTCATCCGATTTTGACGAAATTTGTTTTTTTATAACGTTTAGACTCTTTTCTACAAAGTAATTTCAGGATTTTTTAAAATTCGAAAATTTTCATTTTTTCGAAAAAATTGGTCGATAAAATTAGGCCTCAAAAATAATGTTTTTTCAATTTGTCGAAAAAATGAAAATTTTCGAATTTAAAAAAATCCTGAAATTGCTTTGTAAAAAAGAGTCTAAACGTTAGAAAAAAACAAATTTCGTCAAAATTGGATGAGAACTGTAGAAGTTACAGGGGGCAAAATATTAAAATTTGAATTTTTTAAAACTTTGGCGGGCTACTGTGACCAAACAAAGCAAAATGCAATCGAGTTACTTTGGATCCCTACTATTGTACTATTTGAAAGTAGCCTGATTTTTGTAGATATGACGTTTTGAAATTGGCGCGTACCATGTAAAACCATTCCCTTGTAAGTAGAACAATTTGCTCATTTTAGAGACATCTGGATAAGCACTGTAAGCATGCATCTTATTTACTGTCTTTTTTACATAGCTCATTCTAGCATAAATTGGAAATGGGTTATTTTGGTTCTTCATAGACGATATAGGTAAATTAAATGGAAATATGAAAATATACCAAAATTGAGCAACATTTGGAAAACAATATATGTATCCAAAACTTGGGACAGAACCTGAGCAGCCACGAGCTTTTGTTTGACAGCCGACTTCATCTGAGTTGTCCCCACAGTCATTATCACCATCACATATATATTGTCGAGTAATACATTTTCCTGCAGCACACCTAAAATCCTTGATGCCACATGGAGCTGAAAGACGAAAGAGAAAAAATAATAATGGCAATTAAGTAATTTCTTTATAGCCCTCAAAATGCGAAGGAATTCTCAAATTTGTTACCTGCACCCTATTTCATACAATGTCTAAATACCTAAGTATCTGAACTATGCATGATATTTAATTATATAATAATTGCAGTGTTTTATATATAATAATATAATCAAACCTTGAGCTGTGCTACCGGGGCAGAAGCTGAAACCTAGTAATGCAACTTGTATGAAGACAGAAATAAATGGAAGCGTTGACATTTTTAATTTAATTTTTAAAGTAGTGACCAGTCAGTTGAGTGGGAAGAGTAATTAATTATTGTCTATTACTGGGTCGGACTGAACACGACCTTAAGTATACAATTTTAAGTAGTAACGAGTTGACGGGAACTTTTTGGATTTTTCCAGAAATACGAATTTTGTAAAGAACGGCAACGAATTGATTTCCAATAGCACTAGTGCAAAAATGGAACTATACCCTAGAACACAGAAGGGAAAAACTTGTAGGTATCACTACTATTACTGGTATTTTGACACATAACTGCAAAGCATTGGAATAGTTTACATAATTTGAGCCTTTTAATAAAAAGGTATTCTGTGAGGATTTTAGATGAAATTATGATGAAAAGGTGAATGGCATTATGTTATAACAATAATATTATATGACTATAGGAAATATTTCCTTTTTTTAATAGTAAAATGCACTCGCCAGTAAAGCTGGAATTAAACTGAATTATTATTAAACGCTTGAAATGCCAGAATCACAGAATATTGCATTTAATCTCTTGTACAACACAATACTTATATTATGCCTTGGATTGGAGAGCAGGATGGGATTTCTGTATCATTAGCACATACATAACATATGACACTGTTTTGTCTTTTAAGATGTGAGTCATGGAATGAAGTCATAATTATCTTATCTCAAATACTTCACTGCTCATTTAAAAGGAAATGTCACACTATGACTGACATTGGATCTTAAACGTTCAAAACTTTTGGATGGTGTCATAATAAAATTATCTCCAGTTATTTATACTTCTCTATATAATATTATATTATATTTATCCGTTGTTTGTATGCAATATACTGATAGATGATGTATAACAGTTTGTAACTTCACAAAACGTCTCTCTAATCGTAAGTTAAGTAGTAACAACTTTATAAATGCAGTGGTTATTTTATACCGTTTTTGTTTTATATTTAGAGTCTAAATGATGTAAACAATAAATTGTAATATAATGTCTAAAATTGAAGGAAGTAAAATGCTTATTCTGTATGTATAGGTAGGTACCATGAATTTCTCTAATTAAAGGAATGTCTTACAAACTACTGTAATTATTACAATGTAGTACTACTTATCGCCTGTGAAGAAGCAAAATGACCCATTTTCAATTTAAGCTCGATTCAAAATGAGCTATATATGCCATAAAAACAAAATGAGAAACATGCGTAAAATGTTAATTAGGAGTTTTTAAAAAGTGTAAATTGTTCTATTTACAAGTTTTTGAAAAGTTCGAAATCTCCTATTTGCACATTTTTGAAAAGTGTAAATTGTTCTACTTAAATGTTTTTTAAATGTGGACAAAGGTTGTATTTAAATGGTTTTGAAAATTCGAGAAAGTTCTATCTACATATTTTTTTAAATTTCAAATTATTTAAAAAAATTTTAAAAATTTATTTAAAAGCCTTCGAGACATATTTTAATATTTTTGTAGATAGTATGTACACATTGTTTTTAGCTAAAAATGGAATTATGTAGGTCATTTTGGTTCTTCACAGACGATATTATATTTCATTTTGTTATTATATGTGATTATATTTTGGTCCCTTCTTGATACTCAATCGATTAGAAAAGAAAACGACCCTAGTAAGGAAAACCGAATTTTCTTATGTTTTGTGGTTCCATAACTTTAAAAAAAATTAAAATAGGTACCTACACATTTATACAGTCCATGTGTGTAGAGCTACACCGATCCATGAAACTGAATGATGAATGATGATACGAAATACAAACTGAGTGAATCAACACAACCAGATTAATATTGACCCTGTTCGTGTTCGACGCGCATCTCCTCCTCTTAATTGATAGCGCTTAACAAGATATATTGTTGAAAAAAGTAAAAGTATTACTTCTTACACCATTCACTTAATTTTAATTTGACATCTGCTACACCACTAAATAAAATGAAAAATATTTAAATAGTTAAAAAAAACATGCTTTATATGAGTATTAATTTACATTGTAGAATATAATTACCGAAAAATTCTTGTTTATTTCTATGTAAGTATATGTATGTATGCCTATATGCACCTATGTATGTTTTTGAAAATTTTGAAAATCCGAATGTTTGCGAAAAACACACCTAAAAATTTCCATTTTGAGAGAAACATTTTTTATTTACCAAGAGCGTCACAATTATGCACCATATATGTCTATCATTTGGTTAAGTATTTCAAAATCGTGCTGAATTAGGTAGATATACGTATATTGGTAGTAATGAATAGGTATAGGTGCGTGCATAACGATAAGTTACTTGTAATAAAATAGCTAATCCGGGTAATCATTCCAATCGGTGGGTGTGTGAACAATCTTGACTTACGGAAATGGAGCAAAGGGCTTGAAAACTTGAGCAATTTCTGTGCATACAAAAAAAAGCATCACTAAAGACTACTTAAATAATGTGTAAACGAAAGCCCATAGTTATATAATGAGCATTACAAATTTGAATATTGTTTTGAAAAATCTTTTATTTAAACCATTTACCAGAGGCATTTGGCAAAGTGTGATCAAAGCCAATATAATCACTTCTTCTAAGTCTGGCATGAGCGAAAATCCATAAACACAGCTCACTGGTGTGATCACTAGCCCTGGCGTCGGCGTCAACGACTTAACCTGCTTCTCTTTGTCTTCACTTTCCAAATCAGAGCCTTCAGACGTGAGGGGTACTCGAAAATCAACATTGCCTTTGTGGTTAAAAGTTATTTTTAACCGTCTTAATCCTATTTGACAAAAGTTTCAAAATAAAAATAAAATAAAAATTAACATAGGTACCTACCTATATATACCTATACGGAAAAGCCAAATGGCATCACTAAACAAAAGTCAGTAGTTTTACCTTCGGAATCGCGTAACATACAACGCGGAGTATGTACTTCTTCGAGAATGGTTTTAACCGTCGTAATATCTTCATGCTCGCCTCTGGCTTTACGATTACTATACATCCCAAGTAAATTCGCGAAAACACCACTTGGAGCACCTGTGAAGAGGGAGTCTAACAGAAACAGTGGATAAAAGACACCGATGGAATTCCAAGGACTCAATTTGATTATCCAAGTCAGAATCAATTCGTATAAGGTTCCTGTCCGCAACCCATTCTGGTATGACAATACGGATAAGAGACACATTTGGGAAAACCATTTTCACTGATCTCCCTGTAAATTTATCAAATATTCTCTGAAACTCTACAGGTTTTACAGACGGGAATTCTTGGGCTGGGGAATGTTTGTACGAAGTATCGAAATTTCTGTCAATACTACCAATATCTAATAACACTGTGTGTACCTTTGGGAAAATCTCACTACAATCACATTCAGGGGGAAAAGGGAAAACCCAGTGCTGAGTCAGCATGTAAGTCAAAATAGCTGTCACTAACTGTCAACAACTCAAGGTTCGGAAATTATGGGAGTAAGAAATCAACTGGGAAGACACTGGGCATACAATGGAGATGCTTTAACGTATCTTTGCTTGAAATTAGAATTCTTTTCAGATTCTCAGCTCTTTCTAGACACAGCTTGAAATTGGAAACTATATAATATTCTCTGTTATTTGTGAAGGTTAGCGACGTTAGATTGGGTTTAGTATGAGAGTATTTAACATACTGGTCCATCAAACGACGACCCCAACGATCCCCTCCAAAAACAAACTGAAATGTTTTAATGCAGCCCATTTTCCCTGTATCAATCACAATATCTATGAGTGTTAGGTCGAAATTTAAAATTTCCTTTAAATTTTTCGCAGCGAGTAAAAGAATTTTGTAATACGGTTGATCACTAAAGTGTGATCGAACGAATCTGATTGTTTTTAAGTTTGGAAGATCTATTGGAAGTTGACATTCTCCCTCATGAAAGTCATCCTCTCCAATGTCAATGTGTTCCACATTTGGCATCTTGTTCACGAGCAAATCTCTAAGATCGTTCATAAAATAATTCTAAAAATTTTGAAATTTTGAAAATTCTAAAATTTGTACTGCTGCTCCCACAGTTTTCTAACTTTCTCCAACAGGTGTAAAATAACATTTACAAACTTTTTAGACTGAATCAATTTTTTGGTTAGGTCAATCCTTTAGCCAATATTGGCAAAATTTTAAGAAACGAAACCGTCATAGGCTTTCATTATACCTATCCGTATCAAATACATATATATTGACATATATTAATAAATGGCGACGGTTCTATTTAGAAAAGTTGATGCTCTTTAACGTAGGCTACATTACAAAGAAAAATTTCAAATTTTAGAATTTTCAAAATTATTTTTGGCGCCAGTTTTTAAAATTCAAAAAAGTTAACAAAAATCCCTTATTATTTTTGCTTGATCTCGCTTTAAAAAACATTTGGTTCGAATCAGTTTGTACATTTATAGGAATTACAGCTGGCGGAACTTGTGTACGTACTTTTTAGCACCTTTCGCTATTGCCCCTGTTGGAGGGGAATTGGAACCCTAATATATTCAGCATATTATTTATTGTGGTCTTCAATAACCGACAATACAAATTTAATATTTTTATCAACGCCAAGGTCGATTACTGAGATTCAAGCTCTAATATAATTTTCTGAATTTTCGGGTCTTGCTATCTGGAAAATTAGTGGCAAATGCATTAAAATATACAATTTCCAAAATAAAAGTAATTACGTAAATACCACATAATTATGGTACAAAGTTTTCCAACGGATAGATACAATTAATAATAATTTATTCATTGGGTCGATTTAACCGAAGTTCATACAACCAGACTCAACCAGTCACTGTGGGTGAGGAAATAGGAGGCTACCGCGTAAGATCGTCTCGGTCTTTGTACCCTTTCACCTATCCCCGTCCCCTCCTCCACAGTAAAGGAGTCTCATTCCCTAGGCCCCTACAGTAAGTAGTGGTCACTAAGGAGCACCGAAGGAGATTGGGTTTCAATCAACCATCCAGTGACGTTTACCGTACAACACAGAGCCGTAAACGATTAGCAGTGGCCGAGGATCGAAGCCGGGTCTGAGGCTGTAAATTTCGTTACAGTCTGCAGTCCTAACCACTCACCCAAGCACGCCTGCTTGATAGATACAATTACAAACCTGCAGTTTTGTACTTGGTTCTTGTTTCTTTCAATAAATAATTTTATTAATGCACGTGAATTATTATAAACCATTATTGGAAAACAATTTAGAGTCACTATAAATAGCACTGTAAAAGTCGTAATGACACTAATGACTAACTCATATATTGCGTGATTTTGATTTTTTTAAACCTAGTTTGTGTCCAATATCCCGCCCGCATTAAAAGCCCTATGCAGAAATTTTAAAATATTATAAAGCATTCGCATAGTTATATATACATATGCATATTATAGTAACATAACAAAAATTTCGTTAATGAGATTATCATGCCGGAGCCGGCCGGTATTAATTGACCATTAAGAACAGCTTCTCTATGTAAACGTTTCCAAATTCTCGTGAATGTTGTTTAGCCTTAGCTTACAAATAGTTTAACTTACAGAATCTACCAGGATCTTGTAGCACATATCTGCACTGTAGAAAATTAATTTCTTCTACATTTTGCCATTAAAAACTCTTGGTTTAAATTAGCATTGGTGCATATAGTGGTCAACAAATATGGTAAAAATTTATAAATACAACAATAAATTAGGACATTAGGATTTTTCAGAGTTGTGAGCATTGTAATGTAAAAGAATTGATACATCCACAAGCAATAATTATATGGAAACGAGTGAAATCACTCTGCCCTCTCTCTCTGAATCATTTTGAAATTCAATATACAACCCATTATTTGCGCCCTGCTGATTCTCCTCCCGTTTTCGTTTTCGTCTTAAGCAAACAATAATGGCGAGTAATGTAAAAAGAATACTTAGTAATAGAATTGACTTGGAGTATGGATGGTTCATAGAAGCTTGGACAGGGGTAGTAGAATCCTTGGGGATAAAATTTTTAATTGCAGTTTTTGTTGTTGTCCTCTTAGCACGAGTGCAATTAAAGTTGTTTTCATCATTTGATCTGAAATTATCTGGACACAGACATTTGTATGGATACTCATCTGGTACCCTCTTTGACGTGGAAGAGCCGTCGGTGACCTTGGCCGTACAGACGAAAGAGCATAAATGGCCATCGCATAGGTTGCTACCTACATACAAATATACCCGTACGGGCAATAAGTCACAAGTATTCTTACTAGCTAGTACCGTACATGATGGAATAACATCCGGGCCTTAAATAAGCGGCGGGCCCGGGGCTTATTCGAACATTTACGGTATATAAAATAATATATTATAGCAGTAGTTAAATTAGCTCCGTAGTTTTTTCCGAATACACACCTCTTGGTTGCAATTCGGTATTGAGAATCTTGGGATTTCTAGCAGTGGAAAAATAGGATTTCTTTAGTGTAGAACAGTTTTGAGTTAAACCGGTTCCTACGCTCTGTTGCCATCCATAAATAGTGCACCTGCACATATCATCGTTTTCGAACCAAACCAGTTGATCCTTAAATAGTGCCAATCCTCGATTATCAGCAGGCCTACTACTCTGCTGGGCATACGCCTTTAAAGTATAATGAACAAAAAATATATGTAAAAAATCTTCTTATTAGTACGTATATTATATTACACCCTTTGAAAATTTCATACGCTTTTCTGACTAAATATATTAAACTCACAGTGGTTTCCATACGAATTACAGTAGTTTTATTGCTCCCATCAAAATTCATTGATTCAACAGTTACGATTCTTTTTGAATAGTCAACCCAGAAAATGCGATTGGACACCAGATCGAGTGCTAGTCCATTAGGATTTATTACAATCTAATTTTTTCCAAAATACTGACGTTAGTAGTTATTTTATTTTATTTTTTTAAATTGTAAATGTGTAATTCAATTCAAAGCATAAAATGTATTGCATTTTACCTGACTGGCTAACTGAGAAATACCGGAACCGTCTATTTTGGCTCTCCATATAGAACCATTTCCATTGCTTATCTGTGTCCAAAAAAGATACCCATTCTTAGGTGCTAAGGCGAGAGCAGTTACTGTAATTTTCTCTCCAGCGAGCTTGTAAAGCGTGGCACAGTCTCCACCATTATCTTCTTCCAACTGTGGTACCGGTACCGGAACCCGTGCACTGCATATCATTATTGCAGGTGGACCATCTTCAAAACAAATGCTCAATATTAAAGAAACGATCTTTGAGAATGGATCTTGGAGATCATTCAAGTAACACCTAGGCTAACGCAAAAGGGCAAATTTTTTACATGATTCACCTGGAGTCGTAGTAGTGCTTGTAATAACGAATAAATTCCTCAAAATCCAATCAAATGCAATATGAGTCGGACTGTTCAGATTTTTAAATAGAATTTGAACGTCTGGATCTTGGTCACCTATTTTTACAGTCCCAATCACTCCATCCTTGGCTAATCGTAGCAGGAACCGCATTTCACAAAAACATAAATATTTAATTTAAAAAACCCGCGCTTCCATTCATTTCAATTGAAAAAATATATAATAGCCATTTTAATACCATTAATTAAAAATAAAATAAACTTAAATACCATTGGCCCAGTAAATAGTTTTTGTGTACGAGTCAAAGTCATATCCTTCTATAGAAGTGACAGGGACCTCTACTTCTTCTTCATGGGCTGACATATTTAAATTGGAAACCGTCAAGGTGGTGGTCTGTCCTTGGTAAAGAAAAATAGGTGTTTCACAACTTTTGTTGTTGGCAGCATTGAGAAAATAGCCAGGGGGACAGGTGCATTGATGGACTCCATTAATATTCTGACAAGAATGATCACATAACAATCTGGAACATTCATTGATGTCTTGACAGGATCTAAAGCCCCCGAAATCCGACTGAATCCGATGTCCAGGGGGACATTTGCAAACTTTTGAATTTGAAGGTAGCGTCCTATTACATGGGCAGGCGGACCACTCCTCGTCCGAAGTGTCTCCGGATCTTTTAGTCTTTTCTTCCGTTGCAGATTAATTCCTTAGTGATGCAGGTATTATTATTCAGTTTGCATTTGAATGCGTCACCTGCACATTCACGGGATTCACAGGAAGTCTCATCGGACCTACCATGACAGTCTGCTCTCCCATCGCAAACACTGCTATTCTGAATGCATTCTAATTGTCCGTGACACCTTGTCTGATTCGTCATGCAATGGCAGTTGTAGACTGAGGACAAATCCTCATTATTCGGACACGTTTCAAGACCACTGCAGTACTTGGAATGCTCTATACAATGACCTGTGTCACATCTGATGTCTGCTTTGAAATAATCAAAATAAATATATTTTGTGATCGTAATTTTAATTTAAAATATGTGTCTATAATATGCTACAAAAATAATTTATTTAGATTGCTTTTACGTACGTGATGGAGCTCTACATATGGACATCGATGCAAAAATGACGCAACCTCTCTCATCTGACCTGTCTCCACAGTCATTATCATGATCGCATAGAAAATGTCGCGATATGCATTTTCCTGAATCGCACTTGAATTGATTGATGTGACATACAGCTGAAGCTGAAATGCAGAAAGTTTTAATGTTTTTTAAAGTTACAAGAACCAGACCAAATTTATTATTTATTTAACAAGGTATTAATCATATATCTGTACAATGTAGCACATATAGGTGATTGACCCGCTATTTGTACCATGCCGATTCGTACCTTTTGCTACCAGTCCTCGCAGTATTTGTACCTTGTATCATTCGTACCCTAATCAATCTGTACCGCCAACGGTAAACGTCGTTTTAAAATTAAAAGGCTGTTGCAGTTAAAATCCCGAGTAATTCAGGGTACGAATCGCAAGGGTGCAAATAATGCAAGGAACGAGATTGAGGGGACCGATAGAAAGGTACGAATTTGAGAAGGGGCGGCAACGTAAGACTTATGTATACTTAAAATGTACTAACGTACTGTGTGTGTAATATTTTATTCAATTATTTTAAATAGAAATATTCACCTTGTCCTTGACCTACAATGCTCTGAAAGCAGCAAACTTGAATAAGAAGTGCGGCCGACACAAAAGCTTCAAACCGTTTATGCATGTTTCCAAATTTAAAATAATTAAACAGTTAAGTTATTATCTTACACGCAATTATTGAAATTGAATTAAATCTTTTTTGAATGCAGTCACTTATGCTTCACAGGTTTAAATCGAGCGAGAACGAGAGCTTATAATTATACTGCATATTATGTGCTTCTTGTGTAAGTTTTACGTTCCAAATAAAGTACTGTAATAACTGCATGTAGCATAGAAATTAACTTACTAGCTAGCTTTAGTTAAATACAAGTATTTCTGATCATAATGCATTATCTGTAACCATATAAGCGCTCAGTCAAGTCCTCATCCAGTCATCCTGACCACGATAAATTACTCAAGAGTTCATCTTGTTATCATAATACAATATGGCATGTTAAGTACCTAAGTGTGTCTCAAGAAAAAAACAAAAGGATAATTGACTGACGTGTACATATAACATGGTTTTTATTTCTTAAAATAATAATGATTTCACAATTATTCTATTAGTAGGAAATTGTATTATTAGGATAAGGAATCATTATGCAATGAATCATCCACAACAGCTCAGCATAATAAGATGGACTGGAATACAGTTATATAATATATTACTGAAAACTCACCATAGTAATTTTATAAGTTGTCCGTCCTTCATTGTTTATTGATACAGTGCAGTGTAGATTATTATGAATTAATAGTAGATAATGTAAATAAACTGTTCAGAGTAGTAGAAAACAAGTTTACTGGTACAAAGTGTCAGCTTTTTATTTTCAATGTGTGACTGTACAGATATGCTTAATTGAAATATTACCAGGGGCGGATCCAGAAATATTTTCTGGGGTGGGTAATACATATTGTGAGGAAAGAATCAAAATGGTCTATTTTAAATTTATGTTAGAATTAAAACGAGCTATGTCAAAAAAACTACGTAGATGCGCAAAATGTTAATTATGTGCTTTTGAAGAGTGCGAAATGTGCTATTTACATGTTTTTGAAAAGTGCAAAATGCTCTATTTACATGTTTTTTTAAATTGCAAAATGTTGTATTTACATGTTTTTTTAAATTGCAAAATTTTGTATTTACATGTTTTTAAAAATTGGCAAATGTTCTATTTACATATTTTTGAAAAGTGCAAAATGCTCTATTTACATGTTTTTAAAAAGTGCAAAATGCTCTATTTACATGTTTTTAAAAAGTGAAAAATTTTCTACTTACATGTTTTTGAAAAGTACGAAATATTCGATTTGCAATTTACATGCATTTAAAATAAATAAGTAAAACACTTTTAAGTAGGCGTACTCATTTCAAAGAATATAAAACAATATTTAAAATTGAATTGTATTCGATACAATAATTATTAAATCTTGCATTGTGACGCGATGAAAGATCCGAATGATTGCCAATTCTAGGTACAGCAGCGGTCAGCAGCCGTAGTAGCAAAGCTCTGTTATTCTCTGCTTATGAAATTTTATGTTAGCAAATTTTGAAGATTCATAGTGCATCGATCGTGTACAACTTTCGTATAGTTTTTCCGGCTTGGCGTATTTTGTAACCCAGCTTGATTTCAACATTACTAAAGACGAATGCCTACTTTTTGTAATAATTATAATATTCAAACTCATTATTAAATTAATTTTTACATTAAGTCCGGGCTGCTAGAAATAACAATCATTTAAAAATTTTGAAATAATAATCAGGCTTAGTAATTAAATATTTAAAAAATAATAATTAGCATATAAATGTTTCATGTAAGCACGTTTTGAATAAAATTATAGTTCTGAAAAAAATGTACCTGCTTCTGGGCCATTATGGAATTTGACGTGAGAACGAATGACGCATTCCCCGGAATTTTTCTCAACTCTTCGTTTTTTAATAATGATCCCAATTAATGTCATTATTATTATCAGCGTAATAATTATAGCCGCAAGTGTAATAATGATAGAGTTGGATACAGACGGAATGTTAAGATTTTTCGCAGCAACTTCATTGACAGAGTCTGGGGTCGAAGTTGCTTGTGTTGTCGTCATCCTTAGAGCTGGGGATGTAGTTGGCCTTGGAGCTGTGGTTGTGGTTGTAGCAGGCCTTTGAGTCGTTGTTGTAGTTGACCTTTCAATTGTGGTTATAGCTGACCTTCGAGTTGTGGTTGTAGCTGACCTGGGAGTTTCTGTCGTAGTTGACCTTTGAATTGTGGTTATAGCTGACCTTCGAGTTGTGGTTGTAGCTGACCTGGGAGTTTCTGTCGTAGTTGATCTTTGAATTCTGGTTATAGCTGACCTTCGAGTTGTGGTTGTAGCTGACCTGGGAGTTTCTGTCGTAGTTGACCTTGGATGTACTGGCACATGCGGGTACGATTCCTCGGAATCTGGATAACTATAATCGTCCACACCTGTATGAAAGTGGTGTAAATGATTCGAGCAAGTTATTTCCTGAGTGCAATGTGCAAACATCACAATCACAAGTCCCATCGCAAATATTTTCTAAACTAATTCACATATAATACACTAATGTAATTACATATAAATGCTCACCGCATGAAGTTGATTAACATTTTTTTTGGTAATCATTGTAAGTAATACATGACGTTACATTACGTTATGTATACATTTATGTTTGTATCCTAATAATATTATGTAATTCAACAATTATTTAAGGAGCCGAACTTTAATAATTAAATGCGATTTTATAGAACGACCAAACACCATCAATCAAAATGGAAATCCTTGTCGCTACTTAAAAAGCAAAAGCAAAATTGCCCTTCTCCAGTTCTCACTAATATCAAAATTGCCCATTTCCATTTTTTGACTTTAATTAGTGTATAATTTGTTTTTGAGCACAATAAACAATAAAAGAAATGCATACTTGCTTATTTTTCCAAAAACAAACAACACAATTAAAGACATTAAAAAATGGAAATGGGAAATTTTGCTTTTTAGTATTAATTAGAGAACGGCGATTTTGCTTCTTCAGTATAGCGATATACTTATTCTTATTAATTAACATTCATTCTTAAATTAGGCTAACTTGTTGGTGCCTAAAGTGGTTGTTTCGGCTTCTTCTTCAATGTCGGTTGTATATGGATAGGAAATAATGTGTCTGATGGGTGGGCGAGCCGTGCAATCAACTTCATCTGAGTTGTCACCGCAATCATTCACAAACCCAGGCTCGCCTAATGCAGCGCCCGTCTGTACACTTAAATTGGTCACTGGGACAAGAATAAGCTGAACACGAAAAGATGCAGTAAATCAACATTTAGTGTCATGATAATAATAATTATTACATTGTCTTAATGAAAATGTTTGTGTACTTGAAAATGTAATTATTAGTTACTATGATATTTAATTAGCTATGCAAGCAAAATATAAATATACATAATATATATCATACAATTGCTTTGCAGTGTCACCTGTACTAGTGGTAAACCAACAGCTCAACAACAGGATGTGTATAACGATCCCGGTACAAATCAGAAATGGAGATTTTGACCACATTTTTGAGTTATTCAGTTAATTGTATACATTGGTATTGGTGTAAAGTAATTTAATAATTATTATTTTTAAAATATGTGGACACACTATACACACTTTAACATCAACCCAACAAAAAATGTTTATAGATGTACTTTTAAATCGTTCACAAGCTTTTGAACATTAAATGGCAAACAAACTGCAGTATTAAATGTAATGACTCAGTCCCTGGTTCCATTATATCCAGTTTCTATTTTTTTATTCCAGTATATTATATCCATTTTGTGATTTCTTATTTCTTATCCCATTTATCCTTAAACCAAAGAATAATCCGTGCAGTCAAAATGATTCATTTTTATCTGTCTACGAAATGTATAGTAGTCAAGAGTGGTGAATCTTCAGCAAATAATGAGTAATTACTAAATGCAATAAAATTGATAATTGATACATCCCGCCTATAAGTAGTAAGCAATGCTAATTCATTGTAATGGTAAACGATTACAACCGGAAGTGGGAATTATGAATCATATAGGAAATCAATTATTCGGCTATTCAGCTGGTGTTTTGAGAAATGAAGTGGAAAGGAACTGGCGAAATAAATTGTGATTAGAGTAAAAATGAGCAATTAAGTCCTAATTATATCCGTACAAACCAATAATTAATACGTTTGTTCTGATTTCTCAGAAGAGATGATTTTTTGGAATTTGAGTACTAACAATAAATATAATACGATAATATAATATATTGACAGGCTCGATCGTTTAAATTAAACAGTATAAAAGTTAGTTGCAAAATTTATTTTATTATTTACGTCGTAGTTACATAAGTTTGCCACATGCACAGTAAAAGTTTTAATTGTGTATTCAGTGTATTTGTATATTTACTAACTATAAAAAAGTGCATTTATTTATAACTAGAATATCTATAAACAGATGCGCGGACATTGATTAATTTTGCATTTGAATGTGCGCTATTAATTTTTTTTTGTAATTTAGTTCAATTTTTATCATTAAACTAACACACATAATATATTATGTAATTTAGAAACCATCCTTATTAAAAAAAATTTCAGGAAACAGTAAACACTGCGCTTACATATAACTGCACCAATAGTATTACGTAATTGAATAGTTTATTCTGCGGCGGTTTCAGCTACAAACTACATAATAGCACAGCTATTGAGACAAAATTATGCTAAATACAAGTAAGGTGCCTGTAGATAAAATGAAAGGAATGTCATATTAATATTAATTATGTATAACTGCACCGAACCTAAGCGCGAAACTGGGCGCATGCACCAATGGCGTATGAACGGGATTTTGCATCTCGTTTTCGTCGTGCTAAAATAAGAATTAACATTACCACTGTAAGAATTATTAATACGGCTACGGCAATTGCCATTATTTTTGTTGGTTTCGACATGGAATCGAATAGATTAGATTTGATTGGTGGCTTGGTCTCAACGGGAGTTGTAGTTGCAGGTGTTCTAGTTGTTGTTGTTGTTGTTGGTCGCGTTGAAGTTGTTGTTGTTGGTGGTGGCGTTGAAGTTGTTGTTGTTGTTGGTGGTCGCGTTGACATTGTTGTTGTTGGTGTCGTTGTTGTTGTTGGTGTTGTTGAAGTTGTTGTTGCAGTTTGTGGCGTTGAAGTTATTGCTATTATTTCCGTTGTGTCGGTGATTGCATGTAATGGCCAAAGAATTACGGTACGACCGTGACCATGTCCACAATTTCTCTCATCCGAGAGGTCCCCACAGTCGTTATCCCCATCACATTCATATTCTAGCCTCGTGCATCGTCCATTATCGCAGGTAAATTGTCCATAACTGCACTGAGCTGAAAAGAGAAAACAAGAAAAAATTCAGTTTAGATATAATTGTAGACTATTCTAATTATTAATCCGTAGGTCCATTTAAATTTATACATGCATATTATTATGTCAATTTAATGCATTTATTCCACATTGTTTCTATTAAATCCAGCAAAAACAATCCCTTAAATTAAAATTGTAAGTACCATTAGATTAGCAGTATTCTATCAAAGTTACTTAAGAAACTTTATAAACTTTCTTTACCTTTAACTGTACTGCTGGAGAAGCAGCAACTCAAAATAATAATGTAACTCAGGACACACCCCGCAAAAAGACATTTTAAATATTTCAAAGACATTTTTTTTTCTTTTTGATTTTATTTAGGAAAAATGACAGTGCTATAATTATTAATCGCTGACGCAGTAATTAGTACTGGCGTACAGTTTGACGAATGTCAAATTAAAATGGACTGATTGATCCTGTGTGGTCTTCAATCTGAAATGGAGTTTTCATTAAGTGGGAGGGTAATTATATTACAGTGTACTATAATGAAGTACTGTACGATTACAGATGCAGATGCTTCAGTTGAAGAGTTTTTCCTTCAAGATATATTAAGATTATGATTCACTGTTTCTGTTTTGGCAAAATTTACTCCTACTCATCACTCATAGAGTCTATCAAAATCGGAATTGGAGATGATGTACAATCATTTTTGACATTATCCTCCATTTCCTCTAATAGTAACTTCATTAATTTAACTATTCAATCTTGAGTAGTACTGAAAATTCGAAGAGTAAGTCATCCATGTGCTCTTCGACGTATTGATTTAACATTTTATTTATTAATATCTAATTTTTTATAGTTTTATGCTGGGTATGCACACAACATATTATCGTCGGTGAAGGATCAAAATGACCCATTTCCATTTTAAGCTAGAATCAAAATGAGCTATGTGAGAAAAAAAACAATAAATGAGATTGATGCGAAAAATGTTACTTATGAGTTTTTGAAAAGTGCAAAATGTTTCAATAACACTGTTTTTTCGAAAGTCCAAAATATTTAATTTATTTGTTTTTTAAAAGCACAAAATATTTTATTTACATGTTTTTTGAAAATGCAAAACGTCCTATTTGCATTCTTTCATGATCTAGATGGATTTGTTTTTTTTTGTAGATACTGATTTTTATATTTAGCTTAAATTGGAAATGGGTCATTTTGATTCTTCACAGACGATATTTATAAGGGGGACCTTGAAGAAGCCTTACTTCCCATTTGTCAATTAAACCATGTATGGTAACTATGTAATTAGTCACAGGAAATAGTTTTGTCATATGACGTCAATGACAAATACCGCAAAATTAATCTGGGATAACTACTTATATAACATAATATGGCATTTTGGAATATGATTCAAATAGAGCGATGACGAAAAAATCTTACTACTAATAAATACGCCAATTAATAAAGATAATATGCAATACAACTATGTGCATAGCCATATATAGATAAAAATCGTATGCAATACTATAAGTATAATTTAATTATGCGACACGGCGAGGTGAAAATAATATAAAAGTACCCACGATCAAGGTTAAGCTCAAATTTTTACTTTAATCAATGACTTAAATATATTTTGTAATCATGCAATTAACCAAAAATATATTAATTTATGAATGAAAATTAAATATTGACAAGAATTAGAAATTATTTTGATTCGAGCTATTCATGTAAGTAAGTAGCTTTTTATGAATTCGTAGTAATAATATCATGTCACTATTATCACCTTATGATCGATTCTGAAATCTGAAATACGAATCACTCCATAAGTTTCTTCCACTGGAATTTCCTGCAGAGTTCCGTCGCTTCAAGACAACGATCGTGAAGACTACAAGTACAATGATTATAATAATGATGATGATTTTCGTGGATTTCGACGAGTTAGAATGATTTGATGATTTTGTGCCAGAATCATTGGTGGCAGCAGTAGAAGGAACCGTTGTAGTTGTCATTGTTGCTTTAGTGGTACTTGTTCTTGTAGTAAGCCTTTGAGTTGTAGTAGTTGTGGTTGGTGTTGGACGAGTGACAGCTTTAGTTGTTAATGGAACCGGAGTCCTAGAGGTGCAACCAACCTCATCCGAGAAGTCACCACAATCATTGTCCGAGTCACACACATACTCTCTCCTAATGCAGCGTCCATTCGTGCACTTAAATTGAGAGCTGTAACAGGTAGCTGAAAGGGAAAAACGAGTATGTAGTGTCAGAATCTGATAATTAAGTGCGAGTAGTAGAAGACCTATGACCGTTGACAGTTATTTGAAACTTTACGGTATAATATTTACCACTACGAGGTGTAGTTGGGAGCCATGGAATGCCTGTAGTTTTAACAATGTTTGTATTGAGTATCGAGTTTGAACTTCAGAAGTTATTAACTCACTCTTTATACAATTTACTGTGTGATTTGAAGAACCCGCGATACAGTATTATACTGTACCGCATTGGGCTTCGCATCGCTAATATGTTTATTTATATAGATAGTTGCGCACGTACTGCAGACCTGAGTGGACAGATAGATTACCCTGCGTCACCGCATGCCAATTTGTTTTTCCGGCGTAGCCGCGGACCGCTGGAAGGTTACATCGTAATAGCTGAGGGCTGTCAATTCCCTCCTCTAGCACGAATTCAACCAACCAGTTTCCCGGCCTGCCCCTGCACTGATAGAGAGAGTAAACAAGAGAAACGACTTGCAGAGGAACAAGTTAGAAACAGATGGTGAGAGGATAGGTATATACAAAGAGTACGTGGCTTGGCTACAGAGCGTATCCGTATTAAGGCACATATATCTCCGTCTCTTGCACAGGGCAACGGATAAACATACATACCACCAGTCCACTTATACCATCTCCCTACCCCAAACTGAATCCTCCTCGCTGCCTCCAAGCCCTGTCTCAACTTGATTACAATCCAAGTGTGGGGCAGACTCCCCCGACTCCGCAATCCAGTAGTCAGACCACTGGACCGCCAAGTCGGGGTTAAATGCCTGTAGTTTTGGTTGTTGCTATCGTAGTTGTAGTTAAAGTGTGATGTGTGCAGTTGAAGCTATTAGGATCATCAGCAATGAATTCATCAGGACAGAGACACCTGAATCCGTAAGCATCCAAATCCCTACTAGAAGTCGTGGTGTCCCTGGTGGAATCCTCAGTGCCGTAAACATCCGCCACGACACAAATGAAAGAGCAGGGGCTCTCAGCACATGCGTCATAACCTCGAAGAAGAAATTTATTAGTGTAGAAATAATTATATATTTTTTAATTATTTTCATCTGGTGGGCTCAAGCCTCACCTTTTTTACCCTCTATTGTAATTATTGTAAATATAATGATGCTCACTTTTGGGTTGCAATGAGGGATGTAGAATCTTTGGAAACCGTGCTTCGGTCACATCCGAATTGGTTAAACTTGTGCAATTTGTAGTCGTCAGATTAGCGGAAGTGATCAGTTTCTCTTGGGATATTGTACATTGGATCATATTGCCATTGTCAAACCAAGTCACCTGATCGCCCAAGACAGTCAAGCCTTGAATGCTGTCAAAATTCTTCGGTATTGTAAGTACATATTATATAGATAAAAATTAATTAAAACAATGCAATTTATCTAAGGAAGTATTTTTTTAAAAATTTGGCTGAACCATTTTGAATTTTTGAATGCATAAAAACTTAAAAACTTTTCAATAAATAAAATAAATAATATATCGCATATGAAGAGCCAAAATGACACATTTCTAATTTAAGGTGAATGAAAATGAGCTATTTGTCACAAAAACAAAACGCGAAACACGCGAGTTAATTAAGAGTTTCTGAAAATTGCAAAATGTCCTATTTGCATGTTTCTGAAAAGTGCAAAATGCCCTATTTGCATGTTTTTGAAAAAAGCAAAATGTTGTATTAGATATTTTTGAAAAGTGGAAAATGTTCTATTAAAATGCTTTCAAGACATATTTTAACTATATTTTTGTAGATAGTGGATATTGTTTTTAGCTAAAAATGGAAATGGGTCATATTGGTTCTTCATAGACGATATGTTATAAATTATGTAGGCACGTTGTTCCCGATTCGAGTGACTACAGTACGGTTGCTCCCATCAAAATTGACGGACTCTAAGGTTCTCGTTGAAGAATCGACCCAGTACACAAGGCCGAACATGTAGTCCATTGCAGGGCCTGTTGGATTTGGGACCTGTGTTTTACATACATGTATTTAATTAACTATTTACAAAAATATATTAAATATTTATTACTACCTATACACATACATATTATATAAAATATGTACAAAATTTATCAACCTTTTGAAATCTCAACCGATATCATAGAGTGAAAAATTATACTATTTTAAAGCTCTTGAAAAACAAATTATCGTGTAGCCCATGCAGCACTTTTTAGAGGGATTTCTCTTTTAAATCTTTTTTTGTTCAAAAATAACGTTTTCTAATTTATTAATTACCTCAGAAACCAACTTTGAGATGTGGGACCCATCAACACGCGCTCTCCAAATGGACCCATTTCGATTCTCAGTTGGGTCGTTTTCATTGTCGCGAATGGCTTGCGCCCAAAATATGTAGCCATACTCCGGTGCTACAATGAGTCCAGTCACCTCCACAGGAAATTCATCCATCCCCTGGAGATTGCAAATTTTGGCACAGCCACCCTTTCGTCGTCCCATTTCCGTCGAATTATTTTCAGATTCTTTCACGCTGCAAATGGTTATTTTTGGAGGTGATTCTGGCTCTGGGTCAGTTGTATGCGTAACAACAAAAACATTCCCCGTCACCCAATCAAAAGCCAGAAGAGTCGGGCTATCTAAGTCTCTGTAGTGAATATGATCAGCAGCGCTCTTATTCGTGTCAATGCTTCTGCTACCAAGGAGACTTCCATTCACTGTAAATATTCCATGAAAAAATTTGAAACGCTAATTATTACAACATTGCAATTTCTTTGGCATTAGTTAATTAATTACGTTTAGAAAAACGTTCAGCCTTATATAGCCAAAATTTGAAGGTTTATCTGGACCTATGCTATGGCGCAACGCCAAATCCTTACCACTACTAGTGCTGGTCCAGTAAACAGTTTTTGAATGGGAGTCAACGTCATATCCATCCATGGCCGTGTTAGACACCTCTACTGGAGACGATGTAAAATCCAATTTGGTCAGGACGAGAGTCCCCTGTCGTTGGTACAGGAACAATGGTGATTCACAATTTTTCCCATCTGCCTTGAGGACATAGCCAGGAGGACAGGTGCATCGGTAGCCTCCCTCAGTATTAAGGCAAGTATGATTGCATAGCAAACTAGAGTTGTGGAAGGAGCACTCATCGATGTCTTGGCAGGATTTAAATCCCCCGGAATCAGACTCGATCCGATATCCAGGGGGACATTTGCAGACCTTTGAGGCTAAAGTTGTATTACATCTGCAGGCGGGCCACTCCTCGTCCGAAGTATCACCGGACCCACAATCATTCCTTCCGTTACAGAGTAAATCAGTGGTGATACATGTTTTGTTCGTGACGCATTTGAAGGCTGAACTAGCACATGGACGGGATGCACAGACGGCAGGGATCTCATCTGATCCATCAGGACAACCAGGCTTACCATCACAGACCAAACTTTTGGCGATACATTTGTCGTCACGGAGACACTTGAAGAGATCCCCGTCACAGTTACAGCTGTAGGCCGCGTGTAAATCATCGTTGTTAGGACATGCTGCAGACCCACTACAGTACTCGGAGTGCACAAGACAATCCCCTGTGAGGCACCTCAAATCTAGTCGTGCCATTTAAAAGTATTAAAAGTATAATAAATCATGGAAGTTTAGTTATACAATGAAGAATTGCATGAATGCCTGTACAGAATCTTTTCTCTCTTGCAAAGCAATTTTACTTACGACTTGGGCGTCTACAGGACGCTGAATAAGATGTAAAGGATTGGCAGTACTTTTCATCCGAGCCGTCGCCACAGTCATTATCTCGATCACATACAAAATGTGGGGAAATGCATTTTCCGGAGTCACACCTAAACCTGTGGACTAGACATTGAGCTGAACCAAAAAAAGAAGACGTACCAAAGTGAAATTTTAAAATTGAATACTGCTTAAAGGCGCAATAATAAATGCAGTACATCAAAAAGATTTTTTTATGTTTAATATTAAATTAAATCATGCCAAATGGAGAAAAAAGCAAGTTACACGTAAACATACGAAATTATAAACAAAATTACATGTGTTAATAAATGTATTATGTGCAGTTATTTTAAATATATCTGGCTTAGATCTTACCTTCAACATTAATAGGGTAGAGCCAACAAACTAGTACAATTAAAATATGGCCGGACACCCAAACCGAAAACCTTAAGGTCATCCCTGTTTTTGGATATACAGTTCAAATGGAAGTAATTAAATTAAAACGGTTTAAATGGTTCCACAGTTTGAAATTTGAACGGTACTTATTGTTTTAGCGCAAGATCTGAAATGGCTCAAACGGCTCAATATGCTAAATAGATCAACTACAACTGTGATATTTGCATCACTACTCCGCATCTTTAGGGAGGAGAGGGCAGATAACAAGTAGTGTGACTTCCAAAAATATGTATGTATGTAGTGCATAAAGCATAGAGCTAAAATAGCTTGATAAAAATGTTAAATTTTTAAGACGTTGTATCACAATCATTGTGCAGTGAGTAATAAAAATCATTGTGATAAACAATTAGTACACTTCAACGGAAATAATGATTCATAATTCATAATGATAGGAAATAAGAAATCTTATAGCAGGATGAACACAAAACACACCAACACGTGAAGATATGGGCATTGTAGAAACAGAAATTTAAATAACTTACAACAAAGAAATTATCTCTGTTTACTCAGATTCGACGGAAAACTTTCAAAATATAAGTATACAGTTTCTATTTTTCATGGAATTAGCTACGGGTTCAATTAATTATATTTATTTGCCATGATTATGTACGTAATATGCACGTTTTGAAAATATACAGTTGTTAAAAATGTTTGAATTTCAAAGTTTAATATTTCTTGCATGGATGTATTTGTATGATTGACGTTATGCAGTATATCGCCAGTGAAGAAATTCTCAATCCAGTCCAAAGCTAAAAGCATTATTGCCCAAGTCCATGCAAATATACAAAATGCGCTACAATTTATTATTGGTAGGTACATGAGTAAAATGTTATTTGCTAGAGTGCAAAATGTGACATCTACATACACCACTAAAGTGTAAAATAGGAGACTTAACCATTAAAGTGCAAAATGCTACATTTACACCATTCAATAAAGTGCAAAATCTGATATCTACCACAGTGAAGTGTAAAACGTACAATATACACCTTTAAATTTAAAAAAGTATTATCTAATAATGACCTTGACACCTTCTTTTCACTTAAATATTTTACAATTATATATTTGTAATTATTTCGCTTGTGATACACTTTTAACTAGTACATGCTAGTTTACAAGAGCAGCCATTAACTATGCTAACATAATCATAGTTATTAATTCTGATTTACACAAGTAATTAATAATGACAAATTAATAAATTACAACACGTTATATTTTAAATTCCCCATTGATATGAAATTATTAGCCTATAGGCCCTGACCATGCATGGGCCATGATCTAGACATTAAAAGCGGAAACGCTCCAAACAGTTTTGTTATGTCCTCGAAATCATATGATAATAGATAACCTGTGATAATTTAGCGCCTGACTCATAGCCTAGCCTAGCAAGATATATACTCAAATTCTTTTAATAAGTTATTAACTTATAAAACTATGGTCCTTAAGTTTTCTTTTAAAAAAAACTTGTAATTATGTACACGCAACCAATGTGCCAAATATAATTAATATGTACTTAGTAGTTGACGTAATTATATACGAAGTTTTATGTATAGGCAAATTAATGTTCTAAATTATAAATAAATAAACAAAACCCTTTTACTATTGTTTATAAAATTTTAATCAGTTGGTCTTGGCCTTGGTAGTGGTATGAAACAAAGTGTAGAATTTGTAAAACAAAGTCGAGGATAGATAGTAACATATTTACAGATTATTACAGATATTAAAATTATGTGACATGCTTAAATGAATGAAGGAACATACACACTGCTCACAATGCTAAAAGCAGTGACCATTGAAAGGATACACTGAACACTGAAAAGAAACCACTAATCAATGCATAAAACTCCCCGCGAAAATTTAAATTGGTATATTGTCAATGTAATTATTTTTCTTTATATAATATTTTCTATGCTCGCCTATTATAGCGTAATACTTTGCCAGTTAGTCAGAATTAGTCATTGGCATTGGTACAGAAATTGTGAACAAGTGTACTAGCAGTCAAAGTGTTGATTTTAACAAATATGATATTTTAGTTTAGGTAAAGTGTTTTAATAATAATCGTGTGCTTCCATTTAAAAGACTGAAACATCTTCGCTTTGCCAAACGTACCAGTTACTTATTTCTCAGCCCTTATACTTGGTTTGCTAGGTAAGTAAAATATAAATTGCAGAAATAATTAATTAAAGTTAACGGGTTTTGATTAGGTTTGATTACCACACCACGCCCATATGAGATATTCTAGAATAATGATTCGTGTCCTGAGTGTGTATTAACTATGATTCGGAGTGGACGAGGAAAACATCAAATGAAATTATTCATACATAATTATACCTATACCTATGTAATATTAAGATTTTTTGAGTTTTTTTAAGTTTTAGTTAACATTATTTGTTGACTGTTTGTTTTTAGGACCAGGATTCGACAGTAATCAGTGACTGTATATTATAAGCTAGCGTAGCAAAATGAGCTCGAGAGGCACAATAGAGGTTCGTCTGGATACTGCAGCCACAAAAGAACCAGGAAATGCTACAGATATATTAAAATTTGGCATAACAACTCCCCTCCGTGAAGGGGATAAAGGTGAACTTGTATTTTTACGACCGGAACAACCATTGTCGGATGCAGTGGCTCAAGTATGTCAAACCTGGGGATTTTCGGACCCTTCCATCTTTGGTCTTAAATTTAATGATGTTCCAGGTCACTATGTGACTGAAGCTACAAGGAAAGAATTAAGTGGGAAATTAGTGAGCATGCAGCACTCTCCGTTGAGAGTGAGCCAGGAAATTATTGACAAATTAAAGAGTCCTTCCGCGATGGAAGCTGGATTGAAGGAACTATCAGAAAAAGCTTCAGATCCAACTCTTGTGGATGTTTTTGTGAGCCAAGTCGATGGTCTCAATGTTATCCTAGAGCTCATCGAGAAGGATAAATTAGTTGAAAAGGAAAGGGCTTTATCCTTTGCACTTCAGTCTATAATTGACATAATGCTGAATTCGAGTAGTTGTACTTGGGACAAACTTGAGCCACCTGTCATTTCAAAAATCATAGCGTATGTCAACAGTCCCAAAGGAGCACCACAGGATCGTCTTGCACTTCGGACTGCACTTCAAGTAATTTTTCATACGGTTTATTAGGAATGCAGAGATGCATGAAGCGGAATACAAATCTAATAATAAATTAACATAATTTCATAAAATTCATTGTTTCAAATTGCATTGTACTTTTTTAAATGGACGCATTTGAAAAATTTATTTGTCTAGGTCCTCGAAAATTCGGTTTCTTCAGGCCAGTCCTTTAGTCAAGTGGAGAAAGAAGTTACTCTACCTAATTTGGTAACTTGTTTTTTGCCTCAGTGATAATTAGTGTCGTCTTACAATAGAGAGAATATATAAATAAAAACCAGTTTTATTAATTATTATTTTCCTGATTCCAGATGATCCATATTCAGAATCCCTCCGTACGTGTTCAACAAAATGCAATGTCCTTCATCAATGCTGTGCTCAGTAAATCCGAACCGTCTAAGAGGAAACATTTGGCCACATTGTCTTCAAGGAAGTATCGAGATATTATTATTCAGCATGTTGTAAGTTATTTTTGCACTACCGTAATTAATAATAGCGTTATACTTTCAGTATTGCCTAAGCGCTGACTACGAACGCAACTATTACGTAGGACGCACACGACAATTTAAATTTCATATGTGAATAATAAAAATAAAATTCCAGTCCCTGGGTTAAAATTATGATTGATCATTGATTTGTAGATTAAAAGACCTGGCGATATAAGACCGGCTGAAACAAATCACCAGCTGTACGTCATGCAAACTATATTTTTAAATTCGTTGGATGATAGACGACAAACTCCTGTGGATTCACAAGTAAGAAATATTTGATTTAATTTTGGACGTAATTGATATTTAATATTTATTCAAGTGTCATAGATAAAAAGTCAAGAGTTTCAAACTATAAGGTACAAAATTGGTGCATTGCTTAATAGATAATTACTTACTCGAGTAATTTAATTTTAATTTTGGCAGGACCAGGATTCGTTGAATAAAATAAAAGACTTGTGCAAAATTGCTTTCGACTCTGACGGTTCGTTTGGTGGAGGAAGCAACATGGAATTAAATTCTGGAACTGGAACTATGAAACGAGAAAAGCCAAACTTCAGCCGAGATTATAAAAAATTGGGATTTCAAAATGATATCAATCCTGCTCAGGATTTCACTGTGGTTCCACCGGGAGTTCTTGCTTTGGATTGCATGTGAGATTTTTGACGTTTTTATAAAACGGTACCTGCATTACTTGTGTGTGTACCTAAGTACCTGTGTTTGTAGGTAAGTAGGTGCCTACCTTCCATCTGTCTCGGAAGGGGCGAAACGTGCTGATTACACTTTTTTGACAAATGCTTGCATGTGTAATAATGTGCATGCAATTACCGTAGATGCCTCTAAAAATCCACAAAATATTAATAATTAGTGGGCTTTATCAGTTTTTTCGAATCTGCCGGAACTGAACTAATTATTCTAATAAGCACTTAATTGCATTTTTTCACATGTGAAAATACTGTACTTATTTTTCATTTCCAGTTTTAAAACTCTTAGCTGTGGTGCTACTTAATTATCATGTTCTTGTAATGATTTTTGTTCATTTGAATAGGCATTTCTTGGCAAATACGCATACAGATATCTACAACAAACTTGTACTGGAAACTTCATGTCGAGGATCTGGGGATGAATGCCCATTCGCACGAGCATGCATTACATTAACAAATGTTCTTTGTGAAATTCTTCGAATTGGGGAACCACCAAGTGATCAGCAAGGGAAATTTTATCCATTCTTCTTTCAGCATGTAAGTGCAGGCTTTAAATTTTCGATAGTTGTATTCAATTCAAGAATATTATACATTAATTTGGTTGATCTGATAAATTCAGAATTTAGTATTGAATTATAAAGTTGAACATTTGTTTTACATAAGTAATAATTATATGTGTGGTCGTATAACAGGAAAAACCTTTTGAAGAACTTTTTTGTATATGTGCTCAAGTGATGACAAAGACATGGAAAGAAATGCGTGCTACGTCAGAAGATTTTGATAAGGTTTTTGACGTGGTTCGTGAGCAGATTATTCGTGGTCTAGAAGCATGTCCAGAGACTCTGAAATTTCAAGATCTTCGAATTGCTTTCAATACTTTTACGTACACGGAAATCCAGGTTTTGAGAGCACAGGAAAGGTTTAATAGGGAAGAAGGGGAGTTGCAGGTACTAAATGCTGAGAATTTGCATCTTATTTCTTACTTTCATATCTTTAATAATTTAACAATTATTCTCTTATCGCGTATTCAAATTTCTTCGTATGATCAAATAAACGGAATGTTTTAAATTCCATGCATTCTACTCAATTGTAACTACACTATCCTTTATACTAGTTATCAGTTTTTGTATGCTGAAAACGGAAATACTGGCATTTCAGAATATTATGCTTTAAGCTAGTGTAAAATTGTTTTAAAAATATTTCTCGCGGGATGGCATTGGATATTGGAGTAGACAGCGTGCGTAGTAATAAAAAGTTGATTCTATTTAATACTGAAGTTTAACCTTCTTAAAATTTATTTCTATTTTATTTTTATTAAAGTTTAGATTTAGAATAATTTATTTTGTGCTGCTACATATTGTAGCATAACAATATTAAAATTTAAAATACAGAATCAACTGTTAAAGTTGATACACAATTGTAATACTTTTCACTAATTATGGCTACTGCACTCAATTCGCTTCTTTTTTCAAACTCTAGAGAGAGTGAATTAAATTTTGAGGTTTGAGTAATACCTTCGTTATTTCTTTCATTTTTTTACATTTAGTTTACAAAATATATTGAAATGTATTGGTAGCTGTAATAATTAGGTCTCGAATTCGAAAATATTAGAAACGTGCTTGAATTTATCATGTAATTTTTATTTTGAACTGCAGGCAAAACCCATTCAGGAGCTGAGAAAAAAATTGGAGCCGGAGATGAGGGAATTAATCAAAGAAAATCGGTTGAATTTTCTGGTGACGGGGACCCGTTTTAATAAATACTCTTCAAAGGGCTTGTTGCTTGCGGTAATTTAGTACAAACAGAGTGCATTGAAAATTGACAGTTGACTTACTTTTATTCTTTAATACCGACTAATTTTTTTGATCGCTGTTTTAGGATAATGTTTTTAAATTGTTACATAATTGCATAATATTATTTATATTATATTAAATATTAATATATACATATAAAAATTATTTACAGAAAATTAAGGAAGGGTTCTGGTTCTGCCGTTTATCCCCAAATGGAAAAGTTTTGCACTACGGGGACTGCGTGGAAAAAGCCACTCCGACTCCTGAAGAATTGCCAAGCAAAATTAATGTTGCAGATCTTCAAGACCTTTTGATTGGGAAGGACTGTCCGCATATTAAAGACAAGTATGAAAACTGCAATACTTTACAATACTTTATTAATATAATTAACACCTTATTTTTTCCCATTTCAATTCGCAAAATGACATTTTGAGGCTTTAGAATTAAGAAATAATGCCAAAGTCGTTGTTGTGTACATTATTGTTGATAAATTCATAATAAGTACAATTTCAAATGAAACGTCATTAAATTATCTAAGCAGGAGAAAAAATGCCGGTGTTGCATTCAGTTTAGTGACAGAACGTGATCCGATTCGGTCAACTGACTTCATTGCACCAGATGAGAAAACTTTTAATCTTTGGACGGATGGAATAAATGCTCTATTAGGTAAGCCTAATTTTATATCTCTGTCACATCTATGAAACATAATTGGTAAACCATGATACAGTTAATTTTTCTTATTCATTAATATGTCAATATGTATTTTTATTATATTTTTGTAGGAAAGCCGATGACGAGCAAAGAAGCATTGTCAGATTTAGACATACTTTTGAACATGGAGATTAAACTGAGATTGTTGGATATTGAAGGTATACCTGAAATACCTCAAGAAGCACCACCAATCCCTGAATTACCAACGAATTTTGATTTTAGCACTTTTCTCAACATCAAGTAAAATTTTTGGTTTTCTCGGCGGAATTGTTTTCAACTGAAGCTTTTAAAAATTGAACATATTATGTAATAATTGAAATTAGACAAAAAAGTGTTGTGTGCCATTTTATCATATTCTTGTGTTCTTACCTTTCTTGATCTTCTGTATTATAAACTTCTTCTTTATAACCCTTCGTATGTATAGATTGCATATACATAGAAATGAATACGGTTTGATTTTGTAATTGTTTGTTTTTAGTCAGGCGCACAATAATGCAGTCACGTACAATTTTTGACGTTCGTGTAGTTAGAATTTATCATGTAATTCGTCGCATAGAATTTATTAATTAGAGCATTCATATACATTTTTGTAATTATACACTATAAATGTTCATATATGTTCATGAAAACGAGAAGTTTATTATCCCGTTTCCATTTCTTACTGGCGTAAACATTTCTTGCCGCTTAAGTTGATGATAGATACTGCAATGTATTCAGTAACTATAGGTAGTCAAGTTCCCTAGATTATGGAATCAGTATTTATATTCTAAAGAAAGACAAGAATTAAGATATTATGTAATAAATTATATTTAAATAAAACAGACAGTTTTTTAAATATCTGACGGGCCCATTGTAGCATGGATTATCAGTATCGTAATGTGAAAAATATAGAAATAAAAATGCTTTGATACTTTTATGCAAACTGTGGTGGTTTTTTTTACTGTAATTACATATATATATTATTTCTATATGTATGGAACTAACATTAAGTACCTATAGTTATGAAATTCCCCTCACAACTTTTTTTTATTATGTTTTCAAACCTGGTTGCGTATAATACAAAAGCACAAGGTACAATTTAATTTGTTGTGATCATTCGTGGCACCTAAGTTCTACAATTTTTTATTGGAGCGGAAAAGTTACAATTCTTTCTCATTTCTTTCAAATTCAATAACTACAAAGTTGAATATTGTCGTATACCTGCAAAAGTAAGTTGTATGCACCGAACTAGTGAATCGATTTAAGTACTGACAGTAGTTACGATACGGGTAGTAAGTACATTGCGCGTATTAACGAGATTTGCATTTTGTATCAGTATTATCTAATCGTAAAATATGCTGTACGTAGCTATATGCATAACTACTATTATGTATTACAGCAATTACGGTTTATCAATCCTGTAATTATTCGTTTTATATCGTAAGCCGCGTTCCGATGAAATACATGCATTTTTTAGGCGTGCACTTTACTACAAGTACAAATACTGCTGAGAGGCATACAGTTTCACGTCGTGTGGAGTGAAATACATGGAGGCATAATAATAGGGTCCATCTCTCACAACAACAACGCTACGCCGTTGAAGGTACATACTACATCTTTGTTTTGAAAATGTATTTACCTATCTACATATATCTACTTATAACATGAAGTATCAAGACCAAAGACCACATGTACAGGTGCAAAAGTACACGAATAAACCTGAAGGTGCACCTTCAATAACATTCAAAGGTCATTTTATTATATTGCAATAATTATATGTAACACAAATCATAGTCGTGAATAAAGACATTAGAGGCTTATTGACTTTGACAAATAGTCCAATATTATACATATATGTAATGCTGTCACCTTTTGACATTTCCACTTTCGAACGGAAACCTAGCAACTTTACAACTTGACATTCAAAAGAACACAGAGTCATAGCGAAGTCGAAGTCCAAGACAACCAAGGGCAACATGAAGAATTAAGAAAACATGAACGCTATCGAATGAAATCCCTGTTTTTGTAACTATGAAAAAAAAGTACAGGACAACATCCATAAAAATAGCAATTAAGAAACTTATATAGGTAGGTACCGTACATATTACAATATAGCACGGGGGCTCCGTATATTTTTACATTACGCTTGATGGGTGGCAAAGGATACATGTGGGGCATTGAGGTGCTCTCCAATACTCTAAAAATTGAGCGTGGGGGTAAAGCGTCACAGTTTCAATAGAATGCAGGTCGCTCTATTCGAAGACATACGGTAATGATCTCATGCACATCCAATAACTTTTAAATTACCAAAAGAGTCGTCAACGTAGACCGAATTATCAAATTATACTAATTAATACAGATAATTGCTAAACCACGTAGTCTCAAGCTGTACTCGTTGACGTATACAATGTCTTTACATTAAGCAGTTGTGTTTTAATTGCCTCTTACAACATACTTATATGTAACTCGTACATATTCATAATCGTACGTTATAAATGTTTTGCTCATCAATGATGAAGATCAGTAGAAATTAAAATGTTAATATAATGTTTATTTTCATACAGTAATGTGAAACATTACCCCTATACTTTCTAACGTTTATTATGTTTTGATTCTTACAGTTCGTCGAGCGAGAATTATAGAACGAAAATATAAGCTGTGCTCAACCGTCATCAGCAGTATAGCATGGTTACACTGGAAAATGTCAATCTACAGATAATTAAAGTCCAATTAATAAGTTATCTCGGAGCTGTCAGTCCTTGCAGTCATGCAAGCACAGGCAACAGCGTATACTATAGATTTTAATTAAGTACTCCAGTAAAGACAAAGACAAGTCAAAGCCAAAGATGATCTGATCCAGGAATGCCCATGCCCAGTAGAGTGCAACATTATTACAGACTCCTGATTCCGGATTCCTTTAATCAGCCAAGATCATGTTACGACTAATCAGAGGAGCAATATAAGTCATAAGACGCAATAAATATTAAGGCCGTACAATGGTTGTCACTAAATACACACTGTTAGTGACTCTTTGAAACTGATCTCGTGGGAAAGAGATTGGGAACGAGAACGACAACGACGGGAACGCGAAGATCCGCAGATGCAAGGGAAGAGACACATATTACGTAAGCTACTAGGGTGGGTGGGTGGGTTTCAGTGTAATATTAAAGATAGCAATTTACGCAATAGTTAAGGTGCTGACAATAGGGGTGGGTGGGTCCTAAAATTTCAGAATGATTGCTTACGTAATATGTGTCTCTTCCCCAAAGCCAGTGCTTTTCTTTTTCTATTACTTTCTTACCGCTGAAATTCGTGTAAACATTCAAGGACAGCTGAGAGCTCCCTAATACCAAAAAAAAAAGAAAAAAATACCTGCTCGACTTCGGCAGTTTCGGCTCGGCTAAATCAAAGTAACTGTACAGAATACAAAAACAGAAAATTACGCAAAGAAAAACCAATTCAATACTCTCAATAATACTGCAGTGTGCGAAGTATCTCGAAGGGAATATTTATAACTTTTCCATGCATTTAAGTAAAAGCTAAACTAAGTTGACTGCAGTGAAGTATACTTGTATCTTTTGTACGCCATGAATTATGCATGTAAAAGATTAGATGTATTTTGTGAGTTTGTGAGTGATATTGCACTGCACTGCTTGGAAAATGTATGAAGAATGAAGATCAAGGTGCTCTTTTATACTACTTTTACGGAGCACCTAAATACGAACTATAATCTTGGTGGGTCCAGTATTTGATTTCGACATCGTATAAATAAAGTATAAATTAGAGTGATATTATATATACCATTCGTTGCAGTGGTTGTCGTTGTCGTTCTATTGACTCTCTCACATCTGATCTTCGGTTCGTTTCATTTTCTCGGTGTGTGTCCTTGATCACTCGTGCAGCAGCCCTCACACAAGTAGTACAATGGTATGGTGATTTTCCGAACCGAATAAAATCCGAATCTGAGTCTTTCAGTTTCAGTGCATTCTATACTATTTCTATGCGATTACCAGACAAGATTGGATTACGATTGACTAGATGCGAGTATATACGAGAGTTCTTTCATTAATAGTTAATAGTAGGTAACCAAAAGTAGCATCTCTACAAATAACCGAGAATCGAAATGGAAATTTCAAAAATTCTAGTTACTCTTCCATCTGCAACATTTTAAATGCATCACTCATATTTATCCTCGTGTGCTCTATGTGACGTGGTTCATTTGATTTCCTAAGTAAATTTGTACTCCAAGTTTATTATTTTTAAATTGTTGCTGTTCAGTGACCATCTTCATTTAGATAGTTTGTGTGTTATTTTTCTTCAACTTAATACTTTTATTGTGTTTTGAATTTTGATTTAATTCCTCTGATCCAATGTCATATGCGAGCGGATGGCGGAGCGTCTTGTGGTTATAACATGATTGAGTGAATTCGGAATTCTATATCATATATAGACTTTCTGAATGTCACATATTAAATGTGGTGTTGTTGTAGTTAAAGATTTAGCATTAGGATTTAATTCAAAGAGGTTGTTTAATTTATGACTGTATACTGATAACGTGGCAACTTAACATACAATTGAAAAGTGGATCGCATGGAATTTGTGAAAGCCTTTGTTTGAAGCCTTTGAGTATTAATATGTTTATCAGCCGACCGTCACATGCAACCTTTTTTTAGTAAGCGGCATTAATATTATTAATTGATCATCGCACGACAATCAGCACAAACATGCACGTCATTCGTATTGCTTTGTAATTATTGTGTTGAATTTAATTGCTTGATGTGGTTTATATTTAGTTTGACTCACAGAAAGGTTGATATGAGTGATTTTTAAATATTCTAGACATTGAAATAGAAGTCGTTTACATCTGTGTCCTTTTTGTTGTCGAAGAAGGCGGGCTGAAAAATAAAGCGGTCATTTCCATTCGGTCCTATAAACTCATTTTAAAATTAGAACGGGATCTCGTCTACAAAACAAACATTCCATCATTCGGGATAAACAAGAAAACTTAGGAATCACATTAAAAATATTACATTAAATGATAAAGGTAGGAAGTTCATAATTTTTTATTTTTTATTTATATGCATACATTTTTCAAATCCTAGTTTTTTTAAAATTATTAATGCAACCAATGCCCAGTCAGTGGACAACATTTAGATTTAAATGCTTTGGTATATCAACTACGATTTATAAGTTACATCTACATCGGAACGATGACGACTTCATGACTCGATTTTCATAAAAAGTTAACTTGGCCCATCAGTTCCCTGATTGGCCCGCTGGTTTGAAAGATACAGCATTTAAAAGTAAATGCCGGAGATTTAAAACTAATTCCTTGGCAATTAAAATAATAAATTAGGGCATTTAAATCTAATTGCCGGGCAATTAAAATTGGTGAATGTCCACAGACTGCCAATGCCAACATTTGATTGACAAACATTTGACGTCAGCAGCGAACATGATTTACGCTAATAGTACCAATACTATACTCAATTTCACTAAAATAGTTGTCATAAATGGCTGTTTCAGCTTCCAAACATACGATGTGTATAAAGTATAAATAGTAAATGATACTGAATGAGATGGGTTTAGTATTATTATTAATAATACCAATTATTTTGTGCTTTCTAACAGAAAAGAACGAAAAGAAAGAAAGCTGCTACATGTATATTTTGACCATGTTGAAATCAAACTGGAAATATTGTCCCCATTCTGTTAGAAAGATAATATTATGACATTAATTAATGTCAACTCATCCATTAATTAAATTCAAAATTAAATCAAGAGTATAAAATAATAATAATAAATCATGGCAGCTTCTACAATATTATTCTAACCTTCTAAATCCTGATTACCAACATCTTCTCACCTCTGCAACCTACACTGCATTCATTAGTTTTATCATCACCAACAAAGTCAAAAAAATTAAAATCGAGGCGTTCGTTTTCGTATCATTGTGAGAGAAAACAAAACTGAAGAAACAACAAACACATAATATTATGGGATCGAGAGAAAATGAGAAATTGCAGAAAACCAAACGAAGATTAGCAGCTGTAGCATTCTTAACAAATATTTCCTTAAGTGGGTCTTACAAAGACGGAGGTTGGTGTTTGGAGCATGCATTAAAACAAGAGCAAGCAGCTGCAGCAGCAGCTGCTGCAGAATTAGCATTTCCCAATCCACTTCAAAATCTAGGTCATTTAAGGCGGAATTCTGAAGCAGGAAGTAGACACCGAGGAAGTTTCAGTAAAGATTTACTTTCTCAACAATCGCATTTGCCAGGTTCTTCAGCAACAGCATCACATCGCACCAGCATTCATGAAGCAGCACCAAATCCAAAAGATTCACCAGCCACGTTGCACAATAATGATGAAGGAGATACTTTACAATCACAACAACTGCTGGAGTCGGAGAATGAGGTGGAAATTGATGATTTCTCTCACAATGATTTCTTGAATAATGTACCTGAACCTTTTCCGTTTTCAACTACAAGGATACGGTAAGATTGACTATTGAGTTCTTGTCATATTGTGATTGTCAGTTTTAACTACATATTTTCAATATTTCACTGTCTAGCAGTTTTCATGTTGAGAGTCATATCTAAGCTAACATGTGTAATTTTGTAATTTAATATAATTTTACATAATTTTAGGGCCAATACTGGAAGTAGTGAAAGTAGCTTTAGATCTCGCCATCGACGATATTTATCTTCTCATGACCCGGATGGAATAATGGGACCTCAAATCTCTCAAAAGCATGCACATTTTAGTAGTGCTGAAAGCGTTGAGCATGGTAAGGAATACCAAACATGAATATTATAACAAAACAACAACAATCATTAATTTGGGTGGAAAAATTAGCCTTCGTAAATCATGTAGGTAGAAAATAGTGAAACAAAATTCTCATATGTAACTGTTTGTAAATTTTCATATACGTACAGGAGTCCGTACCCGTCAAATTTCAACCTCTAATGTCAGTGACTGTTCTTCCTCACATCCTAAAGAATTGAAAATTTTAAATCTTCGTGAAATTCCAATGCCGAAAATACGGGATGAGCGCTTAGTAATTATGTTGGCCCGACGAACACCTCTACTTATCTTCTCTGCTTTACCTTACACACGAAATCCTCGTCATACCAGGTCTTCTATCCTATTTTTTCTGAAATTATGATTACATGTATTTGTTATTATTATATAATTTCGTTATGGTTCGTAATGGTTGTGAAATTGAAATCTTAAATTTCTTAATGAAAGCTTGACATTTTGATTTTGTATCTTTGGTTTTTAAATTTTCCTTAGTATTAATTGTAATACTGATTGCCATTTATCGTCTACGATCGAACTGTTTTTGTTTCATCATTATTATTATGTATTGTGTCGGCTTGTTGTTGCGTATAGTTTGTTGTTATTTTTCTTCAGTTTGGTCATTAATTTGATATGGTTCTGCTTATTATTGTACGTGTTTTATTTTATAATATATACTTGTTGATAATGTTGATTGAGTAAGTACTGTTACTGTACATTTTTCTGAATGGATTTGAATTTTTGTTTGAACTTTGAATTTGAATGGAATGTGTTTTGGGTGACCGTGGATTTTGGAATTGGGGGAATGATGGAATGCAAAAAGCGAATGCAAATGCACACATACGCACAAAACAATTATTAGATCTAATTTTGTACGAGTCATTATGGCTATTCGACTAAAATCTTCATGGACTTGGACGGGGTCAGCCTCGGGATCACAAGCGGGTTTAGAAGCATTCTTAGGAAGCACAAGGTTTTTATACCTTATTCTGTAGTTTAGTATCTTAGTTTGATTTTTATTGAATTTTCAAATTCACGTCCACATTTTAATGCGGAATCATTATGTTTTTCATCGTTGTCTTTATGTATGTAAGTGCATGCAATAATTATAGTTTAAATAATTTTATTTAATTACTTACTTTTATATTATAAAATACTTCTAACCGTCCATACTAAAATATAAGCGTAAGCATATTATTATAATCGGATTTTTAACAATAATAGTATAATTGTATCCACATTTAATTAAGAAATTTATTATTTTGTCCGTTTTTTTGTCTGAAGTCTGAACTATATTTATCCAAGGTTATGGGCAAATCGTTGGGGGGCTGGGGCAATGGTAATGGTGTACGGAGGGTTATGGTAGCCGTTAAATGTATGATTATTATTGGTTCGTTGGTGGAGGTTTGAAATTATGCATTCAGATTATCGAGTTGACCTCCGGACTGTTATAATTTTAAGTATATTAAATTACTGTTATTGTTGTTAGTGTCCTGTAATTATCTGATTTATTTATGCACGAAGTTCAGTATTATTAATATTTATGATGTTGTTAATGTGAAATGGATCAAACAGATCAATAGAGCGTCAAGAAGGGAGTCGAAGAACACGGAATCATTCAGGAAATCGTCCCTTGTCTTCATTAAGTGACCCAGATCCATTAGAACAGTTGGTCCATGATGGCGAAGAAGAAGTGAGCTACGGCTATCTTTTACAACCCACACAGAAAGTAACCCATCGCCCCGAAAACTATCCACCAAGTTCGAATCTAATTGCGAATGCAAATGCTGTAAATAATATAAATATGAATGTTCTCAATTCTCTACCGTTGCGACATAAATTACAAATTGGAGAGACAAGCTATTCAGATGCGATGGAACTTCCTAGTAGTAAGCATCATCCATATGTTGCTCGATGTGTATCTTATGACGCTGGTGTAAAGTTACATGGAGGGAATAATAGTATGCTATCTCCAATCCCATCCGAAGTTGAAAATCTCGATATGTTGGATAGTCATGGCCATCATTGGCTGGGGCCACTTCCATCCATTTCCACGTCAATACCAGCAAATATGTTGAATTCGAATCAGAAGGAAAATATAATCACAGGATACTCACCGAATCTATTGGATGATCCGGAATTTCGAGCTGGGAAACATCGGACGTTGTTAACATTCCCGTCTTACATCACATCTGTTATTGATTACTGTAAAGCAGCGGATTTGAAAAAAGAGTTGAATGACAAATTTAAGGATCGATTTCCACATGTTCAGCTCACGTTAAGTAAATTAAGAAGGTAAATTCTCTATGTAATTTCGAATTCCGATTATAGTCACATACATTTTTTTACTACATTTTTTTATTTTTGTGAGTAGCGTCTAGGTATTTTTTGTTTACCTAATATTTCATATTAAAATTAAATGTAACATATGATTCAGTTTTATGTCTGGCCACATATTTGGATTACGAAAATAATATAGGGCAGGACATGATATTTAATTATTTATTTCATTGTAAATATTTTGGAAGCCTTAAACGCGAAATGAGACGCGTGGCAAAGACGGAATGTAACCTCGACGTCCTCACAGTTGCTCAAGCCTATGTTTATTTTGAGAAGCTCATACTGGCCTCCTTTGTGACGAAATATAACCGGAAACTGTGCTCTGGTGCTTGTCTTTTGCTCTCAGCCAAATTAAATGATGTTAAAGGAGAACTTTTACATGCTTTACTTGATGTAAGTCTATTTTGTAGTTGTAAAATATAGGTAGCTAACAATAAGTACATTAATATTAAATAATACTAATAACATGGTTAGTATATATATACTCTTTTCATATTTTTCATCTTGCGAATTAAAGTTCTCAAATCAACTCTAGTTTTGTTGTTTGTTTTTTATATTTATAGAAAATTGAAAACACATTTCGTGTAAGTCGGAAGGATTTACTCTCTTTTGAATTCGCTGTTCTGGTGGCTTTAGAATTCGCACTACATGTCCCAACGAGTGAAGTTTTCCCACATTACCAACGGTTGCTCTACGAGTCCTAGCTGTTACTCCGTTGAATTTAATTTAATTTTACTGAATAGTATGCTTTTCATTACTACATAATTTATTATTCCTTATGTAAGTACTTAATACGAGTACTTATACTTACTTTTACTTAGTGAAGCAATTCAGCTTCAAAGCATTAATAGTTATTAGCTTCAAGTAATACCAGTAGTATAGAAAAATCCAACCTATCCCAAACCGCTAACGATCAAATATCTTCGACTAATAATACAGTTTTGTGTTCACCATGTTATTTTAACCTTTCCTCAAAATATTTTTTACCTCCAATTAAAACTTTACTGCCCATATCGTGTAGACTAATGGGGCAGTCCAGTTTCGATTTTTAATTCTTCAGGAATTTCTTAGGGAAACAGAAACATACCTACCTACTACCTAAGTACTCTTATTTAGAAACAATTGCAATGCAAGCAACAGGATTATTGAGAATGGAAAATGCAAAAGCATGAATGGAGATTTTAATATTGAAATGTAAATTTAGGCAATTGATTAGTTCTTTATTTTATTTATTTTGAGAGTAAAAATCTTAGCAAATACATTAAATTAATTTTTGTATAGGACTTAAGACTTTCAGAAGTTGCTTCATTATGTTAGTTGGATCATACGTACGTAGTACAAAAGTAAGGAAACTTCAACTTGCCTTTTACATTTTTAAACAAAGGAAAAACATAATGCAGTGCATATACTTTTTAGATACGTACGATATTAGAGGAATAGACCAATAGACCAGTCTAATCTATAATATGTGTATTATTAGATATATTATGTAGCGTACACTCGACACGACAGGTGAAAATTTTACCATTAATAATATATGAACTTAGTATAATGTATCATAGAACAATTCAATCTTACCAAAAACCTATCGCAACTACATACTGGAGCCTGACCTGTAGAAAATCAAATCACGGTCTCAGACAAAGTCAGGATAAGTTTGTATCTAGTATCAGTATCTATAGATTCCTTACCTATAGGTAAGGTAATAGCCACGCATTAGTACAGAGAAGTCTTTTTCAAAATCGTACTTACCTATTTCCAAACTGGTGTACCTACATATTTACAGTAACTGTCACTATAGAGTACACACTATTAATTGTGTAGTGTACAAATAATACCGTGCTAATGATCAATACGTAGAGATGCCATAGAATATTCGTAATCTGTAATTGTCAGTGATGTACTTACTAACAAATTCACTATTCGTAAATCTATAGAAACATTTTTTTCAGTACACTTTTACGTAAATACCTGCATTTTTCAAAAGATCTACAATAGGCATGTTTTATATTATAGTCAGGCACTTACACACGTTTCTTCTATAGCTCAAAACGAAAAAAGACATTTTCGATTTTTACAATCTCTGCACGTAGAAAATAGAAAGTATTGGTCATGGGTGTATAAACAAGTGAAAACCATTGTCCGTAAAGAAAAAAATGTCAGCAAGAATTACTTCGGTGGATAAAGTATACTTAAGCGTTTTGGTTTTAGACATGAAGTACCTACCTACGCTTAGGGTTGTAAAAGTATGGTGACGTCATGTCAAACTATATAAGGAAATTGTTAAAATTGAGTCAGGATTACAAATTTATACTATTTCTCATAGTCGTTTAGCTATAGGAATTTGCAATCGTTCTGCATGGATTGGATTGACTTATGTAAAAAGTTTACTCTAGTAGAAATGTAAATTTTTGGTATACACTAAAAAAAGTACTTGCAATCCTTCTTAGTCAACGGAACGTACATATTATGCACACTACTTGTCAATGCCAACCAATAGTAAAAGTCAGTATAAAAAAAAACTAAAAGTTTAACTTGCTAACTTTTAAGCGATTCGATAATTTGATTAAGATGAATTAAATGTTTAAGTATGTATGAAGATAGCTAGGATATTCACAAATATATTTATTAAAATTGTAGACTGTACATATTATATATATCTGTATTTTCTATTTACCTGCCAAAACATTATTGTGTATTGGTTATGGATTGTTGATGCCAGGGTGAAAGAGTGCTTTAATATTGGTTGTACTTAATTGTTGTAATACATGTATGAACTTTAGGTGCGAGTCAATGAAAAATTGAAACTGTTACCTGTTACCTCAAAGTACTTGAAACTTTTGAACAAAACTGTATCTGTAATGTAATTTGTGAATTGTAAATTGTACTTCCTTCGAATTTCTCAAACATACGTAAAAGTAGGTACTTAACTACAAAGTGCGAAATTAGTTGGTGCAAAGCGTATGCCTACTATGCACAATTTTAATGCATTCTGAATTAATTAAAATTGCAACGTTAAAAAAAGCAATTAGTAAATAATGATATTTAAAAACAATTTAATCTAATGCAACACCAGTAAGTACGTAACTTTATGCAGTAATAATTCCCGTCGGTAACAGTAATTAAATAAGCAGTAGAAACTTGAATTGTCTTGATTACAAATAATGGAACAAAGAATTAAAGAGCTACATCTATTTTATGTAGAGTTAGAAGAATCTTAGAATTAGGAATAGTAGTTTTGAGTCAAACATGAAATGCAATTCGCTAAAAGTTGCAATATTAAAAAAATGATGCACATGTATTGTTTATTGCCTCCAGCGTCAACTTCAACTTGTCAGTTAAAAGAATGCAACCAACCTACCTTACCACTATTACAAAAGTCAAATAATAAAATTATTGTTTAGTGTAGAAAGCAGATAGACAAAAAAATATTTCGCAAGTTACTTACATGAATTATGTAATATCTAAAAATCGAAACCAATAATTTTACAAGTGTAATCGTAAGGTATAAAATGCTTAGCGTGGTTTAGGGTATTTCAACTGCTGTATTTTAAGTGGATACATTCAAACTACAAATCCCAACTATAAACCTGGGTACTTTATTTTGTAAGTACTTTATCTAATTTTTTTTCCACTTCACAAATTTTGTTTTATTTTTTTCTGGAGTTTATTTATTTTCTAATCCTTGAATGATAATCTCATGAACTGCCGAGCCCCACCCGCAGATTCTGAATGTTTACTATGTTTAAATCTCGCTTATATATAGTCAGGGTTTTTATTTATTTTTAAAGTTGCGATAATACTAAAACACGAATTTTTGCACCAGTAAATACATAATTAATTACGCAACATTTTCGGTGAATCATATGTTACTACTAAAACTAAGTCAATGAATTAATTTAAAACATTTAGAATTACTATTTAATATGTCCCATTGTAATGGTTCAAGAATTTAATTTTAAGTAAATGTTTAGCAGGTATTTAATTGTATTTGTTGAGTAAATAATATACAAGTAATAATAAGAGTAAATAAGATATAATAATTATTAAACGTATGAATTTTGTGATAAAATCCTAATAATAATTTATGTATGTTACAAGTAACAGTACTAGAAAAATGCTTATCCAAAGTAATCAATTTATGTAATGTTGTTTGATTTTTGAAAAACTTTCAATTTCATTTAATAACACTGAAATGAGATACTTTGTCCATGAAATAATATTTGAAATGGCATATTTATGACGACGAATTTGTTTTTAATTCATAAAAATGACAAAATGTTGCTTTTTTTCACGAATTTTGATCATATAATATTCATGTATTCAAAATTTTGAATTTATGGCCAAAATTTGCATTGTTTGAATGTCAAAATGTTACAATAAAAATATGAAAATGGGTTTTAGGCGCATTCACAGTTCATGCACTCCATTCAAAATTACTTGACCTTGCGGGGAGTCGTGGTGCCAAATCATAAGCAAATGCTTGCGATAGCCAATAAATGTCAGTAGTCGAGCAGTCGTAGTCAATACTTTGGAAATTCTGGTAGCAGAAAAAAATATATTGACCGATTTATTATTTTTCTTTGTTGCACTCTGTACATTTATTATAAAAGGAAATGTACACAAGGTTAAAATCAAAATGGTTTTACAGAAATTACAAGAAATATTTTTCACATTTAGGAAATTCATATTTTATTAAGAATAATATATATAATTTATGACTATCTCCATTATTACCAGTGCCAGTCTTACTCATTTCATTGATTAAAAATCTATTAATTTCCACAACAGGCTAAATTAACATTCATTCAGATCAGATCCAGATTTATGATTTGAATTTTAACTGCAGAGTACTGTGGTGTAAACTGTATTAAGTCCAGATATAATTTTAATAGCTGATAAATATAAAGTTGATTGTTTTTTCTTTTTTATAAGTTAATTTAATCTTAGCGTATTTCATATAGAAGAAGTGTCGTACAATTAAAAACTTTTAGTTTTGCGTTATTGGGCAGCAACCACGTCGCTTGAGGGACTGGCATCCTGCAATCACAAGTAAAAAAAAATATACAAAATTAGTAAAATATTTTAATTTTTACTGACAAATCGTGAGCCTGAGTATAATTAAATGTAAAAGCAGGAGAACATGCCATTACTTATTTTATTTCATTGGCAAAAATACTTATAGTTAATATATGGACCTACCAAGCCGTTGATTTCGGTAGAGATAATGTCATTGGCCAAATTCTTGGCTTTGTTCAGACCGTTTGTGATTGCGTCCCCAGCTTCGTTCATGGTAACTTCCGCCTATTAAACAGAAACGAAGTATTTTTTAAAAAATTAAGTACCCCTAACGTTTCCCACAGTATAATATGATACAGTTTTATACATAGAAATCTAGAGAACACGTACGAAGCTCAGAAAAGTGCCTACGAGCGGAGAACTGCGCCATCTAAATGAGTGCGCAACTTGCATGTTGTGAAATGCTAAGGAGCTGTTGCAAGCAGTTCCGCCCTACAGCTGGAGAGGCGCTGGTGTGCACAGTCCCTATACAAATGTAATGCTGAGGAGCTGTTGCTTCCCCACACGTATAGACTGCGCGAGTGTACGCCAAGATTTTTCCTATGTATCAGGCCAAACTGGAAAAACTTCCTTGCATGGGAGTTTCATTACAATGCTGAGTGCCTATCGCGGGTGTTCTCTAGATTTCTATGGTTTTATATTTTTATACAACACGTGTTGTCGTGTACCTTTTGTTTGACGTCGTCAACAATGTTTGTTGCCTGTTGCTGAGCATCTTTGCCCGCATCACTAGCCTTATCGCATCCAGTCTGTAAATTAAAAAGATATTCAAGAAATTAGTGGGTACACAAAATGAGCACAAATACGAGTTAAGAATATTCAATACTGAATGCAAAATAAAGTATATGTTTAAAAATTTTAAAGTTGAATTATGCTCATTATAATGCATATCGTCTGTGAAGAACCAAAATGACCCATATACAATTTAAGCAACCAAAATGAGCTAGGTATGTCATAAAAATAAAATGAGATAAATTCATAAAATGTTAATAAAATTAGAAGTTTTTGAAAAACGTAAACTGTTCTATTTTCATGTTTTTCAACAATGTAAAATGTCCTATTTACATGTTTTTGAAAAAGTGCAAAATGTTCTAATTCCATGCTTTCGAAAAGGTGCAAAATATTTTAATTCCATCTTTTTGAAAAGGTGGAAAATGTTCTATTGAAATGCTCTCAAGACATATTTGAATATTTTTGTAGAATTCTACAAAATTCTACTATCTATAGTTGATATTGATTTTAGCTAAAAATGGATATGGGTCATTTTGGTTCTTCACAGACGATATGTGAAATTAAATACTTTAATTAATTTCATTAATTAGTTATATCTACCTGAACAACATCTTCAACTTTAGTCACGGCAGCGGTCACAGCATCACTAACATCGTCCGTTTTGGGAACTTCTGGCACAGCAGGCGCGGCTGACAGAGCGTCTTCCACATATTTAACAACGCTGTCCAGTCCAGCTTCCACCTTCCCAATTGCATTATGTACAGCTGACTTTTCTTGTACGACCACAGCGTCCACAGCGGAGGAGACAGCGCCAGAGACAGCATCCGTAACTTGCGTTACAATGCCCGGCTCTGCGGCCTGCTCTTTTGCGGCGGATGGGACAGCTCCTTTTACAGCATTTTGTACGGAATCGGCTGCTGCTTCTAATTTCTCCTCAACCTTCTCAAGTACGTCCTTGGTCTCGTCCTTCTTCTACAAAAGTTTATGAAAAAAAAACAGAACCGAAACATTAAATTACTATGGGAGCCAAATGTCAGGAACATATCATCGTATCTTTCAAAATTACGGTACTGTTGTACTATTGCGCTAATTTTAAAACGATTTAGTATCTCCATATACTCCCACGTTTATATGAAATTGCACTTGCAACTAATTACATCAACTGCATACAGGCTTAGATTTATAGAAATTTTATTGTAAATATTTATACACAGTGCTAATATCACCTGTGATTTCACCTAAGAAGTATACTTCAGCAGGGACAAGTGTGCTACTCATTTCGCTTTCGTTATTTCCTTCCCCGGCGACAGTACCGGTACCGGTACCGGCCCCATGAGCTTCCGTCCTATTTCATAAATAGGTAGACACCTCTTGCCACTAACATCTTCCCTCTCAACTAATCTCATCATTTTAATCAGGCTCAAACTTATGTCCACACTCCACTCTACTGATGCTACTTATGCGAAAGACAATGTTAACGTCGGCCGCAGCAGCTCAAAACACCCTCGCACTATCACTATAATAATATGTGCCCCCTGATTCTGTCTTTGACTTAATCATTAACAAAGAGCGACAGCAACAGCCTCTCTATAACTATAGCATTCCACCCCGTATTGGCAGGGCCGGAAAATGTGGCCAGCGCAAGCAGCCCCCGCTGCCTAAATTTTCAAAAAACATGTAAATAGAACATTTTGCACTTTTTAAAAATATGTAAAAAAATATTTTGACTTTTCAAAAATATGCAAATAAATTTTTTTACACATTTCAAAAACATGGAAATAAAACATTTTCCGCTTTTCTCAAAAACATGTAAATTGAGCACAAAAACATTTAGCACATTTCTGAATCAAGTAAAAAGGGCACTTTAAACTTTTCTAAAACATGTAAATACAACATTTTGCTTTACCAAAGAAAAACATCAATAAAATCAAAATGGGGGCTTTTGTATGGAAAAAAATTGCTGCCTAAAAGCAGTTCCTTCGTCCGGCCCTGCGTATTGGTACAGCATAATATATAGTAACTCCAAAGTCTCCATGTCTATATTCCGTATATCAAAAATTTAAATTTAAATTGAGATTCAAATGCAAGCTGAAGAGTCCACTTCAATTAAAGATGTCGAGTCAAAGCCAAAGCCAAAGCGACAGATGAGTTGAGACAAAGACATCCTCCACCAGCAACCAGTAACCATCACCACTCAAACTCAAGTTCTTGCATCTCATCATTTTACCCCATCCACTGACAGACACACATCTCATCTCACACAGATATCTACTCCGATGATTTCTTTCGGATCTGCATTTCAGTGTCAAATCCTATAAGCTCTTTTTTAATACATTCAAAGCCAAAGCGCCCTCGTCCTCGTCAACAAAGCTTATAAGTTGTTGTACATACAGCGTTGTGTAAGGTTGTAAAGTACCCTTCAACTAATCAATTTATGTATACAACATTATTACAGACTACATCGTAGAGATGCATCAGTGCAGTGGTGTGAATGCAGAGTGCGGGTAGTAGGCCAAATTTAAAGCCAAAAGTAGAATTCTTGTGAATCTCAAGCATCTCCTTCCCCACCGTTAACCATCTTTAAGTGCATATTTTGTATTTTTAGATTCTACGACAACGACGCCGAGACGATGCGATGGATAGAACAAAAGCATTGACACTCAGCATAGTTGCTACGGTTACCCTCTTAATGCTGTCCCCATCCTACTACCCGCTTCCATGCAGTTCCCGTCATGCTACTAAACTGCATATTTGCCATGCACTATATGCAATGCAAAGACCCAATGAGGGCATTGCATCGATGTATCAGAACAACTACTGTATGTATATTTATGTATACGGTTGTCGTCGTCCACGTCCACGTGAGAAGAGTGATAGGGACGGATGTATGCAATTTACACTTGCATTTCCATCCCATTAAGTCTCGTCACTCATCAAATCCGTCTCCCTCTCCTCATTCATTACCCGTCCATTACCATCCACCATCCCCATCAACTACATATAATATATCCGTCCACATCTGTGAATCTGTCTGCCTATATTATTCCAACTACTATAAGTACCTACGCAAACTAACGATTTAAGAGCGAGATGAGATTCGCATTAGAATTCGACGAATTCACGCACAAAGGCAAAAAGACAATACTTAACAATCTACCACTTTACTACTTTATTCTCACTTTACATACTTCAAATACCGAACCGAGAGACGGGAGACGGAGACAGAGACAGAACGAGATTTGAGTGAGAACCGGTTAGCGTTGTAATTTGGTAATCGGTGTAACGGCTCTATGGCTCTGAGTCCCCCGTTTCTATACTCATTTTCCGCTTCGGCTTCGCCTTTCTACTTTCTAGTTTCTACTATTTTCACTTTTACTTGTACGAGTAGGAAATGACAAAAATTGATCGTTCCCTCCCTATTTAAAGGCAGCTCCACACTTACAATTATTAGGATCTCGGGAAGAACAAGGAAAATCAAAGAAAAGAAATGACAAGAAAAGGGGAGCCTATCTTTAATTATACTTAATTACAGACACTGCCTCGTGCCACTGACTGTCCTTGTATTCCTGCCAAGATGGTCGGCACCATAACAACAACACAGCACTATATATATGTAGGTACATGCATAAAAACAATTGTCAGCCTGACCGTCCAAGATGTCGAGCCTGAATAGATTTTTTATATTCTACTACTTTTTTATTACTTTTCAATTAAATTTGCAATAAAATCTGTACCGCTGAATCAGGCAGAATCAAAACCTAAAATCAATCAATTGAATAGATATTTTGGTTGCACGGATTTAGTTCCTTTATAACTGAAACAATCCATAATTATTTGAATAAAAGCGAAGTGATCATTTTATTATGCGTTATTTCTGTTCAATTTCCGCTACAAAAGACAAAGTGTGTAAAAAGGTGCTGCTGTAGAGGAAACTTATTGTTAGATGTATCCATTTACTTTGGTGACTCACCTATGTCGATGTCGATGTCGATGTAATCCATCCGACAAAAGACAAAAAGTGTGTTCAATATGTGTCTACACCAATACCATGTAATAATAATTACTTGCACAAAAAATGCAAAATGGAACATCACGAGAACAAATAATAATCCAATGACATTTGATATAAGACTTTTATAACATTTTTAAGCCCCAGTGCAGAGAGAGAGTGCAATGACAGAGGCAATGTACTGTTCACGTGATGATAAGGGATGGAAGGAGCTGACTGATGATGTTGTAAGTTTAATCAGATCTGACGGTTAATGCATGGTGTCCATACAGCGTCGCCGCTCATTTTTTATTTCATCAAAATCATTCTCACAGACACGCATCACATGCTCTTACGTGTAGCTTTCCAAGCAGTTGCTGTTATTCTCCATTATCTCATCTATTAATACAAATTCCCTCCTGCCAATTATCATTATAGAGTTGGAATCCGAATGCGAACACTGACTGAACTGACTATGTGGATTATCGCAGGGAAAGGCTTGGATCGAAGCAGAGGGTGATCTACATATAACGAAGTATCCATATATCCGTAGGTTCGTAATGAAATGATCCAGAGTCTTCACAGCGGGGCGGGGGGATTAGGTAATTTGTGTGTGAATATTTAACTACTGTCTGAACTAAATACGTACTTTTAAATGCATATTGTTCAATTACTACTACTAAATAGCCATAAAATCCGAAATCGAACATGTTCATACCCCTGTATTGAAATTGTGCAGTATGCCTTTCCCCCCTACCCATATGCAACCAAACGTTTGGTTGCAAACGCATAAAACTATAAAATAGTGTGGGCCTACTACTCCGTCTATATTAGTACTTAAGTATGTAGATAGGTATATTGTCTACAGATACAGCAGACCTTTTAGATAGGCAAAAAGTGTCACACTGAACACTGCACTGTCTGTCAGTCTGTCACCGCATCTGACTTATAGAAAATATCTACCTTCTTGACAGTGCATCCCTAATCCGTACTTCCATGCCAAGTGAGTCAAACTACAGAAGAAATATAAAACTCTGTGTCTGTACAATCTGCAACTCATCCCACTGCTGACTTAATTCTAGCGATGTGAAACACAGTAATAATTATTGTTCTGCTGAACAAATTGCAAAATGTAACCAGAGACCCAAGACGAGCGCCAAACTGACAAACATAATAGAGAAACAAGCCTAGAAAATAACTGTCACTGTTCTATTGTGAGCCAGCATGTAGCTGTAGCTGTATAGCCTCAATTACAATCTGTAATAATTTTCTTGACTTTGAATTTCATTCCGCTTCCCATATAATAATGCATCATGCATGTAAATATACGAAATAAGTATGGCTACGCTATATACGGTATTAGGTAGGCGCTATGGTCTGTCTTCGTGAGTCTCTTCTCACAATTGTTATGTGGTGAAAAATGTGAGCAATCTGAAACACACGCTCAAACTTAATGTCACTTTAAATCCACAATGTACCATTGTATGCAAAGTCCAAGTACAAATCCAAATCAGTTAATCCCACCTTTCATATGCTCCACACGACAGTTTGCATACAAGGAATTTAATGCTATGCAAAAATGCAAGATCGAGAGTTCAAATCCTCCATGGATCTGGATGCAGTTGCTGTTGCTGTTGGTATGATTTGTAATGTGGTGCCTACTGTGCTCATCTCATTCAAAGAACATTCAGCGAAACTCATTATCTCTGGGGACCCACTCATTCAGTCAGGCAGGCCGACTCACAATCCCATGCCTACTTTATTACTGTGTGCATCTTCCATCCCACCTTCAGATCGGATCGGATCACGCAGCAAGAGCCGAAGCCGAAGCCAAAACCAAAGCCAAAGCCAGAGCCGAAAGCTGAACGGCTTTATATGAAACAAAGGCGAAATCTCAAGTTGACTTTCGCGTGCAAGTCATAACATATGTAATAGAACAGCATCCACTCTCTCAACTCTATCTCTAATGTTAATGGTAATGGTAATAAAAACAGCGGGCAAAAAAGCTCGTACAGATAAAAACTCAAGATACATATGAAGCAAGAAACAAGATGCTCCCATTTATATCACAAGTGTAACATCCCTCCCAATCGTATTCTTATTCGTAGTAGTAGGTACCGTCGCCAATATATTACATGCTATATATCGCTAAGGGTAAATAGCTTGACTCACCATCCGAATTTGTCTCCATATGATTAGTAGAATAATTATTATGTTTCATAGATCTTCAGCTTACAAACTATAAATAGAGCATATCTACACAGCTTTAGTACAGAATACAGCCCTCGTTAAACTCTTGTCTTATCTTGTGCCTTACTAGTTCTTATAGGCTCTACAAGAGATAGATTGACTATAGGGCTATACAGAAACTGTGAAGGAAAATATAAATCAAATAAAACTTGTTTTTGCCTCAGTCATCGCCAGCGACGGCGACAGCGAGAAACGAAAACGACTACGCGTCATCGTCATTATCATAAGTCACTAAAAAATTATGAACATGTCTTCTCCACTTAACATCTAAATCCACAATAATTATTATTATAAAGGATTCTATACATCCTATACATTGCACTTCCCATAGACCACAGACATATATCAGTGCCCATACCCATGCCAACGCCTTGCTCACCCCCCGGACACCATGACAAATAGACATATCATCATACAGTACAGAACAAATGACCCGTGACCATCTCGTACCTCTGTCTCTTTTTCCGTCTCAGCTTTTTTCCATATAGTCACAATGAGAGGATAGGAGATGACGATGACGATGACAGGCGCTATATAACATGTATGTACCTACGACCTACATCTGCGTTGTTCGACGAGCAACATTAATATAATAATCATTATGTCACATGGCATTCCATGGGCTTTCATAATAAAATATTATAACATAAATTTATTATCTCCTTGTTTTTCTCTATCTAATGTGTAATTAGTGGCTTTTAGCTTACTTATTTATGACTAATCCGAAGACTATGCATGGGGATGGAAGTCAACAAGTCCACAAGCGCAAAAGCGAGGTAAATATTTGTGAGTTGAAAGTGAATCACAATTTTTTCAGGGGCCATGTCTGCTCTATGTATGCATTTTTATATGGTGTATTCCATTACACTAGAAAACAATTCTTGAAATTTCCACACGACAAATCCTAAATTGAAAAAGTCGATTTTTCCGTCTTCTTATCGTTAGCATATATGCCGGGATAATTTACGCTTGATTGACGCCTATTAATTGATCTATTAATTTGTACCAAATTACAGTCAATTTCTTTACGTACAGAAAAGTTTTCTCGTCGTAATAATATTATGCTAAAATTCAAAGCTAAGAGAATACATACCAGTATCATGATACAAAAAGCACTCAAAATTAAGACATGTTTCTCATTACTCCAAATTACAAAATTTCAACCGACGTTTTTAAATAGTAAAAATTACAGTGAATTCTCCGTTACCTTCTTCAAGCCCATATTGGTGAATAGATTCCTTAAAAAATCCATAATAGTTTATGTAATGTTGGAAATGAGCAAATAAAAAGGAAAATTTGTTGAGACAAAAGTTGAAAGTCGCTCTATGTTATATCACTTATTGTAACTTTCACGGTAAATATTAGTAAAAGTGAACAACTGAACAAAATCGAGACAATCGAAGATGGAGAAAATGGCAAGTAGTTTTATTAGCGAAAATGAAAAGACGACGACGACACCCCACACAGTTGTATTGAGTATACGAAAGTACAAGTTAGACTGAGGTCTGTATATCCAAATTCAAACAAAAGACCTTACAAAATCCAAACTGACTACTATACTACTTACTTCTTTATCCTGAACTCAAAACTTGTAAAAAAAAGTTTAAAAATAATCTTTTTTTTTCTATATCATCTGATCTGTACAGTCAACAGTAGTGGAGACGGAGACCAATAAGTATTATATTACGATGTAATGTGTTATTGTATATGAGGAGGGAGAAATGAGAAATAACCATGCCATGCGGTCACCATCCACCAATCCACCCAGTGCCAGTGCCAGAAGACTAACTATATACACAGTTGACAGTAAAATAAAACCATCATCACAAGGTTACGAGATCTTGAGAGTTATTATACGGAGTTTAGTCAGTTTACCATAAAATTCTCCAAGAAACTTTTCCTTCCCAATTCCAATTATAATACTATGTGTAATAATTGTAAAGTAGCGCATGCTTACGTAGGTATGTAGCTTTAGAGGAAATTATGTAGGTTATGTAGGTAGTTAGTTAGAGGTGGTAGGTAGGAATAAAGATATTCGTCATACAGATAGGTATTTCCTTTCCACATCTACTATGCATGTTATGTTGGTAGTTGGTATGGATATGGATGGTATTACAAGGGGTGACTCACCATAGGATCAGATGAAAGGAAGGGATTTATTTTCTCTACTTAAAAATGTGTATGATAACAGATTCTTATTTGAAATCCTTTTTAGTGATACTGATCTCTTTTCATACATACTTTGCATACTTCCATCTCCACCTCCACCTCCACCCCATCATCCCATCCCATCGCATTACCATTATCGCACCGTCCAATCTGATTTTATCCAGTGCAGCTCTTACTTTTTAGCCTTGTATTATTTGCCTCCATGCATGACTTATATTATTATACGTATGTATTAGGATGTAAGTACCGCATAAATTAATGAATGCACAATACTCAATTTACAGGATGAAGGTTGTTTGGTTTTAAGACAACAAATACAATTTTTTTTATTATTTAATAATCATATAATTGTTTGCAACATTTAACTCATTCAAAAGTGAATATGTACGCTTAAACTTTGTATCCTTTACTTAATATTATTAATTCTGCATTCTAAGTACTAAGTACTACATATTCATATACTTATAGCTACCACACTATGTTTTACTATTTATAATAAATTTTAATTACTACAGTTAGCATTATCATCTATAGTTTTTTATGAGGACATTTTATTCTTTTTTTACCATTATTCTAGTCAACTTTCATTATTTACAACATGTTATGAATTAAGTGCCGGAATTTTTTACGCATTTTAAAACCATTTACCTAAATTGTTATGGAATATTTTGAAGTTACTTATTGCAGCCAATAATCTACTGATGACATAAGAAATGTAATGTTATGGGATAATTTAATAACGAGTTTATAGAAAATATTTTGTTGCGGGTCTGTAAGGTATATTGACACGTTGACCTTTGACATTCTTATGATAGGCTGAGAGTGGAACATAGTCGTAAGTTATAACAAAGTACTCGGAAAAATCCCATATCGACAGAAAAAAAATATATTTACCCAAGTCACAAGTAGTATTCTTACTATATGCAAGTATTTATCATTATTATAACATTCTGACGGGGTGTTAATTAAAATAGTTACAGAAATTACAATTTATTATTATAGCCAGCTTACATTTCATCAAGACTATGATTTTACAACTATGTCCATTATTGCCAGTGCCAGTTCTTACTAACTTTAATTATTAAAAATTTATTAGTGTTCACAAAGTGAATTAAAATAGTAGGTAGGTAGGTAGGTTACATTTTACATTACAAATTAATTATTTTTCGTTTAAGTGTGGGGTATTGTGCAATAAATTGTAATGAAGCCCAGAGTTTTCGGAGTACTCATAATAGCAATTTAATATAAAGTTAAATTAATTATTTTAATTAACAAAAATACGGATATTTTGCGAAACAGTTAGTGAGTCAAATTTTTCGATTTATATTTCTACTATAGTGTTTCTTATTGTAAGTGCTATATTTAATTCGATTTCTTTCCATTTAATTCTCAAGCGTTGCGTTAACGGTTACGAGTATGTACCAACGACCAACATATTCTGTAAAGTACGGTTACGTTGACATGACAGACAAGAGACAAAAGGGTTTTTAGAATAGAATAACATCTACTATATTTTAGCGAAATCTATATATTTATTGATTACAATCATAATCCCTAGTCTCAATACACAGATTAGTAGTAATTTTTGTAATTTTTAATGTACAGCGCTTCCCAAGAAAGTTTATAAATTACTACCACTAAAATATATATTTAACCTGCATTTTCATTAGAATGTATCATATTTTATTTGTATTACGATTATGTATTCAATGACGCCTGTTCTAAATTTTTATTTCTAATAATAATGATTTGCCTCCACATCCACGTCCTATGCGCCCAAATTACTTTATCCTGTTACTTACGTAATACGCAATTTGATAGTTTCATAACGACGACAGTAATAAGTAAATGCTTAAATTCATAACCTGCTTTTAATTTTAAAAAATTCCCTGTTTCTTAGAATTTAACGCTTAGATTGTAGGTTTAAAATTTCGAGCAATGTCTTTACCTAAAATTTTAGTCCTAATTCAATAAATTTTGTTTTCTCCCATATGTGCAAATTGTAAATCGTGTCATTCAAAATATTTTATGATTAAAAATTGATTTGTGTCTTCACAATGCATGCAGTTTTGCAATTGTTAAATTACCTGCATTAAATTGCATTTGTAATTTTAAATATTTAAAAATTTTATTTTGATTTAAGATGTACCTACCTAAATGTTATTAGAAAAGTCCAAATCCATAAAAAAATTTTCAATTCTTTTATTTCTAAATTAGTAGGTAAGTGTATTGCAATTTGCAAATTGCAACTTACCTATCTTTTGTATAATAAATGTAAATTATTCAAGTTTTTTAAAAAGTTGCATATGTATTATAAAAGTGAAAGTGCAATGTCAGCATGTGAGGCATTTTTTTTAATCTTCTATTTAAACTAAATTTTATAGTTCGTAATTCATAATAATTCAATATTATAAGGTCAATGGTTTCGTTTTCTGTCTTGTGATATTAACATTACTATAGTTATGTAGTATGTAGAAAAACACGTAATTAATTTTACTAAAAAATATTGCAGAGGAAAAACAGTGCAATGCAATGGCTAGAACTGTAGTACATATAAGTGGTGGACACTTTTGTATTTTATTTTCAAGTTTATGGAGGAAGGAAATGCCAATTATTTTTCCGTATTCGTTGTAATTATGTCGTAAGTAAGTGATACTATAATTATTATTATTTTGGTAACTACACATTTTTACTATTTTGATCTCAAAAGGTAAATAACCTGTCTAATTCTGTACTATCACTATACTACTTTTCCCTTTCCTACTCGTGGACTCGTAGCCGTAGCTACCTATACCTTCCTATACAGTAACTTCCCAGCCTTTTATTTATTTTGCTTAAGTATCTCGTGGTTATTCATGTCTTTTCGTGACGCTCCGTTAATTTTCTGTATATGTGTCTACTGCGTATAGTGTAGAAGTATGTATATGAATGAGAAAGAAGTTGAGGAGCATTACTTTACTTGTATACGTATAATTAATTAATCATATGATATTATCATATAGATAATATTAATTAATTATATAAACTGGACTTTTGGATTTGGATCGTCATGAGTGAGTTTTATCTTATTTATGTTTTGGTACTGTTGTTGGTCTTTTGGTACGGGCGGGTGTTGGAAGGTGAGAGGTGTATAAATTTTTAGTAATATTTTATTTCTATACTTTGTACGCACAATACAATCATTTAATAATGCAGCTCAAGTTTATGTTCATAATAATATAGGTAAAGGTAAAGGTGGTAGTAGTATGTATATTAGCATTAGTATTTTAGTACAGTAAATATGTTATGAGGTAAATTTAATTGTATATAATGAATAATGATACAGTTACGCACTATTATTACTATTATGTAAAATGTACTAAATATAACGAGGAGGATAACCAATGGTGTATTGTAATAATTAGATATATTATTTCACATTATTATTATTATTATTATTAAGTAAGTTAGTTCGGTGTTGCGTTGATTTTAGTTATGGTGGTTGCAATAGAAGTAACTATATGTAGTAGTAGTAGTATATAGTAGGTATAGGAAGATTGTGTAGAAAAGTATGAAAGTACATACAGTATTTGAATTTTAAGCTTTACACTGCACAGGAAATATCCTACAATAATTATCGTTTTGAATTCACTGAATTTATTATTTTATATAAAATGAGTGATTATAATATATATTACTTATGATTATTATTAGAGTTAGTACTATACACTGTATAAACTGTGGCTAGCCTTCGTAGCTTGGTGTGTCGGTGAAGTATATGATGGTTATGGTTATGGTATTTCTTAATAAAAACTTGAAAGGATTTCCAAATGTTTCACGGCTTATTATTTATACTTTTTTTTATATTATCAAAGATTGTAAGTAATTACATATATTTAATCATTTCTACGGGTAAGGATGGATGATCTGACATTGATATTTCACATTTCATTATTTAGTCTGTGTATGCTGCAAAAGTCAAACTTTTAGAGGCTACATAGCTTGCAAAATTTTAAAATGTGATTGTTATATTATTTTTCGCGTATTATTGATGGTACACATGCCTAGTTATGTATTTACGTGGGAAGGTTTTGGTTGTTTAAACTTAGGTATGTAAATAATAGTTATAATAATTATAGATTTTCACGATAATAAAATATTTAAGAGTTGTAAGAATTACATTAACATTATTATTGTTGTTATCTATGTAAGTAATAATGCAATTACTACTACTAATTACAGATTGGATTCGTAATTAATTATCATATATAACTCATAATAATTGAGGTTTTGTACACATGGAGGTTGGTTATCGGTATCGTAATATAGTACTCAATATCAGAGAACAGAAAATAAAAAGAGCTCTTTTGTTTGTTACTAATGATGTAGCTACTATTAATAATAATTACATTTTTATAACACTAACAATTTAAATTGTATTTTTTTTAAAGATGTAGCATAAATTTAAAAGATAAAATTCAAAAAATCCAAATTAAAATCAAAATTTTGGTAGTATCTAGTGTATTTATATTTATATAGTATGTATTACTTATCTGTACGTAGATAATTTAATTAATAATTCATGATAATCATATTATTCTATAGTTCGCTACACACAATACAAATACATAACTAGATAGATGAAACAATTTTACACAATCAGAACCAATTAATTCACGAATTTGTAATTTAATAATAATGCAAATCATTAAATCAAAATCAACAAAACAACCTATATTGTATTTAAACTATTTATATTATAATAGTATGTAAGTTAATTCTAATTAAGAATATAATATTTTATACAATACAAACGGCTAAGTTGAAATGATTTGTTATAACAATATATTGAGTAACATTAAAATGCCAATTAGTTTAAAAAAAGTTTTTTACGAACCCATTATTTATAAATCCGAATTAAAAATTGTAAATTTTCTCGAGTAAACAGTAAACATATAACATAAAATTAGGATGTATCTAAGTAGATGTATTATATTATTATGTAACTAATTATATTTATAACTGTAGTAACTGTATCATTCTCATCCACAAATCATTTCTTTCTCTCATCATAGCTTAGCATAGCATATTATCATAATAATAATCATATCAACTCATCATGATCAAATATCATTATCATTTCCCAGTTTGTAACCTAAACCTATACATAATTGTATTTTAATTTAATTGTATTTAATCCTAATTATACTCGTAATACATACTTTAATTACTTCCTTAAAACGCTATTTTTTTGTTGTTGTCAACCTTACAGAAATTACTATGTATAATTCTAACTTAATATAATAGTATTGTAGGTATGCATTTTTCAATATTTCAGAGCATACCGCTTACCGAGGAGTCGCTTTCCTTCATTATTATTTTGTATTGGATTAAATTGTATTTTTTTTAAATCTTCACAATATTCTTTTTTCTTTTTTTTCGTTTCTTTTTGTCTCTCTCACGTATCCAATAATGTTGTATGAAGTATGTGTAGTATGTATATTTTTCTTTATTCGGCAGCAGCCACCTCGTTTGACTTGTTATCCTATAATCACAAATCCACCAAATTAGTAACAAATTTCGATTTAAACTGAACATAACAAAAGTAAAAACAAAAAGACTTCAAGTGAATTTTTTGTTTCACAATAAAGTAAGTCAGCGTACCAAGCCATTGGATTCGGTAGACAGAATGTCACTGGCCATCTGCTTGGTTTTTTCAAAACCGTTTGTGATTGCCTTCCCAGTGTCGTTCAAGGTAGACTCCGCCTATAAAAAAACAAATAATTTTGTTGAAGTCAAATATTTTACGTTTAATCAACAGTGCTATGTTTTACATTTACAACATATTATATTATAACGACTAAATAATTATTATGACACTTTTAATTCTCGAAAAATATCTATTTCTATTAAAACTTCAAGCACCCTTTGCATTTCAAAAAGTGACTTGTATATTGTATGTAAGGATATACACTTGGGCATGTACTATAACTATAAGATACGATTAAAGCTGTATAAGCATCACAAACACTAAATTAGCTCATAGAACACCACACACACACACCCTAGACTCCAAGACCCTTCTCCAAGATCATCAATAATCCAAATCATCCTCATCATGACATTTCCCCCCGGAAAACAATTTCACTCAGTTTCCTCCCTCCCATTTTTTTCTCTACAAATACAAGACATAATATACATAAGACTACACTTTGTCCAACAGTCCAACTCCAACCCTGACAACAAAATCAACAGCACAGTCAAACTAAAGCTCACACGTCAGTCAGAATAAAAGAGCAAGCCCTCAGCCGAAAACGCAGTAGTGTGGAGTGTACAGAGAGTACGGAGAGAAAAGAACTAGACAGGACAGACAGAGGCAGACAGACGAAGACAACAAGCAAAATAAAAGGGACGAGAGAAGACGAACGACTTGAAGATGTCCAGACGAGGATACTTAAGTACATGAACATGATTAGATTAGCTAACCCACCCGTACTTCCAAGACTCAAGAAGACGTCCAAGACCAATACCAAGATCAAGACAACGGAACGTCGTCAGCGTCTCACTCAAAACATAGCCATGCAGAAGAACTCAACAGTCACTATACATACTACCTCCATCTGATTGTTTACCTACACGCAATTCTTACATCAAGTTCAACATCCAACACACTCTCAAACACTCTCATTACCTGCCCTCTCACATCTCATATCATCTCATTTACCCTACCATAAGAATGACAAGGGCTCCTCCCATTTTTGAAAAAACTAAAGCAAACTACCATGTAAAACGAAAATTCTAAATACTTTACATAAGTGCGTCATATACACCTAACTCCCTACAACCATCACATATAGCCATAGGCCTCTGCTCAGTACTTCTGTCAGTCTTTTTCACTTTCAATAAAAATTTGCCAAAGTTCAAGCCTCCCCACTCCCAACAAACAAAAGCCTATACACATGCATATCGCATACAATACAAGGTAAATGTAATGTAATGTTCCTCCATGATCTCATAAAAATCTTGTACATACTCCTTAACAATATTTTCCATATCCATACCACAACTGTGAATGTCGAGCCAAAGAACAAAAAATAGCTGCTGGACGAACGAAAAAATGAAAGTAGCAAAAAAAAAAGACGAAGAAGAAGAAGAAGAAACTTAAAGGAAAAAACTGAGACATTGATGAGACACACATGAGGAAGACTCATCCATCTTTTATCCATTCTTTTTCTTGAGTTGTTTATGGATTATGGAAATGGAAATACTCAGCGACTTTAAAACTCCCAGAGACTTACTGTAACTCTGCTGTGCAGTCGGAGTGCGAGTCAGAGTAAACTCTCAAAGGGCGAGAGAATTTAAGAGGCAGAGTTGTGAGTGTGTGAAAATGTAAACAATCCTCCCATTCACTGACGACGACGACCAGGACCAGGACGCATAATATATTTTCACAGCCATCCCATAGCCATATAACTTTGCAGATCCCTTTACATAATACCTACTAATAATATATATAGTATTACATAGGAACACTACACTAGAATCCTAGATACAATTTGCGTAGCGTGTGGTCCACGTGTAGCCAGAGGAAGAAGAACAAGAGGAAGATTCATCCCTACAATCTAATGTACGTATCCGTATCAACATCAACATCATCAACTATCACCAAAAAACCAAACTACCGAAAACTTCTGCACTCTCAGTCAGTAAGTAGGTAGGCAGACACTACACTGTAGGACGAAGATGAGCATCAGCAGCGAAACCGATACGATGTGCTAATGCTTATGCTAATGTAATTTCGTCTTCGACAATACCTATATGAACAAAGTGCTAAAGGACTGATGCAGCTACTATATTCATCATAGATACCTGAGCTTTAAGTTTTTCAATTTTACCGTCTTGGAGCTTTGGGATTGGCAATGGACTTTAGGAACCAATGCATCCACCCAAGGGATTCTAACAAACTAACAACAAACTACTTAGGTAGGTAAGGCTACTATAGAATAACATACCTGACAGATTCAGGGGAAAAACACACAAATCAAATTCAAAACCGAAACTACGAAGTATCCATAAAACATTTGATTTTATACTTTTGAAACTTGGGCTAGTATCGCTAAAAACCCATACTGGAGTAAATATTGATAAAAAATATAAATTATAATGAAACAGAATATAACTAAAATTCAAAATATTTGATCTTAAGTTAAATAAATACGATATTTAACAGTGTTCAGAATTATGTACAATTAGACAATTTTGCATATTAAAAACAAAAGAAATTACAAAAAACTGAACTTTGAATGGCATATACATTTAGAAAATTTTATCTTATTCAAAAGTTACTGAATGAAAAAGTTTTGTGTTTTTCAAAAATTATGTGGATTCCTTGATCTAGTATTGAATCTTCAATGATAAATTTGATTTCAAAGTAAACCAAAACTTTCTACATGTAATCCACACGTAGTAATGTAAAAAATTTAACGTCTAACAGCAGTTTCAGCAGTAGCATCATCTAAGTTAAAGCCTAAGTAGTAAGTTTCACCCGGATTTTTGTTTGTTTCTTTGAATTGCACAAAAAGATAAGTCTCCTGCTTTTCATAGTAAATATAAAGTGAAACGGAAAGTTACGCTATTTTATGCATCGTTTGTTTTTTAAACTGACAACAAGGCTCAATATTTGTGTTCACCAAGTAAATACATATAAGTAAATTTATTTAAATCTCTTAAAGACACACACACAATGGGTTCAGATAATCCATAATAAAAAATAAATGAATTAGCCTAGGGTTAAACATTAGGGCGATTTTACATTTGATCCTAATTACATAATGTTCGAAGAGAGATCATTTGAATGTAATGGTGTATAACAATCAATTGAGGCAGCCGCGATAGGATTAATTACAATAACTGAGACCTAAGTATGATTGACTATAAATGTTTGAATTAAATATGTTATAGATAATGGAGTTTTTCGAGGCAGCAATTCTTCTTCAAAGGGAGTCTCTGGCTTGCTTGCATACATCGTTCAGATTACCTACTCCGTTAAAACTGAAAGCAATTCAATCCAAACTTTAAAATAATTTGACTTGTAAAAAATAGCAGACTCCCTAGGGTCCAAATTTTAAACTTCGATTTCATAAATTCTTACAGGAAAGAATCAAATAGGAAAAAACCAAAACAAGTAACTAAAACTCATTAAAGTACATTATGGTACTTTGCATAAAATCTAAATTAAAATTGTCATTGTACACAAATTCCAGCTGAGCAAAAACTAAGTGAATTCTTCATTGTATCCCATATCCCATCCTGCACTCCACATTCTACTTCACATTCCACATTAATAATTCTAATTTGAAATCTAAAATTCTTGTTCGCACTCTCATCTTCAAGAAAAAAGAATTCACTTCCCCGCTCAAGTTTTAGTAGATTTAATCTGAAGTCATAAGACAGAGAGATGCATGCAAAAGAAGAAAATTAAAGTGCATTTATTGTGTTGTAAAAAGTACATATAATACAGACCATAATATTTTAATGAGGATACAAGACGGGCAAATAAGTGAAGAAGGAAAACTGTAAACTGTTAATGTTTTACAAGGAGATGCGTGCATGCGTACAGACCAGGATCCACGTTTCCTATCCTGACTGAAAGAGTAACTGTGTTCTGCATGTGCACAGTGTACGGATAGAATACAGAAATGCAATGAAATCTTTTTATAGTTTAATATTAAACTTAGATCTTCTGGAGTCTATAGTACCCTAAATTGGAAATACCTACACTGCCATGGAGTCTAAGATAGCACATGCCTTGGGCCGAAACACTAAAGGAAAGAAATTAAAATGCAAGCAGGAGTCTCTAATTAAAAGTTTCGTGGAGGACCCAGGAATAATAAGCAAGTCATAACAATACCTTCGGTACCTAAGCAATTCTGCCGGTATACGAGATATAACATGCATAGGTATATCATTACATACATAGAAATATATCCTAGATGTATAATGCACCTCAATATACGCTAAATTGTATTTGCATCATTTTAAAATTAGAATACGAGATATAATTATATTTTAAACATTTAAAACACGTACGGATTTCTGGATGCTGTCCACAATGCCATTAGCTTCGTTCTTAACATCATCGCCCTTGTCTTTAGCGTCCTCGACTCCATTCTGAAAATTAAATACATACACAATACATGGATTAATACATGGAGGTAATTTACATCAATAAATAAACACAAAATGACACTCAAGCATATTATGTAATAGTCAGAAATTAAACCGAATATCAGTACAAAAAACTAGACGTAATTCGATTCATTTTTCACAATCAATACTGAACCAGAAGCCATTAATCACTACGGATTTGTACTTTCAGTGTCTCTCCTGTCATCACCCCTCAAATTCAATGGAGCTCATTATGTATGCATGTAACTATAAATACGACATAATATATATTAGCAGCTATAATCCTATGTGCACGAAACATAAGCATCGAATACTTTAAACTTTAAAAGTGCAAAACATGCAAACTACATTTATTTATTTAAATTTAAAAGTCACTAAACTGCTTTAATTACACGACTTTTTAACGGACAAAAAGAGCTAGCGACGTTCCTTGCAAATGACAATTACTCAAATAACATGTGTTTTCAAAGCGAAAAATGTTTTACATGAGTTTTTAAAGCATAAAATCTCCTGCGTTGAATGCAATTAAATAGGCCTAATAAATTTACATTTAACGATGGTAAAATGTAATTGCAAAACGTCACTTCAGTTATACTCGTTGATTGAGTATTATACAAAATATATACAATATGGGCATGCAAAAAATATTGAAGCTTCTCAAAAACAATTTAAAATTCAAACAGGTTAATTTGCATTTGAAGTGAACTTATAAAAACATTGGAATAGCTTATTTTGCAAACCGTATGACCATACCGAAAAGTTAAAATCGATATTGATACCGCTGTGTACTATACTGTCGAAATTGTCATTTAAAAAAGGAAATGCCTAGGTAATTATATGGGTACAGCCATATAGGTGAACATTTTTACGCGTAAAATATGTACGTAATGAAATCTATCAACATACCTAGGTAACTAGATACCTAGATGCATTAAATAATATAAATTACATCCCTTGGTTTTGTCATGTGCTGCCTGAATAGAAAAAAAGCTGCTTTACAAATTATATACAATCAACTCAATACACAGATTAAAAATCAGGATTCAATTACAAATATACGACGGATACGACCACGACAAACACACGAGCTAAGTAGAAATAGGATTCGAAGACTGAATGGACAATCGACGTACGTACGACTAACAATTGACCATTTTTTCTTCCCTTCATTTTCATTGGACAATAAATTATTGATATTAAACTGATGAATGAATCAAATCTTTTGTCTCTTGTTTTGTACTCTAAGCTGCTACGCACTAAAACAACATACTAACAAAAGTAATAAGGGACATTAGTAGTAATGACTAATACATAATCATGCACCCTATATAATATATATACCAGCTGACCATTTATCTGTGTTGTATCTGCTGCTACAGAGGATAAATGAAAAGAACATAAAAAGCAAAAAGGAGATAAGCCTTTTGATCTTGGTTTTGGTAATTTAAAATTGGTCCTGGTCCTCTCTATGTAATTTTTATTCTTGTCTCATCTCATCACGAGACCACCTCAAGGCCTAAACGTACGGATAATAAAGGAGAAACCGAAAGCCGAAAATAGAAGAGAATTTCGACGTGAAATTGGACTCAATTGCCTTCTATGAGAAGCTACAATAATTACCTACAATACAAGCTACCTTCCTTTTAATAATATGTATAGGGACGTTCCCGAAATATATAAGTAGAAAATACTATACGGATATCTGTACAGCTGCACAGATAAGATGATCAAAAGTTGAGAAGAAGAGAAATACATGTGAATTTTTATGCAGTATAGAAATCCGTATCAGATCACGTTTACTTTTGTATTAGGGAGGGAAAACCCCTTTGGGTATTTCCACGTGGCTCGGGCAGGACTCAAGAGTTGAGAGAAACCGACAGAGACAGTGAAAGAATCCGTGTTTGTTCATTATGAATGCAAGTCAAGTAGGACTGTAGTAGTACTAGAGGATCCACATTATACCGTAGATGATGAAGATGCAATGTGCAAAGGTGCAGCCACGGAAATATTGCTATTAAACTTCAAAAGATCTCATCTCTAAAGTGCAAAATATACTGTTTCACTTGCCTTTTCAAACACTAAAAGTTCTCATTTACCTGTGTTTTTAAAACTAATAACGTTGTTGGGTGTCCGTCACCCGACTTTAACATAATCAAATTGCCTCTGAAAAACGTGGCATTCACTGAATAACCACTATTTGAATTTTTTTTTAAATCTCAATAAAAAGTCAAGTTTAACATTAAAAAAAAATGTATTTTGCCTTATTAGCTAAATGGTACCACTTTAAACACAAAAGCTACTATATCCTAAAACCTATAAGAATGTAAGTAATAAATCAGCATTAGATTCTAACTTTCAGGCAAAGGGAAAATGTAGATAGGATATTTTGAGAAGTTAATGCCATGGCTCAATGATAAAAAAAATCAGAGAATCTACATTAATAGTATAACCAAATGCAAATAGTGTTCATATATACATATGAAATATTTACCTGAACAGCATCACTAGCTTTATCCTTCTTTTCGGACACAGCAGCACCAACGTCATCCGTCTTGGAGGACGTCTCTTCCTGAATCTTGTCTTTGGCTTCCTCGGTTTTGGCAGAAACCTTGTCCGATAAATCCTCCGCCTTGCTCGTCACTGTGTCCACAGGTGACTCTTCTGGGGTTACAGCCTCCTTGGCGGAATTGAAAGCGTTCGAGACAGCGTCCGACATTTTCGACAACATGCCTGGTTCTTCAGTTTGCTCTTTCGCTGCGTCGGTAGCTTTGTCGGAAGTATCTTTCACAGCGTCTCCGGCTGCCTCCACTTTATCTCCGACCTTCTCGCTCAAATCCTTATTACCTTCCGTCTTCTGCAAAAAGTCAAAACAAAGTAAACAATTAGAACCAAACATCAGAAACAGAGTCAACTATGAATGCTAATTCATTTCATTATTCATGGACAAACTTTTAATACAATTATTCAAGGGGGAAATAAGCCTCAAGGCAAGACAAAGTCGAGTCGGTCACAAAATACTTCACAAGTTCGAACTTTGAAAGAGCTAAACAAACATTTAAATGATATACTGGTGGCCCTACCCCTCTCCGTATATTTTAGTAAAGAATATGGATCTGCTTGTATTTTTAATTACAACCTCAGATACAGATATTACATTATTACGTCCAGTTAAAAACTGTAATACCGTTTATTTAACTGTTTTCAAAACCCTCAAAGCTACTAACCACAAAATTATAATTTAATGATATAGGAAAATATAAATCAAATCCCTGTAAATATGCCTATAAATCCTAAATTTTAAATAATGTAATTAAAATCACAACACTTAAAATGTTAGAGCAAAAACACGAAATAAGTACTTACAAACATTGTAGTAAGTGTAGGGAGTTGGTGAACGAAGTAAAAAAAACTAATATTTCGAATTAGTTAGAAAAAAATAAATTAACTGCGTTGAAAATGTGGAATTAACAAAATAGAGTTGCAAGGGAGGTCTTTTCAGTTTGAAAGGAACTTCACGACTGACGACTCTTTCTCTAATTTTTTAACTTTTGAATCCTTCTTCTTAACTATTGTTACAACTGACCTAAACTAAGTACTGGGCCTGGGTGACGCCCCTTACAGCACACGTTACAAACGTGGGCCATTATCTTCCTGGAATATTTAAATAATATCTAGTTTTTTTCCTTCATACTAACTTTCAATTTATATTAATGCCGTAATGTTTTTAAAATTTTCCAAATACAATATTATTACCATAAATATACATAGTGTAGTTATATGATGAAATTTGGAAACGAGTACATCAACCAAATAGTATTAGGAAAACTATGTGGACGAGATAGTACCTACCTAAGCAAATTAAATTAAATTGAACAAAACGTCGAGTTGAGCTGGTACAGGTCAACCCGTCGACAAGTTCAGCTGAACCTAGGTACAGGCTTAATTTGGTTTTTACAAACTAAAGTGGTTATTGTAGGCACAGGATGACGAACACATTTCTTAGTTACTGGAAAGTTCTACCATGATTAAACTCTGTACATCATAACCTCTAAGGGTATTGGCATCCTGAACCTAATTCCATAAATTATGATTCATCTTATTAGTCACTAAGGTCGAATTCATATTATTAAACCGACATTCCAATTGTCACGCCAAAGACGACATTGAATGTCGCCTATGACTAATACCCACTAACCTAACCTCGAGACATGTAAATTACAGATAAGTTTGAGTTTCGAAGAAGTACCTACCTAAAAATGCATACAAAATTCCTTTGTAAATATACAATGGTATTACCGCTATAGAAATTTTCCTAATTAATTTTTTTGCTATGCATTAACTTACGCGTCCCCTTAAACTTGAAATCTAATAATATATTCAAACTTTATCAACAGTCAACTCAATGCCAATGATCACCAATTTCAAACCTCATTATGTATCTTAATTTCAAATTTTCCAATAAGTTACTAACTTTGTATCACAGTTTGTGTGGAAAAGGTTGATGACACATTTAGTTTTCCAAGCAAGGCGAAACTCATACTCAAAGTGACTCAAACCAAAAAAAGACTCATTTCTTGACCACTTGCTGTTGTTCTTCTTATTCACTCAAAAAAGGTTTGTTCGTAAACTCATTCATTCGTTTTTAACTGTTAACGAACTTATCCTTATCCCGAATTTCATTTGTTGACATTTTAAATATTTCCGATCAAAGTTATTTTTGTCCGTTTTATGCAGCCATTCTAGTAGCATTGACAGTCATATACCTACGTGACATGTTTTAACATCGAATGCGTCATTTTAGTCAGTTATTCACAGCAACTGAAAACGCAAATCTTCCACCACGACCCGTTCGCCTGAACGCCCTGAACATACACACTCCCTTTTAGAAAACATCAAACTACTTCAGATACAATGCAATCTTAAGATCATGAATAATAAATCCCTGGAATCCAAAATCTAAGGGAGATAAATTACTCAGCTGACCCATATTGTACTCATGTCTCTGCAGTGATTTATATCACTCGTCAAAAATATTTACACGCACATATTTTTTCTTATAGCATATAAGGATAAGCATTCAGAAAGAGTAAAGAGAGAGAGAAATTTTAGATTTTCGACAGACAAGCATTTAAAATTTGTCACTTCATCTTTTATTCCCGCTTTATTTATGATGACAGGGAAATGCGTACAGTTGGAATAGTAATTGTGGAATACAATCAAATACAATGTAATAATAATAGAAGAATGAAGCCGAACGGCTGCTCCCCTGATATACTATAATATATATATATATCTATAATCGATGCTTCTGTACATATACCTATACTAAGCTCATTCCGACAATAGTAAAGGCTACCACATTTCCATTTTGAATGACACTTGTCTTGTCTCTTGTCTCGCACAGATTTTACATGCCAAACCAAAATGAAGATGAACACCATCACACCAACAAACTTTTTCAAAAGTATAAAAGGAGCCATCCCTTTTCCCAACTGATCATGTTCAATGTTCAAACTTATAACCATGTCATCCATGTGATTTTCCTCTCTCTGCTTCCAAGTAGAACACAAACAGAGAAAAACAGAGCCCATCATGATCCACATGATAAAAATCAGCCTTGAAATTCCATAGGAAATATTTGTATGGAATTTCGAAGCTTCGCTTCCCAACAACATTACACAGTGTAATATTATATAGGAATTCGGAAGTAGCATTTAGCTTTTACAGAGACGTCCATCTGCCCAGAATTCTCTCTCAATTTCCTTTCAAACTTTCAACCCATTTACTATTATATAAAGTATAGATACGGGAGACATTATATGATATGATACAGTAAAGTTACAACAACCCGTGTATAAACTATAGAATACTACTATAGAGAAACATAACACTTCTATTAACAGATTTCCTACACACACTGTATCATAGTATATATAGGTACAAAAGTGGAACATAAATAAATATATATCTTGGTTAGTGCGTTTAAAAAGTGTTTCAAAGGGTCATTATATAATGTATAAGATATAAGATTGCAATACGGCGTGGAGAGCATTACACATTTATAGATGTAGTTGGAAGGAAGGGAGGCTTTTGAAAGGTGCTATCAGCCTAATTAGATCCGACTCTAGCTTTCAGAGGAATTCACCTCAGTACACAGTGCACAGCAGTCGCAGTCGTCTCAACACAAAGTAATTATATTCCATTAGGATACTGAATAGGAAAGTAAAAACATTACTACAACGACAACTAGCACTACTACTCTCCAGTATTAAGAACTTTTCGCTCGGTCTTGAGTCTTCATACTATTCTACTATATAGCATCATCCGCTGATAATTAAACCCATACATACTTAATACATCTATAAGTCCCTTCCCTTGTACTGGTACTTCTCTCTGTCTCTCTCCGTTTTACTTTCCTTTATGTACATGGCTCTCGTGAAATGTGAAATTCAGACTCATGTCAATGCCAAAGCAATAACTCACGTCGTCCAGTATCAGAAAAGTATCAGCCGCCCTGCCATAGACTATCAGGACAGAAACAGAGGGCAAATAAAGCATGACGTGTACAGTTGAAACCTATCCGAGAATTGTTCCAATTCTCATTTTCTTTCATGGTCTATCTAAAATAGCGTCATCGGAGTCAGTCTAAAATTCTATTACCCTCAACATCACCATCACCATCCACCTATGCCCTATCCTTCCTCTTCCTCTAACAAAAGCTTAAAAAACTTCGAAACTCTGCGCTTATGGCCAAATACAATGGCAATAATGGCCTATATAGGTAAATTGCTTCATGTACGTGTAACGTACGCACCTACAAGAACCTATTTAAGTGAGTATATACTGACATAATTTTCAATTTCACACTGATATCAGAAAAATGACAAAAAAATTCTATTTTATATAATGCCTCTACAGATTAAGCACCTACCTACCTAACCTATACCTACATGCCTACACCGACTCCAAATGAAATACATAGTAAATTCAAACCTTATGATTTTGCATCCACTCCTGTAGCTGTGGCCTAAATAGTTGTTACCGAAAACCGGTGTGCCGGTGGCCCTGGTGGCTAAAGCACTAAAAGTAGTACAACATACCTGCAGATACAAGGCCAAACTGTCGGTAGGTAAGTAGCTACGTGTAGACTTTGAAACAAAACAAGACAAGGAAATCATCCTTAGTAAAAAATATGTTCAAGTTTACACATTTTGCTCCACATTTGTACTCGTCGTCGTCTCTCCCCACGCACTATCTATCTAGGTAATCCGAATGGTGTGTAAAATATTCGGGTAAAAATACATTGTGTGGAACATAAAACCAAAAACCAATGTAGCAAAGCTAAACAAACTGGAACAAATTTTCGTAATAATTTTATTTCACATTGCTCCTTGAGGAGGGCAGACATAAAAATATATAGAGTAAACGGTAAACGTGTAAACTGCTAAAAAAAGACAAAGTTTCTCAAGTCAAAAGTCCAACTAGATTAGATACATACGAGGGAGGGAGGGAAGGGAGGCAAGGCCAAAGTAATAGTGGAGAGTAAACGAAAACAATCAAGATAGGAAAATGGATCTAAGGAGGAAACATCTGTTTCCGTTTCGTCCCGATTTCTCAATCTTCAATAATTACACGTCCTATGTTGAAATGGATGGCTAGAGCCATATGGTTGCAGTCAGTTTACTGTACTGCTCAGTGTAATTTAGAATAGTTTTAAGTTACATAGTATTTAGTAGATACTTTTAGTAGTAGTTACTTAGTTAAAGCTCTACTTCGTAGAGTGTGGCTTATTGGATGACTACTCAAGGTCAAGTCTTGCGCAGTTTGGTTAGTGGTAGTGAAGTCAAGTCGTTAGACTTGACTTATTTTTGTAATATTCTCGTCTCCATTTTAGGAGTTTAGTCTTGTCTCAGCCTTGCCTTGTAAACCTTGAGAAGTCTCTCCTCGCCTGTCGGTTGTAAAGGTATCCAAATTGTAGTAGATTGTATTGTTGTAATACAATAAGAAGTATTAGTTTAGAGTAATTAGTTAGTTGTAATTGTTAGGGATTTAATGTTATTAAATTAAGTACTGACTATATTGTTGTCACAATATAACATTATCCCTGTGTCCGCGATTTTGGCATCTTATTGTTAGTATCGTGCGTGAATATTGGATTACATCTACATTACTCATAATACGCATCGGAATTGGATCATTACATTGACCATCAGTCACATAATCATCAATTGATCATCATAGTTTTCCACTCATAAGTTAATTCAAGCAGTTGCCACACAGCCATCACCAGAAGTTGGAACATTCATACTTGTAACACATAAACTTTAATATTACGCTCAGTCACGTCTGAACATTTGGTCATCTTCGAACCGTATATTAATACCAGTGGTCCTTCGATTAACAGTTAAACTTTGTGTTACTTGTGTTTAGTGTTTCCTTATTAATTATAATGGCTCCAAAAACAGCTCCTGTGCTTGACATTGACCACTACACAAGAAGAAGAAGAGGATGTGCATCAAAATTAGTGATGTTTGGCCTTCAAATTACGGAAGAGTTGTGTAGGTCGTGGTCACGAACCAGAATTCAAGACATGCGGGAGCAGTTGGCAGAGTGGAAAATTGGTCTTGATGAAATCTACGACAGCATAAATTTATTATGCGAAGAGGGTGATGACGAACTTACCAAGAACGAAGAAGAGCAAACTCGAATGTTTGCGGAATGCAACAGACTCAGTGGTATCCTTAATGACCTACCAGTTATGAATACAGTGCCTTTAGATGGACAGAATTCAGGAGCTGGAAATAGTGCAATAAATAAGTTGAAGCTTCCTCCGATGACGTTGCCGACATTTGACGGAAATCTTCAGAATTGGTCACAATTTCATGATCGATTTATTGATGCAGTGCACAATGACAGTCAATTGCCAGGTGCATCGAAAATGCATTATTTAAAGTCGTCATTGCAAGGGGAAGCGGCTCAAGTGATTCAGACAATTCAGGTCAGTGACACTAATTATGAGAGGGCATGGAAAGCCGTTGTAGCTAGGTATGAAAGGAAGCGTACATTAGTGAATTTTCATGTACGTAGATTATTTACTGTCAGTGCAGTTCAGACAGAGTCAGCTGTGGGATTACGTAACCTCATTGATAGTGTTGTTGAGTGCAGCGAACAATTAGAAATTCTTGGTGCTACAACAGACATTTGGGACGTAATACGTGTATATCTTACAGCTGAACGGCTAGACTGTGAGTCTAGAAAACAATGGGAATTATTGCAGTCTGAAGATAAGCTACCATCCTTTGAAGAAATTACAAAATTTGTCAACAACAGAGCTACAGCACTGGCATCCATCCCTAGCGATCAAGGCAAGGTTACTAATCAAGGCAAAGGCAAGACCAACCAGCAACAAGGTAAAGAGAAGAAGCAACTCAATCATGTTGCATTTCAGAAAAAATGTGTAATGTGCAACGAAGAACATTTATTATATCGGTGTGAGAAGTTCGTAAAGTTGCCATTATTGGAGAAAAAAGAATTTGTGGTGAAAAAGAAGTTGTGCTACCAGTGTCTGAACGGTAATCATATGGTGAAGCAGTGCAAGTTTAGGCCTTGTGGGAAATGCCGGGGCAGACACAATTTATTGCTTCATGAAGACACTGGAAAGAAGGAAGCTGACGATCCTCCAGCCGCCTCACCACAACCCTCGGAGCAGGAGAAGAAACAAGTTCTACTCGCTACTCAAAATACAACATCACAAGTTCTGCTAGCAACGGCGCTAGTGAAAGTGCAACGGCCAAATGGAGGTTGGAATACAGTTCGGGCATTGATTGATATGGGATCCGAGACCAGCCTCATTACGGACAGGTGTTGTAAAAACCTGGGGCTCGTAAAACAGAAAACTGAAGTCTCCATTTTGGGAATTGGGGCGACAACAGCGGGAACGGCGACAAAGGCTGTGTCTCTTTGTCTTGGCAACTCCAAGGGTGTGTTTGTTGTTAACTGCCAAGCGTATGTCTTTCCCTCAATTTCTCAATCTTTACCGAAGCATCAAGTGGCAGCTGCTGATTGGCCACACATTGAGGGGTTGGAACTGGCTGACCCCAATTGGCGTTTCTCTTCTCGGGTGGATTTACTACTGGGGGCGGACGTCTGGCATGACATAATACTGGATGGAGTACGTAAAGGACCATCGGGCACACCTGTTGGTATGCAAACTGCATTTGGGTGGCTTTTAGTTGGGCGGCTATCTCACGGTCCTAGTACTAATGTTCTATCATGCAACCACGTCTCTGTGGATTTGGACTCGTTACTCCAACGGTTCTGGGAGGTGGAGGAAGTTCCCACCGCAAGCTCCATGACGGCGGTGGAGGCTCTAGTTGAAGAAAATTTTGTGTCAACTCATCGTCGGGACAGTACTGGAAGGTACATAGTGGAGCTGCCATTTACTACTCCAATGAAGCCAATGGGGTCTTCTCGTAATCAAGCCGTAAAGAGGTTCATGGCACTGGAGCGTAAGTTGAACAAACATCCTGTGTTGAAAAAGGAATATACAGCATTTATTGATGAATATTTAATTCTCATGCATATGGAACGTATAAGACCAGAGGATGTGGATACACCGGTGGGGAGGTCATATTACCTACCACACCACTGCGTCATTAAAGAAGATAGTACTACTACTAAACTTCGCGTGGTGTATGACGGGTCGGCTCCTACTGAGACTGGTGTGTCGCTCAACGATAATCTGATGGTGGGACAGAAGGTGCAGCAGGATTTATTTGTAATTATAGTGCGGTTCAGAAAACATCCTATTGCCTTCTCCGCAGACATTACGAAAATGTATCGTCAGATTCTGGTGTGTGAAGAACATCAAGATTATCTGCGGATAGTGTGGCGTTTTAATCCGGATGATCCAATTGAGGATTACAGATTGTGTACTGTGACGTATGGAACTGCTGCAGCTCCACATTTGGCTACCAGGGTTTTAAAACAATTAGCTATTGATTATGAGTCACAGTTTCCAGAGGCATCAAAGGTGTGTGATAAGGATTTTTATGTTGACGATGTACTTTCAGGCGGAAAATCTGTAGCTGACGCGGTGTCTCTACAATCAGATTTAATAAAAATGTTGGCCTGTGGTGGTTTTGATCTCCGTAAGTGGTCGTCTAATAGTACAGAAGTCCTTAATTCCGTTCCTGTGGAGTGCCGAGAAACAAAACTGTGTTTGGACATTGACACTGATGACTCCGTCAAAACCCTTGGTCTCCGGTGGCATCCAGCTAGTGATGTGTTCAAGTTCTGTGTAAGTGTTACGTCGCATCCAGTCATTACTAAGCGTACTGTCGCCTCTGACATTGCTAAGGTGTTTGATCCTCTTGGATCAGCGGCTCCGGTTACTATTTGCGCAAAGTTGTTCATGCAATCATTGTGGAGTGAGTCGCTCGGTTGGGATGATCCTCTTCCCGAAGAAATGTGTGTGAAGTGGAAGCAATATCAGGCGGAGCTGAAGAATTTAGAGCTGGTGTCAGTCCCGCGATGTGTCATGCCTATGATGTCACACAGTCATGAGCTCCATGGATTTTCGGATGCTTCATTGAGTGCGTATGCAGCTTGTGTATACGTAAGATCGGTGTGTGACAATGATATTGTTGTACAATTAGTGGCATCAAAGACTCGTGTTGCTCCCATCAAATTTGTGTCACTTCCAAGACTTGAGCTTCTTGGTGCTCATCTGCTGAGTCGGTTAATGAAATCTGTGTTGGTGGCATTAGAGGTAAAATTTAATTCTGTGCATTGTTGGTCAGATTCGAAGGTGGTGCTGGACTGGCTCGCTTCCGAACCTTCTAGGTGGAAGACTTTTGTGGCTAATAGAGTTTCCAAAATTCAAGAGCTGGAAGCTGAGTGGCACCATGTACCAGGGGAAGATAACCCAGCAGATGCACCTTCCAGAGGAATTACGGCGAAGGAGCTTCACCATCATCCACTGTGGTGGCACGGGCCACCATGGCTCCGGTGTGCGAACACAGTTTACAACGAAGTATCTCAACCCCAGCAGCATGATCAAGAAGTTGTAATGGAAGAGAAGAAGGTTCATCTGGTTGTAAGTCAACAGTTGCGTCCGGATTTATTATTACATAAATGTGGAACTTTACGTAAATTACTAGTGCTTACAGCTTTTCTGCAACGCATCATTCGGAATCATCGAAAAGCGGTTGGAATACCCAATGTCATCGGTCCATTGTCAGTGGACGAACTTCAACATGCACTGAAAACTTGGATTAAGATTGTGCAACGAGAAGTATTTCAGTTGGAGTTCAGGGCAATTTCCTCATGCAATGAAGATATGATGAAGAAAAGCAAAACACTGTCTCTTAACCCTTTTATTGATTGTGACGGGTTGCTCAAGGTCGGCGGTAGACTGGAGAATTCAGATCTCCCATTTGATCGACGTCATCCAATACTGCTTCCTCAAAAGCATCATCTAACGGTGCTAATAGTTGTGCACGAACATCAAAATAATCTTCATGCGGGGTGTCAGTTGTTACTACGAACACTTCAAGATCATTATTGGATTATTAATGGACGGGAGGTAGTGCGGCGCATAGTTCGAAATTGTGTTCGGTGTTGCAGATTAAATCCTACTCCTGTGTCCCAGTTGATGAGTGACTTACCTGCTGCCCGTGTGACGAAGGCTCGTCCATTTCAAAAGTGTGGTGTAGATTATGCAGGTCCATTTACTCTTCGTGTAGTTAAAGTGCGAAGTCATACTATGTTTAAAGCTTACATCGCTCTTTTCGTGTGTTTTACTACTCGTGCTATCCACCTTGAACTAGTAACAAGTAGTGATACGGCTTCATTTATTTCGGCTTTGAAGCGATTTGTGGGACGGAGAGGAAAACCAAGTGAAATATTCAGTGACAATGGCACTAATTTTGTAGGTGCTAATAATTTGCTGAATAAGTTAGCTGAAGAAATGACGTCTAAGAAGTCCAATGATGAGGTGCAGAAACATTTAGCAAGTCATAATACTAAGTGGACTTTTAACCCGGCTGCAGCTCCTCATTTTGGTGGTTTGTGGGAAGCAGGTGTAAAGTCGTTGAAAAAACATCTGTATTCGAGCATCGGTCAAACGGTTTTGAATTTTGAAGAAATGTATACTGTCTTGTGTCAAGTAGAGGGATGTCTCAACTCACGGCCACTGTGTCAGTCATCGGCGGATCCGAATGATTTTGAAGTAATCACACCTGGACATTTCCTTACTGGTGCTCCGTTGAATGCTGTGTTAGAACCTGATCGAACATCCGAGGATCTTGTTACTATTAGAAAACGGTGGCACATCACTGAGAAAATTCACCAAGAATTTTGGCGCGGCTGGAGCTCTGATTTTCTATCCAGACTCCAGCAGCGACCAAAGTGGTGGATTGCGAAGACACCTTTAGAAGTTGGGAGCATTGTCGTGATTAAGGATGAAAATCTTCCTCCTCGGCTCTGGAGTTTGGCGAGAGTCATCGAAGTTCATCCAGGCAAGGACGGTCTTGTTCGTACTGCTACGGTAATGACTAAGTTTAAGTCAAAATTTGTAAGACCAGTAGTTAAATTATGTCCATTGCCTATTGATACTACTTGTAGTGATGCTCCAATTTAAATGTGGTGCTTGAACATTTTGTAAAAGTATATGATGTGAAATTAATTGATCATAATAATTGGTGTATATTTTAGGTCAATATGCGAAAAATTTGTGTGCTATTCGTGTTTGTGTGTGTACTATTTGTGTTAAGTATGCGTAATTAGTGTCAAATATATGTAGTTTTAGGTTATATTGTCATTGTGATAATGTGCCATACCTAATTAGTGCCTAAAAATAGTTAATTGTAATGTAACATGAGTTCAGGATTCGTTTTATAAAGTTAAGTGAATTCGTGATAGGTTATATAGAATGTAAGGTTTATCAATGTATTTATTCGTGGGTGTCTAAATAATAATTAGTTGATATACCGTAATGTTAGTTTAGGTTAAAAAATGCCTTTAACCCGTAGTCATTTTTGGTCGGCGGTGTTGAAATGGATGGCTAGAGCCATATGGTTGCAGTCAGTTTACTGTACTGCTCAGTGTAATTTAGAATAGTTTTAAGTTACATAGTATTTAGTAGATACTTTTAGTAGTAGTTACTTAGTTAAAGCTCTACTTCGTAGAGTGTGGCTTATTGGATGACTACTCAAGGTCAAGTCTTGCGCAGTTTGGTTAGTGGTAGTGAAGTCAAGTCGTTAGACTTGACTTATTTTTGTAATATTCTCGTCTCCATTTTAGGAGTTTAGTCTTGTCTCAGCCTTGCCTTGTAAACCTTGAGAAGTCTCTCCTCGCCTGTCGGTTGTAAAGGTATCCAAATTGTAGTAGATTGTATTGTTGTAATACAATAAGAAGTATTAGTTTAGAGTAATTAGTTAGTTGTAATTGTTAGGGATTTAATGTTATTAAATTAAGTACTGACTATATTGTTGTCACAATATAACATTATCCCTGTGTCCGCGATTTTGGCATCTTATTGTTAGTATCGTGCGTGAATATTGGATTACATCTACATTACTCATAATACGCATCGGAATTGGATCATTACATTGACCATCAGTCACATAATCATCAATTGATCATCATAGTTTTCCACTCATAAGTTAATTCAAGCAGTTGCCACACAGCCATCACCAGAAGTTGGAACATTCATACTTGTAACACATAAACTTTAATATTACGCTCAGTCACGTCTGAACATCCTACTTTATTATATATGTGTACATATCTAAAGTAGGACTTGCTCTGTCCATAGTCTACCAGTCCTGCACGCTACCATCAAGCCCGACACACTATGATTACAACAACTCCAATACCATGTGCTTACACTCCTAAATATACAAGTAGTAGGTGGTACCTATTTAATTTACACATTTAAAATACAGCATGAGCATACAGTATATAAGTATATGTCGAGTATTTAATTGTCATTCCATAGTTACAACAGCAGCATATAGGGAGAAATAAATTAATTTTTCAATTTCTTTGTCCCTATATAAAATGCATTAAGCCTTGTGATTCCGCAGTCATTCCAGAATTACATATAGACATAGATGAAACCCATATAGGAACAAAAGAATGCAATTATAATACAGACTATGAAACTACTGATAGAGCGAACCTAATATGTGTGTAGCACAATAAAATAATGGTGGAAATGTAGAAAACAGAAAATCCCCATCAGACTTAAAAGCAGTTGAGCTGTCGAATTAAATGCTGCCAATACTAATGCCAACACCAACGAGACCAACACCTTTAAACACTACAGACAGTGAGCGTCAAAGAAGATCCAATCTTCAGCTCTTTTTTAAGCCCATCACCATCCCGGGAATCTCTGACTCTGACATGATAGCTCTCAATCTCTAGCATTAGACCAACAACAAAAACAATCTATCCCCTCCGCGTCCATAATAGTCCATACTCAAGGCGGCCATATGCATACAGTATGCCTATACCTAGGTATACCCATGTAAATTATCAATAGTTGAATTCCATAAATGCTAACAGCTCTGTGAACGTCTTCTAAATTGAAACTAAACAGACCGTAATTTATATATACCATAATACTCTACGAGTGTACGAATACAAATATAATACACAGATCAAGCTGAACAACAGCAATAAAATATATCATGGTGGTATCTGTGTGTCTCTCGAGTTCCCATTACAATACCATAAGACCAGTACGAGCGTCAAGAGTTAAGAGCAAAGGCAACACCTACGCGGTACTCCATAATACTTAATACATGCGAATGTCTGTCTGTCCCTGTCTCGGCTGCGTCTCCCGTGCGGAACAAAACACACCTCAGACAATTTACAATTTGAAACTTACTTATTTAAGATGCGATGAGGCCCTATGAGTATCACCATATTGAACAAAACACTTTCCTCCTACTGTTTTTCCATTCTCTAATCTGGAAAGGCTTCTAGGAGCAAAAGCTAATAAATTACAAAACTCACTCATGGGAGTCTTTTCTCTCTCCAATCAGAGTCACACACTCTCACAGGACTACGCCGAACCAGAACAGCGTTAAGGTAGGTATTACCCCTTCTACAGTTCTACATTAGTAAGTAGCACTTGGTATTTGTAGGTTGTATAGAGATTTTGCACTGGTCTTAAATCTAACATGATTCACTCCCGTCTCTGCTCTGTTGTCACATCCGGCCATACAATCATGCAACGACCATTGTATTGGCTTTTTGGATACAGAATATATTCTATTCTATTACTTATTGTACGTGCAGTGTAAGAAACGCTTGTTCTAGTTCTAAGATCTTGCTAATCTATATTCCACACACAAACACAAGCTATATTTTTTAGGCCACAACCACTTTGGCTTTTTGCTAAATATGCTTTCTTTTCGGGGAACAATCCTATCAGAAAAGGATCAGAAAAGGATCTGAAATTCTGAAGATAATAATGCTAAAGTTCCTTTCATTTTCACTCCTTGGATTTCTACTCTATAGCTTTAAATGATCGCATTGAAAATTAAAACTATCTCTCTACTAATCATAATAAAGTAGGAGATAAGCGAACGATTTGGGTGGCTCCTGTTTTGCCTTGTAGATCCTATAGACATTTCATCTGTCCACATTTTTCATCCCCGGAACACACATTAAAATTGAAAACCTAAGCAACTTTAAATGAACTATGAACGTGGGCGGCTGAGGATTTAAATTACGTTGGTACATAATACAGGGATAACGAGTAAGTAGATTGTATTCTTATATATTTTTTTAAATATTACACTACCTACTACAATTTACGATTGTAAATACTCATGCACCTCCCAAACTTTAAATAAAATATATTACAGTCAATTCCATAATATGATTCTAAATCTCAATCTAAAGTTAGAAATATAAATAGGATCTTGAATTTGAATTATGAGCCCCCCATTTCTCATTTTCAACAACCAAACGCAGAAAATGAAAACGAAGAAGGACTGACTGCACATGGAAAGGGGGGCACTGACTGAGTGCAGGGAGGCATGATACTATGTGTGAATGCAAAGTGTAAATTCTAAACCATGGTTCACGTCGTATTGTAATAGACGCAATAATATGTATCTCACTAATAAAAGGGGCTCAAGGTAAAAGGCAAGTGCGTGAGTATGTAGGTTGACGTCGACGTTGCTGGCGGAGTTATAAGGATTAAGATGATCTCTGAGCACAGCAGCATACACAGAGGTTCACACCATCACATCACATCGCATCACCACCGATACACAAGCCTCCTTCCAAGAATACCAATAAGAAATACCTGCCTACATTATATAACTAGGTGGATACTATATATCAGTAAATGTACCACATGTAATATCCCCATCTTTAAATCCCATTCTATCACCCCATCAACCCAGCTGAGAAATCCAGATTTACGGCATATAAATCAATGTGCCTAAAACATGAGATGAAACTGCTCTCTCTCTCTGAATTTCCTCCTTTTCCCACTTGAGAGCAAACTTTATTCTTCCTTCCTTTGCATTAAGATCAGGAGGACCAGAGCAGAAACCAGAACCAGGACAAGATTCAAACTTAAAGCCAAAGCCAACATTTTTCTTACCTACCTACACAAATTCTTTCCTTCACACACCGAGACGAGTGTACGCACTCCGCGCGCACACACACACAATTTCCCAGCCATTTCATTGTAAAGAAAAGCTGGCACTTACAATATTTTGTTTTACCTATCAATGCAATGTCCTCGTAAGTAACATACATTGAAAAGTACCTACTGCCTACTCACCGAAACCACTAAAGATGCTCATACATTGAGCATATTAGACGTCGAAGACGTGAAGCTTTCTTTTCTATAGCTCAGTTGAGCCTCTGAGAATGCCACCAGGACCAGGACTTTTAGACGAGTTGCTCTTGGTCCTGGTGGACATTGGATTTGGATTGCACTGGAGTCACATTCAAAAAAACTACGTGATAAAATATGGACCAGACCAGACCAGTTCGTTTCGTATTCTTCCTTGTTCAAGCTAAAGGTTGTACTCACAGTGTATATATTTTGTCGTGAAAGAATTCTAGACCTACCGTCATATCATAATCTTGGATGGAAATACAATATGTAAGGTGCCTACCTATAGGTAGTATATTAGTTTAATAGATGATACATGAGGGGGGAAATCTCCATTACACTTTTCCTGAACACACACAGCAGCCAGGCCACAGAGCACAGCACAGGACCTTTGAGTCTTTGAGTTGTTAACTCAACCAAAATGGAGATCTCTTTTCGGTTCAGTCAGCCCATAGCATTCAGTTTACATAGTAGAGCAGAGCAATCATAAAAACGCATAAATTCCATCTCACTAATAATACAAGAATGGTCTATTTCTCCATGTCTTTATCGTTCTGGTCACATATAAATTATTTCATCTATACTTTTATTACCACGTATATACCTTCCGCCCTCCTTTCATTTTAGAATAAAGAACGACTGGGAGACGACGTTTTCAAAATTTCAAACCCAATGAAAATGGAAACCGTCTTTGCCTATTCATCATTTCATTTAATGTATATGGCTGTAGTTTAACCTTTTAATTTAAAGTATTTTAAAATATTAATAAAAAGACTTAATCACACTTAACTGATAATAATTGTATGACAAAGGAGAGTGACAATGAACGTTGAGAAGGAACGCTGAGCTGTTGCCTGTGTAAACTCACAAGAAGACGTTCCCTCATGCTCCCTTCTCCAGCACTCTCTCATCCATTCTACATTTTATTACTGGATTGAATTTGAATTCGAACAAGAAAGACAGCCATGCCATAATGTTCGTGACGCTGATACTCATGTTCTTTTTACAACATACTTGAATTCAACGGTCTATTGAGAATCAAATTACCTGGATTATATTACTAATACCAGCGTAGCTCATAGCACTCTGATCCTATACACTTACTCAGCTTCACGTACTCACGTGTATTAGTAAGTATCTGCATACTTAGCCAAGCCAGCTACATAAATTCATAATTTATACATTGTCATGAAGTTTTGAATTTGAATTCAAAATTTGAAAACGTTCCTCGTCCTTAGCCAGAATTTCTAATGTTCAGTCGCTCTACATAATATGCATCAATATGAGCATAAGAAAGAAGAGGTTTTATTTTCTTATAGCCTCTTCTTTTATTTCCTACTCCAGAACAGAACAGACCAGACCATAACTACTAACTATATTCAATCATGTGAATTATTTTGTTCCATTACTTACACTTTCACAATGCCAAATTTCGTAACTTTTAGTTTCTATTCTATGTAGGAACTCGTCCCAAGTCCTACAGTACAGCGCTCACTGGCACTTGTAAATTGTGCTCACATTTAGTCAGTCATACTCGTACTACTGGGATCGATATCTGTTCTAAATTTTGAATAATTACCAAATTACTAAATTGCATAATGTATCAATCACCCAGTGGCTATCTGTGCTACAGGGCGTGCTTTCTTTTTTCCAGCAGCACTACATGCATGTACTGCATAACCTTCCCGTACTTAAACTAATTTATTGTGTTTGTTAGCATTTTTTTCAACCACATACATATGCATCCACAAATGAAGACGAAACTATTCTACTAAAAAATAGAATAGAAGTGGTCAGAGTACATTACATTATGATTGTACTGCAAACATCCACAAATAAAAACGCCAACGACAGCAGGAACTACCCCACTAAACTTTACCGAGTCAGGCAGGGGATTGGGATTGGGACACTATAGAGAAAAATCCTTCTTGGAATTTCTTTTATCCGCTTCCCCCTGTATTCTTACATTCAGCATCTTATTCCTATTATTGTCCATGGTCCACACAACAGAGTTCTTTGAAATAAAGATTTTTTCAAGCACTGTAATATATATATTTCAACGCTCAATGTACGACATGTATTTAGAAGCTGGAATAAATATGTACGTACTACCTACCTACTACACCCTGGCTGTCATATTATCTATAGCTCAAGTTATCCCTCCTTCTAATGTTGTAATGTTGTATAGTAATAACTAAAAAATAAAAGACTGCAAAGAATCTCATCGTCAGACCTACTTAACTGTTAACTCTGAACTGGAGTTCTGGAGGACGACAAAAAACAGGATCATTTCTTCATGTTACATTACAGTCATAGACATGTCATAACAAACTAAAGTACAAACTATCCGCACCATCTCTAGGAACTGAACGTCTTCCCATAATACACGTTACAGAATACAGATAGTCCAAAATAAAAAACTTTCTTCTTTGTCAGCCGTGCTTATAGCGTATATCATACTGGAGAGTTACTAACTAGGAACAAGCTTAAACTTCACTGTGAGAGAAAAGTAACCAAACTATCCAGTGAAGAGAGTATAGAGGTTGAGCACAAATATTAAGAATGGCCATAGCCCTGGCCCTGGCAAATGAGACAGACTAATAATAATCCAAAAAAGTGTTGGAAAAGTAAAAACTCAGACTCGACTCAGTCAGCCAGGAGTAGGAGACTCCGCAGAAGACAGAAGATTCTTAACGCAACTTCTTAAAGAGTGTAAAAGTAAATGAGAATCTTCGTTCCCAGTCTCCCATAGAGTGCACCGGGCCACAGAGCCTTCTCATCCCCATGCATACTGTTCCTTCCAGATAAAATATATGAGAGCCCATTATTGTCACCATTAAAGTCGTGTTATGCAAGTCCCGAAAGGTGAAGGTATTTCACTATGTCAAATCTTTCCTACTTTTCTTCTCCCTCCCTGCCTCTCATTTATAAAATACTTTTTACTCCAAGTCCAAGAAGGTATGCTCCAACCAACACAACTGCGTAAGTCGTACAGTAAAGAGGATGAAATGAGTTTTAAACTTGGACTCTGTGAGAGATAGATACTACAGTATCCCTATCTATCCGCTTAATCTTGGTCTTGGTAATGTGTGTAGGATAGTGGTAGTCGTCGGTGTGGTAGTGGTAAGACTTGGGAGCTTTAAACAACCATCTTCTCACCAATGACTTCACACCACTCACCATACATGTCCAGGTCCAGAGTATTCCCTAAACTAAATGCGTACCATACATTACATTACGCTACATTATTACTATTACATTTATGGTTGTTTTACGATGCAATGCTGAGCAAACGATAACGATGCGTACGATGTACCTTCGTGGGCTGTACAATAATGCACGTGTCTTAAGCATACCGCTCCGTTAGTTGCAAATATGAGGTTCAAAATATGTTATCTCCACTTTTAAAAAGATGGGAAACACGAGTCTCAAAAAATTGGCATTTACAAAAATATTTTTCGAGCAAGTGATGCCGTCAACTTTTGTACTGGTTTTAGCTGGCTACTATACATTAAAACAGCTTCTTAGAAATTTATTCTACTATTTGAAAACATTCACATAAAAGAGCACATTTTGCAACAACTTAAAATAACTTACATTACGTAGAATTATTAAACTTCTATTTTTCAAAAATAATGATGCATATACCTACATGAGTTATCCCCTGTTAAAGGCTAGCTAGTGTTTTATACCCTGCTATTGCAGGCCTAACGAGAACATCATATACAAGTAAAAGTCGACATGTATTATAATAGGTATGTCCATACAATTTTTACAGAGGTATTCAGATATTCAGCATGAGCCCTATAGTCCAGTAAGGGGCACAAATGCAAACGGAAAACCTATACCAATCGTTGCAATTATAATCTAAAATATTACAGCGACAAGAAAAAGAACAAAAACGTCCTCCATCTTTATACATATGCATCCTGCGAACAGAAAATACTACCAAGTACTGTCTTCACCTCGTTTTCATTAGTGAAAACGTGCACATAATATACTGTACATTCAAACATCCAGCATTATGTAATTAGGTGCATATAACAGTACAAACATAGTCAACTTTTAAACCTTAAAGAGTAAGAGTAAACCTGCTCAAGTGATATATTATAATCTCTAGTCTCATAATTCAAATAACTTTTACAACACACTCTAATGTCACTATTCCTTTAGGTCTACGTCGTCTTCTCACAGTCTCAATTTTCACATCAGCATGTATCCTCAGTCTTAAACTTCACCCTAAAAAGGAGTTGATGACAGACAATAATAATATTCATATGTCAAGAACACTGTCATTTTCGCTCGTCTACGCAGTCCAAAGAATTCAACGTCTAAATTTCTACTTCTCTCCGCTCAAACTAAAACTCCACAGATAAATTGAGAGCTCCTGCCTCCCCTTTTCATTTTTCTTTCATCCACAAAATTAGTTGGAAGAGTAAAAAGAGCAGAGACTTCCGCAGCGTACGTACTTACGTAGCCCGTGCTCGTGCAATAAACATATGTACCGTAACCGTACCACCATGCCGTCCATGAGCATTACTTAAAACCCAAAGAAGAACTAGATCACGCTGTCACCATATTACTTTTTAAGTAACTATGTAGGCGCTTCCATATATGTACGAGCGGAGACGAGGTTCCAGCTCGGATTTTTTAACACATGCAGAAAGTAAGATGATTATGACATTAGACTTGGCTTGTTTGATGTTTGGCATGACTAAAACTCTCAAGAAGACTCAAGAAGGCAATTGGTTTGGGACGGAGCGATGATGCGGTGGGGGGAAGGAAATGAAAGACGGTTTTGTTTCCATGGGTTTCAACCGTAAATTGGGAGACGCGCAGGGAGAGAGAGACAGAGAGACAGAGCAGACGACAAGATAATATAACAGTTCTTTTTATTCTTCTCAATCATTCCACGAAAGAGTCTTTTTTTCTCTATTTCTCACTTTTCAAGCCTCTTTCTTAACTACAATGAAAACAGAAGCACACGCTTGAGATCTAATAAGAAAAACTCATAAACATGACATTTGCATAGTAATTGGTCATTGGTTTAATAAACCCTTGACTAAATTACACCTATTTAATATTTATCATCAAGAGCTACATATCAGGCACGCCACGCAGTACAGCACAGTTGTGTACATTAGCATTACATATATGCATTTTACATACGGCATGTATCCTGAATATTTTTACCGCCTGTCTCACACACAGAACAGATCTGCTGTACTTGCATAATATACAATGCACACACACGACGACCGGACTGGAGAGACTCGAAAGCCCACCCAGGAATTTTTTTTCTGTCTTATTACAAGAGTGGAACAGTACAACAAGTACGGCACGATCTGTATGTATTCTACTGCAGTATTTATAATGCTTACATAATAATCATAATACCTACATAGTCCATTACACTTTACACTTCCTTCATACTTCATGCCTAGATTAAAAAACACCGAAGCAACACCCATGAGGAAATTATCTATTTCCACTGCATTTTCACCACTTCATCCTTCATCCCCCGACATTTCTCTTACGTAATCCTCCTTCTCCTTCCACTTCCAATGGTTCCAAAATTACATAATTATAATATACGGACGACACAAGATTACGATTACGATTATCATCACAAACCTAAACTAGACTCCCTAATATGTGTCCCGAATCTTATTATTAAAAAATAGAAGACAACATTTTCGTGCGATAGTCATAAATGTTTTTAAATTAAATTCTAAAATGCCACTTCTAGAAAATGAATTATAAGATATAGAAAATCGTAAGTGTAAAAAAAAATTAAATTAAGCTACAAATACGTTTTATTTTGTTGTATTCGGCGTACACAATAGTATTGTGCTTGCTTTAAGTGCATTATAAACTTTCCAAATTCTGGGGAAAAAAACTGGTAAACCATAGGATATACCCTGAAGGAATAAAAGCACATGTTGTTGTTACTCCGGACAATTATATTCAGCCAAAGCCCGATGGCAATGGTAATGGTAATGAGGCAATACAACATTAAAGGCAAAAAGGGCAGAAGATGAAGATGATATTACAAGGTAGATCATAGGGCCATTCTTCATTTGTGAAGCATTTACGAGACCCAGATGGTCATCTATCTGACTGAATACTCAATAGGAGACCCTTTAATCACAAGTAATAAACTACTCAATAAACTCAACGATATTCACTCCAGCTCCAACGATTACTTAGCGTTGAATAGACTGTATAGAATTGAACCAAAAATTCCTTATGCCTACATAAATATATATGAGCACACATAAAATCTAATAATTGCATAACAAAGTATTTCTTCATAATTGATACACGCGAAGAGCAGGCGAGAATTTTGAACAAGTACTTTATTTTGTGGATTTTCTACAATATTTTCTGGTTAATATTCACTGAATTCTCATTGCCCATATTGATACATATAAGGAAAAGGAAAATACCCGTGTATGAAAATACTACACGTATTAAAATATTCTCTGCAAGCGCATTCCTACAAATACAATTAAATATTCATTTCCTATTTATTTCATTTCATTGAAATGAAAGATTCATCCATCTCTACAATTTCTATCTCCCCAAAAGATTTTTAACAAAACTCAAAATACGTAAGCTATATGTATAATATCACCACTACATAAAGGCACATGTCTACAAGTCTGGAACATCCGTCAACAAAAATTACGATTAGTATGATAAACTGCTCTTTTAAAATTGTCTTTGGAATTCAAAAACCAAGAGGTCATATAATACTGTACAAATGAACCAGTCAAATGCATGTAACCAAACCAACTAACTTGAAGTTAGGGTGATCGTGATACTGATAGTGCGTCTAATTGTAAGTAGGTACTTGTATTTGTGTAAAGCTTAATTCAAATACATGTTTAAAATTGTTTCTATATATCTGTCTGCTGTATAATAGCAGGAAACGAAACCGTTAATGAAGATCCACACAATAAGTCAAGCCACTACAATACATACAGCACAGCAGTTCCAATTTCATTTAACTGTCTACTATTCGCTGTCTCTGTCCCTTTGGTACTGGGTCTGTTTTAAGTCTGACTTAAGTGCATTGCATAATACTGCATTACTCAATGTAATACACCAAAAAATACCTAGTTACAACTACAACCTTCATGTATATACATAAAGCATATGCATTTAATATAAAAATAAGAAATCAACACCCACAGAGTTGAATAGAGCCGAAATATTTACTCAACTGCGGTTTATATATCCAGTATAATATATATTCTATAATCTAGCAATCCTACGCTCAATGAGAAGTTTTCCAATTAATGTTCCAGACAGTAATACATACACAAATACATATCTATACAGTTCTACACCGCAATGCAACGGCGCAGCTAATTTTGGGCGCGTAGGACTGACATAATATCAAGGCTAATGATGTATGTGAACACTCAACAGATCCCAGTATATATATATATGCCATGATATGACTCTACTACTCCTGGGGAATATCTCTCATGTAATTCAATGTGTTTTATTATTACATAATCATCGTCCAACCGCCCGCCCGTCTGTTCCATCATTATTAATTAGACCACAGACTTGCCCAAGAGCCTGAATGACCATATCCAGCAGCTCCGGCAGTCGGCAAAGCGCCTAAATTTCCCATATTGCTCAGTTTCAGTTTCATGTCATGGACTTTCCCTCCACAGACACATACACACTATTTACGAGTTTCCTCACTCACACACAGTGTCAAGTTTGTTTATGAAGACTGTCAGTATAGTACAGTGTCAGGAGGCACGCAAAGGCGGTTTCATTTACATTAACATTACATTACACTGTCTTCCCAATTCTCATGTATGAAGTATGATGATGTATGTGTCTAAAATAATATAGATAGGGTCATATAAATGATGACTATACAGGGGACACCACTACGTGCACACAATGTGTATTTGTATTCTGTATCTGTACGAATGTGGATTACTTACAACTAACTAAGTGGGAATGACAATGGAAATTTTAGAACAACACTACCACCAACTACCATATGTCAAATTCCCATTAGCCTTCTAGTATAAGGCTACTGACTGCTGAACAATATTATGCTGTGCTGTTACAGATGCCGGTAGCATCAGTCCTAAGTATAAGTCTTCGTACAGCAATGCATCTGAACTTGCTCACGATAATCTACACTTTACACGCATTATAATACAACATAGACCAGTCTTGAATTTCAGTTTTCAAAATAGTCAAAGTATGTATACCACAGAAGCAATACATAATAGATGAGCGTTGTATAATCGCAATTTGGAATTTGTTTATTAGGATCCGTACACTCGAAAATAAAAAACCTGGCGCTTTTACTCTTCTGTTCGGTACGTGCCTCTTTATTTACAATAGCATGAAAATCGTGACAGAAAAAAGATGGATCTAGAAGATACGGGATGTTATACAAGAGACAAAGTCAACAACAGCAGTGTCTTCCGCGTCATCGTCAGTAGTCCTCTTTTTTGGTGACATGAAAATTGCCTATTACTATAATATTTCCATTACGATTACGATGACAATGTTAAAGTTGCATTGTTTGTCAGTGTCTCATTTTTTCTACATTATTACCGAACATTGTTATTTTACAGTATGAAGTATAGACTGCATATTATATAACAATGTGATACATATAGAAATATTATATCTATTTATGTACAAGCCTATAGGTACATTCAAAATAGGATATTTTCTGCCTCACAGAGTCAGCTCAACCATAGGATGACGCTCCAAACTCTAAATACTTGGACCGGTATATTTATTTATCCAGAAAAGTACCAACTGAGTATTTTGTGTGCAACAGTAACAGTTCAGCAGTTCAAAGCTGAGAAAGTATAGAACATAATATATAAAGTATATAAAGTGCCCCCATTTTTCGTTTCTATAGTGTCTAAAATTATATGTACAAGACTACAACTAAACTCCACAAACACAAATTGATAAATTATTTTTTCCCTGGTTAACATTTGCGTGCCTTTTTACAGGCCGGAAGTGCCTCGATTTTTTCCCCGCACGACGACGTGCGTAGGTACATAGCAACAAGAGTTGTTACTATTACTAATGTATGTGCTTCTGTGACGTGTATAATATAATGCTCCCAAATTTTTTCCACTTTGTTTAAAGCCTCAAGCTAGTAAGTAGCTAGTAGAGTCTAAAACTCTGACAGACAGAATACACAACCACAGTAGCGCGGGAGCGCCCCTCTCTACATTAATGTACACAGTCAAAACAACAGAAGAAACGGAATAGAAATGGATGGGGCGCATTAAGTGTAGCAAGAAAAATATGTGGTCCCTACTTACATACAAAACTCACTAGTAACTAGTCAGTGCCTTCCTTTTAATTCACATATCCCAGATACAGATGCACATGTGTTTGTTATTGCTATTGCTACAGACAATAATAATAGAATATGTAGTACTTACATTTTGCGCAATGCTGCTACGCTACACAATAATGTGATTCTTAAACGACGTAAACAAATGTTTGCTATTCTCCAGAACCACATTTCCCAAATTCAGTTTTCTAGAAATTATTCTAGTTTTAGACTAACAAAAGTTTTCAATTTTCATAACGATTTCAATTTGTATTCAAAATTCACATGTTTTAAACATCCCTCCCTGCTCACATATCATGTATTAACCACAATGCAACACTGCGTGGACCCTGCATGTTTTACTGGCTCTACACTATAAGGAGTAAACACGCTCCGAATTTTACAAAAATATGAATAATAAATTGTGAAATATTTCCTACACAGTTGAATGTACTACTGACTACAATAGTAGGTTTCGCTCGGAACCGCGACCGTAAAGTCAAAAGTAAAGGTTCAACTCACTAGTCAGCTTTTTGCGGTCGTGAGCAGAGTCAGAAGAAAACTATTTTTTCCAGTTTCCGTTTTGCCCTGATATAGGTTACATAGTAGTTGTGGGTTAGCGGATCGGAATTTTGCTATTGAGATCTCATATATCTTCACCTTGAACAACTAACGATTTAGATTATTAATATGTGATAGCGTATTAACAGCAGTCCTGACCTGGACTGGCAGATTGGGACTATACCAAGTAAGAAGGAGTTATCGCGACACCTTCGGATACGTTGACCTCAGCATTAGTAAATGCTATATAACATCTTGTGTATTTTAGGTGTATGATTAGTTACTTTGTTTTACAAATAAAATAATTACATCGTCTTGAAAACGCTACTGCAGGTCAGAGGCAAAGAATAGGAGTTTTTGCTTAAAAATCAAACTCGACCATTTTATCAAGCTCAACATGGATCATGGTTAAGTGCAAATAATGACGATGACATAATAATTATATTAATAACAATCCATTACATATAATGCAACTACTGCGCCGGCAATGTTAATGCAACTGTACTGTATGATCCTTAATTAAACTTTGAGATGTATTATATCGGTAAAATCCGGGCTGCTACTAACATTTTTTTTTTCTGTTAACATTTGATCTTGTTAGGGTTATATTATTATGGGAAAGCACAATATTTAATATAAACTTTTATACTGGGATTTATCAGAATCAGTTCTCAACTTTTTTCTCCGTTGGCAAAATTAACGAAATAAACAATAATAAAATAATAAACCACGTGCTCTCTCAGTTACGTAAAATTCTAACACAAAATAAAAACATTTCTACGGTGTACTTGTTTGTAACAGTAAACGCAATCACAATCATAAAAGCCGAATTCCCAGCCGTCTCCCGTTATGCACTGAACATCGTCAATAAAGATAAATTGCTCCTTAACTCTAAATGGCAAATCCGGTCTTTGTCTTTTGTCTTGTTGTTGTTGTGTGATTTGGTGGATCTGATGGCGATTTAAATTCGTTGAAAATGCGTGCTGCGTGTCGAGTGGAGAGTCAAAAACAAAAACCACACGAAGTTGGAAATTGCAGCAAAATAGTCAAAACAACTAACGTATGTAAGGTACTTTACGTCCATATCTGTATTTATGACATTGGTTGGGCTGGATTACTTTGGGATACTTTACTGTCTGTAGAACAGTTATAAACTACAACGTGCAATATTTCAATTTCAACTCGTGCAATAAATTCACACTGGATTCACGTGGACTTTTTTTTTATTTTCCTTTCCGCAGCTTTTCTCTGATGCACATAAATGTACGCTGTCATGCATACCGTATGGCATGTAAAAGTCGACGTAGAAATGTGTAGAGTATAATACAGACATGGACATTACAATACGTAGACTAGTATAATAACTATATTTCGCTATTTCCCCAATTTTTACAGTGGCAATGTGCTCCCCAAATTTTTTAAGGCATCTTTTATGCTCCTATGCTATGTTATGTAATGTACTGATGTGCAGTTCTCTGTCTCTGTCGGCTTGGTGTCTGAAGAAGTCTGAACTGTTGTCAGGATGAAACCTCTAGTTTTTTTAACTTTATATAGATATCTTGAGTTTTTCTACGTATTTTACCCTCTGGCCTCGCCTTATTCAAATCCTTTATGTAAGCAGAGTGAGAGAGAGAGAGAGTATTGAAATAAAGATAAGCTCTCATGATTCATCCGTTCCTTTTCGTTTTCGTCTCTACTCTCACTCTATCGACCCAGAAGCAAGGCAAAGGGACCGCGGTCCATGGATACCGGTACTGGCTTCGGAACCGGCACCGGTTTTTCAAACCGGATTTTTCTCCACAAGAACCATTCAACTACTCTACTCAATAGCTATAGGTATAGAGGCTTTTACTAATCGCGGATCATGGAATATTTATATAGATATTACAAATACCAGCCTTTAAAGAAACCCAACATTGCCAACATATATCTCTGGAAGTACATTTGCTGGCGTATATGCATATACATTTTTTAACGTTGCCCAGAAGGATTTACATTCATCCAGGAACGCATCTATTATTTTATATACGCACCCAATTTATCATAAAATCTCGTTCTTCCTTCTTAACCGCCCTCGCAAAATATAAAAAAAGAGAAGAAACTAACCGTTTCTATACTACGAACGCAGATAGATAGTGGAGGCGAGAGACCATGTACAATCAAGTCTATACGCACTTTTCCCATTTTGCTTGAAAGGATGGAAAGCGCCACAGAAACATGACAACTCACTTGAGCCTTATCCATGAAGTTGTATTATTATACCATACCATAATATAATATATCTCCAAGGTATGTAGCTAGTTTGTTTTTGCCTTAAATTTCTGCTCTGTTGCTCGCTATACTTGGGAACAAGTAGTGCTGGAGCCCGCAAGTCTGGAGTATTGACATTGGCAATGAGAATAAGTACTTGGATTAAGATTGCATGGGTAGACTTAGGGTAGGGCATGCATGTGCATATTAAATAGTTACTGTGATGATTGGGATATATAAACTGTGTATAGCGAATTAAAGCTGCTAGACTAGCATCTGCATTATATTTCTTAAACGACAGTCAAATCTCCTTTACGCCTCCACTATTATTATGTATCCAGGATCCAGCTAAAAAGGAGTCCGTATTCAGCATTTTCTATACCACATCTTCCCCGCTTCCTGATGCTAAACCTGGGCAAAACTAAACAATTCAAATTTTAAATCGATCCACCCATTATTACCCACAAGGAGAAACCATATATCCATGTAAAGTGTGGATCCACAAGGAAATAAAATAATTCCCAAGTTTATTTTGTGCATGTTTCCACTGAGAGTTCCAATTCGATTTCCTACCTAAAACATTGCATGAGCACGGCCTTGGGCCATGGAGCATGGGCATGGTACCTTCCAAACTTCAAATATATCAGTAAAAGTAGATAGCTGCCTCATCCCTGCACAAATGTGCATAAATGAGAAACCACAGGTCCACGAGATCAAAATTCCATGTAATACAGAAATTAAAATTAACAGAGATATCTGGAATGATTGTAGAATCCCTATCAAACGAATTGTAGCAAATAGCTACAATGCATACTACAAGTTCACGGCCACTACTTTCGACTTCAGCTCAAAGTGGTGTTGAGTTATATGTATTAGGGCATTGCATTGTAGGCAATTTAAAACAAATGCAGCAATGATACTACTTATGTTCTCCGTTTCCGTGGAAAATGTATTCGGTATTCGCGGTGGAAATGGAAACCCACACTGTTCGGAAAGTATGTGTTTGTACGCATTAGTACACATCCAAAAAGTATGTTGCGCGCGCATCATGTGCTAAACCATACTTACACATGCCACGGTAGAAGTATACTTTTCGTTAGCATAGCATAGCATGCAGCTGCTTATACTGCGCCGTGCTGAGTGAAAGCATGCTAGTAGAATCTTACGTATTAGTACCAGTAAGCACGCCACACTGTACTCCTTTTTGTTTGTTGTGATCATGCTCACCCGTGCGAACTCAGTGGGTACGTATTGACATGCCACTTAGTCCAAATAATCTGCACTAGTTAGTATTACAATTACATGTGACATGTTCCCGCATTCATATAAACCCATCGCAAGTAGTAGTCATACTGCCTCGTGTCAGGCTTACAGAATTTTTAACGGTTTTTCATGAAATACACTAGTTGCCTAATTACAGGCAGTTTAGTATTTTACTTTTAGTAGTTAAAACGCCTTTAAGTGTTGCTCACTAATCACAAACCCAGAATTAATTGCAAGCATCTTGGATGAACTACTACTGTCTGGTGTCAAACTGAGAAGTGGCAGTCACAATAGTTAGTCGTGTCGTACATACCACTTGAAATTGAAAGTGACAATTCCGTCGTGATCATAGTATGTGACCGAATGGCTACAACCCGAAAACATTAAATCTGTGTCGCATTGCAATAAAAACATGCAACGAGATATAATTCAATATTAATATTGAAAATAACATCAGTGTTGTTTAAAGCTGTCATTATTATTAGCTTGAAAACATTCAAGATCGTCGTTCACTAACTGTCCCGTTGACTTTCGAAGCTCTTGGCACCAAAAAATTAATTTAGATGTTAGTCAACGATACGGTTTTTCATTGTGGCGTTTGATAGTGGCCGTGACTATGGCTGAGCAGATTCGTTCTTAATTATCGTGTGATCATGACTATGTTTGCAGTTCAACGTACATGTACGTTGAACTGCAATATAAAAAATGTATGTTTCTACAGGTAACTAGAGTTTTGGGTACTAATAATAAAAGGCAACTGATATTATTTTAAAGCAATATGTGTGTCGATTTTTTTACTCTGGCGATGAGATCAATTTACTGTTAGTTACATTGCAGAGTACGTTTTAAACCGCATAATTAGAATTTAGTGGCATCCTCATTACAATAAAAAAATTACTGTCGTTGCTATACTTTTCTACACTTTTCGTTCATACACTGAAGCATACATTCGTGTCTTTGTTGTAAGCATGCAGGTGCATGCTTGCTCGTACAAATCATTAGTATGAGGAAGTACACTGATGTATTCGTTAGCAGCGTGCTCAAGCGCATACGTGAGCGTACGTATTACTAGTCTCGTATCGCATACGTACGTCGACAACTGAGTGGTATGCTACCGCGTACAAAAAGTGACCTTTAGGCATGCTTCCCAGCTCAAAATTAGTATACTTTCCAAGCTATACAAAACTGTGCCTCCAGAACAGTGTGGGAAGATGTAATTATCTCTCCCTCTATACACTAAAATATAGTAGACATGACTGTCAAGCGTAAATTCTTGTGGAGGGAGACTAGACGGGTGCAATACAATAAACTACCGGTACCGGTCCCGGAAACCGAATTGCAAATAAACAAAACATAATTAGGGGGGTTGTATTTGCATGGCTTAATGTATGTAGCCGTAGCCTAGCAGCCTACACGACAGGGATAAAACGTAGTCATAGCTGAAGGTGTAAAACATGCCATCTACATTTTTTGCCAAAAATGTAAAAAAACAAAATGTGTGTTAAAAAACGCGTTGGTTGCAAGTACAATCACGTCATTTTAAAATGTGCAAAATACGATTTATTTCAATGCTAACTTAAAAAAGCACACTTTCGGCTTTATTTGAAGTAAATAAATTAGTTCGGTTCTGACATGCACATGCTTTGTATTTTGAAAACATAAAGAAGGCACATTTTGAATTTCCAAAGAAGATATATTTAATATGTACGCATTGTAATTTTACTGTGTTTTCCCTTTGTTTGAGCTCAGAAAACAAGGAGTTCAAGACTGCATAAGTACTAAATACTATAACCCCTATTAAAGAATCAGTATCCTAATAAACTAGGGTGTAGATGATAATTACATAATCCAAGATGACTTCTTAAAAAGACAAAAACAAACTGACTGTGAGAAATGACACCCTCTATTATACCCTATAAAATTCGATGTCCTGCAATTATACATACATACAAGGATAAAACACAGTCAGCCTAGAAGCCAATATCCTGCTCCCTCTGCCCCAATCAGACTACATACATAATGTAACGCGTACAACCTCCACGGATTTTCATTTTCATTTCAACCCCCACACACAATTTGCTCACACAGGAGAAAAACAAAGGCTTAGTAGCAATCTGTAAATCTTATCAGAAATTACAGACGTGAAATAAAACCTCTGACAGAAAATTCCCCTTAATCCTCCCTTCTCTTCTAAAATACACTCTCTTTCCAGTGTGTTCACACTTCCAGTTTTAACTCTCCAACGTCATGCGAGGAGAGCTCTTTCAACTTCAAGGAAATCTTCCCTTGCCTTGCGCTAACTTACGAAATGGAGGCTGAAATGAAAATTGAGGGTAGTTTCGTAGTACGTACTTTCCTGGATTTTGATTTTCCTTCCCTTCCAACTACACATATTTCTCTCGCCTTGGTCTTCCTTAGAATTCACTTTAGAATACGAAAACGAAGTATGGACGATTAGTGACAAGGCAGAAGCAGAGCGAGTGAGAGAGAGAGAGTCTGTGAGAGAGATGCACGTAGAAGCATCCAAATTCAGAGGGTGGACGTGGCTGGAATTTAGAAGAGGAAATCTAAAAAAGCAGAACTCAAAGCTAAAGGGCTCCTGTACTGTTCTGATATAAGGAAAGTCAAGACGAGATAAAATTGCATCAAAAATATCCCTGGCAGACAATGACAATGCTAGAGGTGTAGGAGACGAAGAAAAAATGAAAAAGAAAAAGAATAAAGAAAAAGTGAATATGGCTTTCGTGTTCCAAGATTTTACCGCTATATAATTCTACAGTAGGGACAATATGGCATCGCAGAGAATGAAAAAAAAAGACAGAAAATATAACGATGAGCCACTTTGTGACATGACAATTGGCCCGACAATTCTATTCTACCCGGTTCGGATTTTATCCAAACTATAGGATGTATGTGCGTGTGTGTGTCAGTGCCAAAAGACGACGTCGACGGTAATGCAATCCAAACCAATCCGATGCAGCTTCTCCTACTTCAAAACTTCATCCCCTCAAATCATCAAACCAAACCCTGCTATTTCCTTTACCGTTACCGGCACCAGCACCGTTCTTTCTGTTCCACTACTACTATCTCATCACATCCACGCATCTCACCTCATTCGCAGGGTTTGTCTCAAAACTGAAAGGGTTGGAGCTGAAATCAAGTTCTGGAGTCAAACCCCTAGCCCCAGAGATCAAAATATTCGGTACTTACAAAGCTTACAACCATAATTTCATCGTACATAGAAGTACGATTACTATTAGCGAAGGGATTCCAAGTACTTTTATACTGTGGTAATGGTACGTCGACCGAGGCCGACTCCGATATCTATCAGCACGGGGCACGGGTAAAGGAAGTTACGAGTGTAGTCTCATCCCCGTGCCATCGTAATCGTATTCTTGGGGTTTAATTTAATAATTAAGCTTTAACCTACAGATATAATACGAGATACCTTGTACCTTCTTCGACTCCATTTCTATACAAGTAAAAAAGTTGTGCCGTACAAAATACATTCACATCAATGGGTACGAATACTGTCTAGTATTCAACCTACAGAAAATTCCCCCCTATTCTCCCGTATATGTACGTGCAGTGCGGAACTAATCGTGAATGCATTTTCCCCGTGAAACATTTGGCAAACTTTCTCCTTTTTATGTCCGTTCTCTTTCCTTTCTTCCCTTTAGCCAGTACAGTTGCCAGTTACCAGGTTGATTTTGATTTTGGAATTCAAGAGCAAAGTAGGTACATTAAGTAGGTACATACTACAGACTCCACACAAGTCACCATGGCATACTGCTCCTATCTTTTTATTTTCTTTTCCCGTAAACTTTGAGCAAATGTGACTGTCAACGGGGCTGTCTGCCCGCCTGACTGCCAAACCTATATAATGCAATGCTATAGTATATCACGCAAGCCAAGCCAAGTAATTTTCACCCATAAGGCCCAAGGGTTTTCCATTTACACTTTCAACAGAAACGAGCAAGAGCCGACTACGACTTTCACTCCTTGTCTCTCAAGACTAAATTTTATTTAAGATGTTAATGTTGAGTTGAATTATGATACTAAATTCTATCCATGAATACTTAAATTATGCATGAATATCATTACTATACATGCACTACACACAAAACAGCAGATTTAAAATTCGAGAGTTTCAAAAGGTCTCCACTGCAGAAAATTGAAAACGTCTTTCCTTCTTTCTATTTCCACTCTGACTGTGAGGTAAGTAAATGAGTTTAAAAAGAAGATGAAGACTCTACCCTGTTGTGAAGAAGCTTTTCTTCAAGAATACGAAATAAAGTTGACTCCCCATCAAATTGAATCCTTATTTACTTCACAAAATCTAAGATCTACGGTTTACCCCACCGTTTAGACTTACGACGGTCCGTCGGTGACAGCGAAAAACTCAGCCTTCCAATGTGTAGTGTGTATATAATTATATGTAATGCCTGATAAAATGAATAAGCAAAGGGGCTGAGTGTGTTAAAGCTGCGAACTTCTTACTGTCTGAATGCCTGAATTGACAGCTTATCATTATAATATAATACTTTCCTACACTTCCTCAAAATTACTTTTCCACCCGGGAATAGTCTGAAAGCTCGGATCAGATCGAATACAGGAGGCATATTTTTTAAGTATATTACATACGAATACTTCACCATTCCACCTACATGAAAATAAGAATAGAACCTATAGAAGTGAATCGCCATCATTTCAATGGAGTGGGAGAACACTGCACACTTGCGTTATGACTAACAATAAAATGCTGCAATTCCCCAACCAAACTTGGTCTCATGGAACACAGACAAACTACATAATACTGAGCCAACATTGTACACTGTACATACACAGATATGTAGGTACATGGGCATATAATTAAATGACTAAGTTTCTGCCTCAAGAATTGATTTGATGAGTGAGGAGTCGTAAATCATAATCATATAGAAGTAATCATGTACATTTAGTCTCTATGATTAAGCCATAGAGGGTATTTCAGCTTCAGCTGGATAGAAAACAGAAACATGTACATGACTGCTATGTGATAGGATGTCATTCATTTGGACCCAAACTTGTTCTCGTTCTTGCGGGGGTATGACAAACAACCAAGAAGGCCGGGACCAAGACCGAAAACCGCAATAAAATAGAAGGCATATAAAATATATATCAAGTATATATGAAATTTTATATATTGTGTTGTAATGAAAATGATAACGATGCTTATGGTTATATGATGTGACAGGACAAGACAGAGATGAAAATGACAAAGTCTACTCAAGGAAATGAAACTAAGAATTATTAATTACCTCTGGGGTGGCGACATCCCCATTCTTTTCCTTATCATCCTTGCTCTTGCTTTTCTCTTTCCGAAGGAAACTGAATCGACGGAAAGATCTCTTCTTCTGTACTTTCTTCTTTGCCTCTTCCTTCGTCGGGGTTTTATTCTCGTCCGTTCCAGTCACAGATGCTAGTGCAGCCTTGGCAGCTTCCTTTACATCATTGGATGCCTCCTCAGCAATCTCCTTTACGTCTTTTGCGATTTCCTTCAATTCCTCTGCGGCCACCTGCTAGAGAGAATTAATTAATTTTTTACAAAAAATACAATAATTATAAATATTATTATTTTAAAAACAATTCGAAAAATAAATATGTATTTTAATGTCAATTTGAAGAAATTCTTTAAGAGAGTTAAGTAAGTCCATATAAATGTATTGCAGGAACACACGAAAAATAAATTGTACTTATACTGACTAGAGAAGTCAAAGGAAAACTCATTCCATTTTCATTGGAATTATTAGACTGAAACTTTTTTTGTCAAAGGATTTCTGTCTTTCTAAAAATAGCACCCCCACCAACAAGAATACAGATATTTTACTTTTGTAACGTAACAAGTTCAGAGTTGTCGTCAGGAAAAATAAATTCATATACAAGTAATAACATAACCCAAATAAGTAAGTATTACATATAACATGGTCTGTAGAAACATGCTATAGAAATCAAACGCTCAAAATTCCAAAAACATTTTCCACTCACGCACAAACTCTTAAAAAAACTTGTCATTTTTGAAAAACTAACTTGACTTCCACCTTCCATCTTTTCCCCATCAACCAAACCTTGTCATATTACTGTCACGGTGGGGCACACCATGCGCCTTTGTGTATCTATCTACTGCCTACTTGACGTGGCTCACTGAATACATTATGGGCAACTCTACATGTGTTGTATAGGCTGGGAATTTCAAACTTCAAACTAACCAGTAAGTAATAATTATATACGGCGTATACTAAAAACATACTGTATATTTCACATATTCCTCCCAATTCAAGTTTTTAAAATACTAAAATGGTGTTCTCTTTTATAATGTTTTAAAATATTTATTCTACTATAGTATAAAAAGTACCTTTAATCTCGATCTCAAACAAAACAAAACCAACAAATCAGATTGTTGTTTAAAAAAAACTATTCTAAATATTTTTGAAATAAATTATAAATCAACAAAGATTAAAATGAGAAAATTTTTTGAAAGGTTTTCCAACATACTACAACACACGGACACAATCTGGAACTGAATCATTTTCAAATTATGTAGTGACATTTAGTACCTACAGAGATGCATGACCTAGAGCGACAAACCCATTACGAAAAAAAAAATCCCATATCTCGCTAAATCATGCATTACTCCTACAACAACAAAAGAATGTAATAAGGTGATACATGTTTATAATAAAAAAAACTAGAAAATTAAGACCAAAGCTAAATTCTTGCAAAAAACACAACAACAAAATGTGCTCAGGTTTTTACGACTTCCTTGGTTTGTCTGTTTGGTTCAAAAGGTAAAGATTAAAATCAGAATAAAGAGAAAATGTTCAATAAAAAAATATAAAACACTTGGTCTTCCAAATGGAATCAATATAACTATATTATATTCAGTATATATATCCACGTTTTCTTACGACTATCAGATAAAGCATGATCTGTAATTTATATCTCACCTCGATAACCTGAGTTACGTGATTCTTGGTGCTCTCATCTCCTTTACCGACGGCATCACCGTTACTCACATGATTCTCCCCTTCAATAGCTACAACCGGCTCCTTGAGGTCTTTCTTCGGTGTAGCAGTAGTAATGTTGGCAGATTTGCTTCCTTTTGCACCCATTTTGTATATAAGATATAAACTTTTGTAGACTTTTAGTCAACGACGATTAATTTATCGGTAGTAGAGCGAAAGTAAGATTTAGATCAAACTCTTCGTTTCTTCTTCTTGTCACAGTCAAATGGAATTAATGCACTAGTCCGGATTTTTAAAGGCAAGTCTCACTTGTGACAGTTCTGTAAAGATAAAAAAAAGTTGTACGTTAAAACCAATATCATTTTAGCAGTATAATAATTCAACTTTGAAGCAACAGTGCCAACCGGCTATAATTGTAAAACTATAAGGGTTGACAATATGTTTGAACTTTCATTATTTAAATATTACTTGAAGTTCCAATTTCAATAAAAACGCCCCACAAATATAAGGACATGGTACACTGGCCCAAGTTGGTTTTTTCGCGAACAATTAACGATACTGACGTTTCCTGAATGAGTCTTACTTCAAACAAACGCTATATAATACACAACGCAATTAACTGGTTTGGTGTGCTTCTCTCTGCCTTCAGCTTAGCTGTATTGTAGTCGAAATTGGCAAGTATAATAAATTTTTAAACACCTTTTGTTTTTTTATTCCTTTTGTTTAACCCCAATGAAGTCATAGTATGGTTACGGTATCGGTAATCGGTATATAACTCATTTGTACGAGACGGAACCTGTCTAATTTAGAATTTAACCATAACACACATGATACAATAGTTTTGGTAGGCTTGATTTTGTTTGTTGTAATGTAACAAAGCTCGTCACATACGAGTATACGAGATTTATCTTAAAATTTAGTTTGCTTTAATGAGGAACCGGAGGAGGAGGGGAGATACAGTAGAACAATGAAAAAACCAGTAGTGTCAACGTTTTATATAATTTACAGGAAAGTAGTACTAACGAACTTCAACGAAAATCCAACACCACCAAACAAAATTATTTAGAAAAAACTACAATTAATTATAACTACCTTTTCTTTCAACAGAACTAGTCAATTCTACAACTACAGAAATATCCACAATCCACATCGTTATTATTTTTTGTAATAATTTAATAATGCGAGCGAGGTCTATTCATCACATTCACAACATATCGATTTCAAATATGAAATATACACGTATCAAAATCAGAGTCAGCTAGTCAGTCAGCAGTCAGTAGTGATGCCGGCTGACTCAATCATCAATGGAATTCCATTCATATTCATTGAGTTGTTGGAACCAATACCACTAGTCATGCTCACAAAACAACAACTAACAACATGTAACTACCACGGCAGAACCAGCATAATATTGGTGCCGGCAGTCTTTACGTTTTCATTCATAATTCTTGGGATTTTTAATTATCATATCTGCAGCAAAACAACAAACAATACAGACAGACAACGAACAACAGGAACAGTCAACAGTCAGAGCTCGGCTTGTACAGACAGCTTCAAGCTCACTATGAATCTGTGAACTAGTCATTCCCCACAAGACCTTAATTAAAATGCACTGAAACCTGCTCAACAAACTCTGCCTGACTTGAAGACCTGTATACATGTTCATTGCAATTCCTGTTCTGCTATACAATGTACCTAATCTGCAATACTAGCGCCTATGACAGGTTCACAGCAGCATTTAAAGACAGTGAAACTTTGACAATTTTGACATTAACGCTTAACACTAAATAGTAAATCCTATTCACCATTAGCCAAGTCATCATCAGTATCAGTACCATTTCATTTAAATTAGCATTAGCATTCGATGTTCACCATTCATAATACCACACCTAAATTCGCTATAATCGACTATCTACAGTCATTCAGTCAGCGTACGCTTAATCGATATTCAAGACTGGTGGTGGCACGAACTATTCGAAGAATGTTGAGCACATCTGTGGGTTGTAGCTTGCTTAAATAGGCTGTGATGATGATGGTGGTGGTAGTACTGGTCATGGTATGGTACTGCGACACACTTGCCACTAGATTAATTCATTATTTATCGTTATCTAATCATTATCAAAGTACAAGGCGATGCACACAGTCAGACGAATATGACCATGTATGCTGAGTTCAGCCTACATGGACCAGAGATGAGGACTTGAGAGGGAAATATTTTTTTAAATACTTGGTGCCTTTCATATTTATAGCAGAAGTTGTTCAACAGTCAGCAAAAACGACTGAAGTCTGAAAAGAATACATCCGTAAATAGTTTGAAAGTAATAAATTGTAATACAATCAAAATCAAAGATGCGTCAGGAAAATAAAAAATGAGTACGGTTTAAAACTACATATGATAAAAAAAAACATATTTCAACAAACTTTCAATGACAAAATATATGTGAAAAGAAGGGCTACACTTTAATCATTATATTGACTATCACATCACATCCAACATCATCTCTGAGTCTCAAAACATGAAGGATACTAGTCACTGCACTAGCAACTAACTAGTGCTTTATAAGCATCAAATACAATTTTACGCAATCAAAAGTAACAGGAATATTAAAATTCAAACCCATAGCCATGCTCCATTCACTGATTCACCATTTAACATTCAACCATCAAGCACAAGTGACAAGTTTAAAATCTGTAAAATCTTCACGAGATTACAGAGCTGACAACTGACAACTGACGAAGAAGACGAACAAACTCACAGCGAGAAGAAAATTAAGAATGAAGAATTAAGTAAGTAACATCCAGATTAGGCAATGTGAAACGTGATGCGAAATACCTGTAAATGAAATCAATTCATTTACCGTTGGTATTAGAATTTACAATTAAATCCAATTTACAATAATTCGTTAAAAATTCAAAATTGCAAAACACATGCTTCATCTATTCACCTATGACCTAGCCTATTAAATCCACTTTCCAAGTCGAGACTCACTGCACTACTTACTTGACTAAATTACAATTTAACCAAGTATTAGAGTCAATTTAAGGCAAAAACTATGACTATTTAACCATCACCCTTTACAAAAGTCGAAATGAACGGCTCATGTACAAAATACAGCGTTGGATTTATAAATGTAGCTTAAAATAAATATACATACAAGTTAAGTAACTTAACTGCTTTGATTAGTTATTATTAAAGTATCAAAAGAAGCAATACCTGCATTAATTTTTGCTGATGCTTGTGCGGAATTAATAGAATACTATTGTTCAATCAAATGGCAATTTTTGAATTTGCCATGGAACGTGGCGATGCGATGCCTTTGCCAAATCAGCAAATACACCGACCTATCCACGAGAAAGGAAATCATGGCGCCAAGCTACACTTGGTTTAAAATAACGCATGCATAAAGTATAGTCTATAGTACTCTATAGTCTATAGTCATATACCTAAGCATGACATGATATAGCCTGATAAGCATGATATAGCCTATGACAATTCTTAACTTAAAGCTACCAATTTAATTCCTCCGAGTGAGTTGGTGAGTTCTCCTTTTTAAGACAGCGTTGTTTCGTATATAATTATACTACTATTTAACTTAATGTAAGTAAATGCTAGGTAATTAATTTACGTAGGTATTCCCTTTCTCGGATCGGAAAATGATGTAAAACTTGAATAAAATCGTAATAGTACGCGGGTCTGAGAGTTCGAAATAATATAAAACGAGGCGTACTATTACGGGATATACTGTACGTATTTCTGACTCACTCGGGAACTCATATCAAGGGTAAAATTCTCACAGAATTCAATTTGTGTGGTTCTCATTGAAGTTAAAATTGATAGAGTTAGTAATCAAAATAATTGCTGCGTACATAATATACAACAATGCGTCTGGATTGGATAACTTTCTTGTTCTCTTATATGCGCGACAAATACCATATGATTATTACATGTTTTGTATTAGTAATCTCATTTGAAATATTTAACTAGTATTTAGCAGCAAAAGATAAATTCATTTTCATATCATTCTTGATTACGTGTAAAAAGTTTGATGATGTTACTATTTTCCCCGTGTTAAAACTAGCGAGTTTTATCCAGATTTTAGAAGGGAGTATATTATACTCCCTTAAAGCTAATAGCTATGCGATAAGAGTGTGCATAAATAAAACAAAATTGCTAACTTCCTTTGTTTCTTTAGCTTACCGTATTTCCTGTGATATTACACCCTTGTGTATTATTCAAATTCCTACATTTCAAACCGGTGCGATGAAGTATTACAGGCTATACTATGTACTACTGTCTATTACAGACCCGTGTACAATCACAGGAAATACGGTACTTGATTCTAGATTGGATAGTACAGTATTCACTAACCTTCCAGCGATATACATATATGACTGTGAACGTGAATTCACATTGCCTTAAACAAAACCAACAATAATTGCTAGCTGTGAAACAATCACAAAAAGTAGCAGCAGTGCAGAATAATCAAAACCAACAAATATGGTTTCAATTTCATTGTTCATGTTCATGGTTTGCATCTCAAATCCTAGAGTAATTGCAATTGCCCAACGAATGTGAATTAGTGTGGAAAACAGACTCTAAATCTAAAAGAAATCATGCAGAATGGAAAAATTCATAAGACCTCTTCACTTCAAATTCAAATTAAGCATAGTAATAAGTACCTAGTGTTCGATATATATTATTATGATTTTAATATTTAAAATCAGGCTAAACAGTGAAGCACAGCATCCAGCTCCAGCTCCAGAAAATTTCCTTCGTGTATAATGCTTATTATTAAGGACTCTCATCAGTGTGTAATTTGGGTGATGCGATAAACGATTTAGAAGTAGTTATAGGATACAACATTAAATTCTATCTTGCATTCGTATATTATCTTATTGCTTAGCTCTGCTGATTATTTGAATTGTGTTGTGTTGTAGTAGTCGAGTGCATATTGTATAATACTTTGCTAAATGTCTGTGGCTGTGACTTAAATATTAAATTTTATAGTTGAAATAGTTACTCACAATTACAACTACTACACATCGTTAAACTTTATACTGAACTTTATACTTTATATAGAAAATGTGTGTATTGCATAATGTACTTTTTCTCCGTCTATATTTCTAATCTAACTAGTAAGCTACACCAGACCAAGTCTGGTTTTTGTGTGCCGAAATTTATATTTTACTATTAATAAATGTATCCGTAAGCATTGTCAATTGTAGCAACATGCTAGTTACTAGGTTCCTTTTGTTTTAATACTCAGAACTACAGCGTTGTTTAAATTACTTTAGGAACATTCAACATTTTGTACGAGCTGTACGAAGAGGGGACCTGGATACTTTTGCTGTATCGTCATTTCAATATTAATACCAATTTTATGACAAGGTTACTTGACTACTCTACTCATTGTCAGTAGACAAGTGGATCTATAGAGCATTACATGTTATGAATGTTGTCGGTTGGAGAAAACCGGCTTTGCCTCCAGCAAAACTGCATCATCTTTCTTTTGTTGGCTTTAGCTAGAAGAACACATGGATCCGCATTATTACAACGATGAAGCAGAGAGTAAAGTGGACCCACTTGAACTTGAAGCTCGCAACAGTTGTTAAAAATACCGAAATGCTCGTACTTAAGTACTGGTGAGCTGAATGTAATAATAATATTATTATTAGAAGCTTCAATATATAAAACGAACGAACAGATAAAACAACAGCCTACGAGAGTAGATCCAGGTAATGTAATTTCATGCGTAACTTTGCTTTGCTTTTAACGTTCTAGAAATAATGCAGTCTTTCAGCCGCCAAAAGTGCCATCAACTGATAATATACTAGCTGGAGCCGTCAAAACAAAGGTTTGTAATTCGTATGGTATGCTAATGAATTTCAACACAACATCAGTAATCGTGGTGTATATATTCGTACATACTTTCTGAGTACTCCTATAACTACTATCCTTCTGTATCAATATGTGTGTTTTCAAATAAATGTAAATACCTAGCTCTCCGTATAACTATTATAATGTCAGACGTAGATATTGGATATATACGTCCATTATTGTACCTACCTAGGTACATGTTTTGCACATGCCAAAGCCAAGGAACACGCTGTTGAAGAAACAGGAAAACGAAGGAAAACGAAATGAAGGCAACAGGCAATTCAATGGCAACGACAACCCTATCGGATCAGTCATCGTAAAATATTCTTTGCACGAATACTTGTAGAAATTGTAGATGGAAAACTAAGAAAAAAACCACTTTCTAGTTAGTATTAAAATTGCTTACGACATGCAAACAGTGAATGTACCTATATAGTTCCCTCTTACAGCTTTACAAGTTTAGTACGAATAGGTTACCTATGTTTTTTTTATCGTAAATGAGTAACATATTAATACCTAATGGAGGTGCATGTCAGGTCGGTCAGTATGTGAGTCTCTCTCTCTGTCTCTCTATCTCTATAGTAATGTAATTTACATATCAAGCGTAATCAACAATAAATACTTAACGCTCCTTTTTATATTTAACTAGACACCTCAAAGGTATAAAGGTGAAATGGGAAAGTTATTACGTGGATATCACTTATGATTACCATCACAATTTCTTTACTTCTCGTGAATCTTATATATTATTATTATAACCCTTAATTTTTTACCAAATTTTGTGGATCCAAAATTATTTTCGAGGTTAGAAGGAAGAATTTAGAACTGGTGGACCATGAAATTCCCCCAACTACTACTACTACTACTACTACTACTACTACTACAATAGCAATCTACACAGTTATTAGCTAGGGGAGCTACACCCATCAAATTACATACTCATATGATACTATGCCGAAAACTTCAACCCAGTCAAGCCAAACATCCAAATAGAAACTCATCAATGAGAGTAGTACGACGTATAAAACAATATTAGTACCTATACGTATACGTTCATGATGTGGTTGGGACAGAATATTTAATTATTTCGTCTCAAGTTGTATATAGCATCGTACATTGTACTTTGCAACTGATTATTTCATGCACTGAGAAAATTAAAATCACTTAGCTCAGAGAGGACGGAATAAATATTGAGTAAATTGCAAATCCTTGTAAAAATTAGGAGTCAAATTAAGCTGCGTATGTCGGCCTACATCCACATCCCCATACACCTCTTCTTGTACGTGAGACTTCAACCCATTTTCGTTCCCTACTACCTGTTTTAAATAGGTGCCACCCACTTTGGTCTCTTTCCTGATCCTTATTTTTTTATTACTCCAAAAAATTAGCTAGTATTGTGAACAGTATAACTTATTCGGTTTTGTTTCAAGTAGAATTCGAACTCGACCAGTTCAAATGTACTTAGTACAAATGCAAAAATATCAATGAAATATGTCCAAAACACTGGATCTACCAAAATACTTTTATAATTATATATGATTCTTTGTGTGTAATATTTGAATTCCAGCTACGATAGAATTGTATATTTGTTTGTATTTTTACCCTAGTCTTATATATATTAGATTATATTGAATTCAAAAGATTCGACCCGGACGGTTAAAATTGTAGAAAAGAAGAAATTTTTTATTTGATTGCCTCCGTGAAATTTACACCCACTAGACATGGGCATGAAATGGAAAGAGTATCATCCGGTTGTGAAAAACTACATGGGTAGGATGATATCTAAATAAAACACTTGACTGTACATACCGTCACTGTACTGATTCTGGGACACTGAGAACGAATATTAATACAGACACACAAATGCACTGCATGTACCTACAAAGTGCTAGGTATTTATGTAGATATACCCTCATTCTCTATTATGCACACATACTCGCTCTCAATTCAGACAATCAAAAGAAAAAAGAAACGCACAGTCGTCGTCGTCGTCGCAATAAAAGTGCTGAAATTTTCTCTTCCCCCTCTCATGAAATAGTATGGGATATTGAGGATATTTCCGGGGGCATTTATTCCACTCTTCAGAACTAAACTATATAACATCATCATCGTGATCGACAATCCACATCGAGATCCATACAGAGATAAAATATAATAAAAAAAAATGAAAGAAGATACGTTGACTTTGACTCGTCGATACGTAAGTAAATACATTTTTCTTGCTCCATATGCTTCTATTATATGCACAAAAATATATATTTCGTATATTTGGATCTGGACACACAATTCTACTCGGTATCATTTGTACATTGGTTTGGTTTTGTTGGACGTGTAGGTATTGCTGTGGCTCCTCTTTAGTACTGGTTCTGGATCTGTTGATGTGGATAAAGTTTTACTACATGCTTGAAAAGAGCCATGTTGGAATATAAAATGATACACATGAAAAGGAATGTACACTTTTTTTTTTCATATTTTACAATTCACGACCTCACGATCTTCCTTTCAGAGATGCTGATGATTTTCGCAAGGGAACAGAAACAGAATACATAATAGACTACTACATACGGTAGACAGAATGGAAATCGACAAGCGACAAGAATGAGCTCAATTTATTAAACTTGTACCGACACAAGTTTACTTTTATCGACGTGATGTGTCAATTGAATGCTAGTTCATCTTTTTCTGTATTTTTCTTTGTGCGTTATTATTATTACATCTTTATCGGTTTCGTCTTTAAAGGTGCAAAATGATCTACTTATCTTGAATTTTTTAGAACGAAATCAAGTTTTCTAAAATAAATTTCATTGGATCTGTGTTTTGATCAGAACTAGTAAAAGAAAAACGCATCTACTTAAACTTCTGTAAATTTCAAAAGCTTAAATTTAAAGGTTAAATTTTACATGTAAACAGTTTTATATAAAAAATAAATGTTGTATAAAAAAATTTTCAAAAAGAAAATAATAAAAAATGAATATTTGCGCTTCAAAAACTGGAAATTGCATTTAATTGACACTCTTTCCTGAAAAGTAAAACTGTGTCAAAAATAATTAATGTTTCAAAAATAAAATGCAAAACTTCATAATTTAAACTTGTTTTAGAAATGGCTGATTGTCATAATTATATCACTTTTCCAAATATTTCCAAGTTCCAGTTTCTCCAGAAGAACCCAGCAATATCTTACAAAAAAATACAGTTTATGGAAAGGGTTAAAATTCTGTACCAACTTTTGAAAATCTTATTTTTTAATGATACTCACTTGTTTAAAGATGTAGTTAGCACAATTTTGTGCACTAGTAATAAATTGTACAACAATTTGATTTTAATACTTTGGCACTTAAACGTTCAACAAGTCATCGTCGTGATGCTGGTACTAAAAAGCGCATAATATTATGATGAATAGATCTGAGAGTGAATATAAACTATACAGATTTTTGATTTTGAATTGATTGAGATGAGGTGAGAAGGGAGTTTGGCGCTGTTGTTTCTATAATTTGGAATTGGTGTTATTGCTATCTCATACAATAAATTGTGTGGAGATAGCAGATTGCTGATGCCGAGCCAGGAGCTCTAAACCAAAACCAACCAAGGTAGTATAGGTAGCAGTAGGAAAGAATAATTATTATTGCTCCTAACCTCTAATTCGTGATACAAGATATCATCCGAGCTTCTGATTTGGTCGATGATTCAACTTTAACTCTTCAATCCAGCACTCTAACCAGGTGGCCTTTGCCTTTGGTCTCGGTCAGACTTCCAACTCCCAAAGTCCACGCGACGTCGTCGACGTCGTGTCTACTGTCTGATTGTATGAGAATATATCTGGAACCACCCTTATTTCTTTCTTTTAACTGTTTACTATTTACCACTCGTAGTATTACACTCCTCAGTACTGAATTTTAATGCTAGATTTATCTTCCAGAGCTCCTCGAATTCCACTTACAAACTTACAACTCCACACTCCAACTATGTACCGTATCAACTATCTACAACAACAAAATAAGCGGATGGAAAGGATAGAGAAAACTTGTTAACTTTAACCTCTTCATGCTGAGCGAAAGTGTGTAGTAGTAGCATGCTTACAATCTGATCGTTGACTGGACACTGGATGGATCTGGAAGAATTCCAACTCTAACAGGAACCGTCAAGATCAAGACCCCAGTCAAGAGTACAGACTATACAGACAGTGCTAAAGCTATATACGAACATTACGAACTACCCGTCTACGCTATACGTCTACACACAGATTTTTATTTACCTTTTAACTCTTACGCATTGATCAAACAATTCTTAGGTATATCCCCATATATGCACCCATCCACCAACCGACCTACCTACTTCTCCGTATATCAAAAAGGCGGCTTTGGCAATGGCAATGGCAACTAAGCAGAGAAAAATATTTCTCAAGCTTCTTCAATTATAACCTTCCAACCTCCAACCCTGCGTTTACCAATACGAACGCGATCCACAATCAAAATCAACTCTATTGGACTCCAAATCAATTCAGTACGATAAAATATTATGACTATCAGTATTCAGTCAGCAAAGAACGACCCATGGATTTCTCTCTCTCTCTCTCTCTCTCTCTCTTGTATTTTAAAATAAATAAAGAATGCATCGCTCGGTAAATCACCAGGTGATACTAATCATAATCATAATCACAATCATCTCAGAATGATACAAAACATAAATTTGGATGGACAGACCAATTATGTAAATTATGTTTATCTAACTTAAATAAAAGTTTTAATGTAAGCAATAAAATATGAGGACTCACTAGTCAGTCCACCCAGTCAACTTAATAATAATAATAATTAATATTATTATTATTGTGATATCAATATTTACAAAATGTCCTCGTCCTAGATTTCGATTTCGATTTTAATTAGTACTAGTTTGTTTTTCTCAGAGAGCTACAGAGCTACAGGATAGAGCCAAAATCAAAATCAAAATACCAAGACCAAGACCGAAACACACCTGTATTCAATTCTATATACTTGATACAATGGAGAAGGTTTCAATTTTCAAATTCAACCAACAACCATAGCACTCGCAGCCTTGTCATCTCTCACACGCATCTCCGTCTGTCTGTCTGCCTTCTCAAAATCTCAAAGGAAGCCTCCTCAATGGAATTCGTTTTCGTATGGGGCAGGAATGCAATAGAAATATTATCACTATCGATAATAATTTGTCACAACTTTATACGTGCCCAAGCTACACGCAACTATAAACTACTCTCCCAGACAACTTACTGTGTAGTCGGACTCTCAAACTTAACATATGGGGATGAAACTTTAAGTATGTGCATGGAGGCAGGAGAAACGAAGAACTTTGTATGTGGATACAAAAGAAACACTCCCAAGATATAGACATGCAGAGACGAAGTGAAATATTGTCTCCAAGATAATTCTTCTTCCTCCCTCAGCTCCACTCCTCGCTGTCGATATCGTCGCGTCCTTTTCCTATCATCGACCATGTCAAGACTCAAGAGTGGACATGACTCCAACTCTCTCCACCAACGAACGAATAATGCTCCTCTGTCCTGGGTGGCTATAAGATTGACATACCATCACCACATAGACCAAGACGAGTCCAGCCACCACCACCACCACCATTCTATGTCCATTCCTCACTCACATCACTTTTTATTATCCTCAACAACTCAAGAGCTTTTTCGGCCTCAGCCTTGGTCTCGGTTTCGGTTTCGATGTGGACTTCAAATACTCCTAACTTCTTCAGTCCATAATATTCCCTTGGCCTGGCTTTTCTTCCCCCACTTTGGATGGATATCTCCTATATAGAAGTACAAAGTCCAGTTCGAGTTGGTCCAGTGTCCACACTATTCATATCTATTCCGTTTACTATTATTTGCATTCTACTGGAATGCACTGGATCCGTAGATTGGAGAGGCTTTTGTGTACATACTGATGCTATCTTCACAAAATGTGAAGAAGTATTTGTCAATCGTACTATAACGCCTGTACAATAACGTCTTCCGAATCCGAAGCAACCATGTACATACATGCCCATCAGTTCAATTGAATTCTTCGCTGTTCCTTCCTTTTATTCATCCTCCAGTTTCATCAAAAGACGAGAATTCAAAAAGAAATACTTGAAAATAGGCACGTGAGTAATTCAGAATCATGGAATATGATTATAACTGGAGTTAGTCTAAAGCTCTAAAGGAATTTGTGTGCTTCATACAACTTGAAATATTTTATTAACGCTCATAACTTTGAACTACACGGACAAATGTGCTTCTTGAGACTACTGCTTCAAACTCCAATTTTAAAATATGATATAAAATAGGTAATATAGGACGGTACATTTATAGGTATTTGTATGGAAGCAGCGATAGAAAAAACATTCAACGTTTGCAACACGCGTTGCTTTAAAGTTTTCTTTAAATTATTTTTTGTGTTTCCTTTAGATTTCCTTGCCCCATTTAAAAAACATGGGAATAGAAATGGAAAAATTGAAAAAACATGTTCACTTAGTTTGATTCGGATAAAAAAAATACTATAAGGGCTGACAACAAATTCCTGTACTTGCGCTATATAATAATACAGAGCATGTTTTCTTTTATTTTTCTGCTCGGTCATCTGTTCTATATATAGTTCTGTGTCTCAATAGTTGATGCATTTTAATAATTTGAGCTGGAAAGCTTTTAGCCAAAATTCGAAATGTTTTTGCTTACGAGTACTCATTGAATTGGAACGGAGACTTCATAGCTGTATTGCAGTGTGTAAAATGGTACAAAGTATTTAGGTCTGTTTGGTTTTGGTCTGACTGCGACTATTGAAATAAATTTAAAATTCAAAACCAAGTCTGTGAAGAAAACGAGCAGCATATCTGTAGGAGTTGATAAAAATTCTATTGCTATTCCTTTCATATACGCAGCTTAAAACTACGCACCATCACCAAACTTTTACAAGTAATAAGCGTAATAAGCATAAGCTCAGTACTCTCGGTACGAGCTTATGCCTTTGGCCTGGCTATGACTTTCATGCAACTCACTCCCAACAGCTATTATCTGTTAAGGGTGGATTCAATTGACATTCATTCCATGTAACCTATTCATGTATTTATTTTCGTCCTCGAAATTTTTCAATCTTGACTGATAAAAAAAGTTCATTGCGATTGAATTAGTGATAAGGACGCATGTACCTACGTGCATTGTTATATACAGGAGTATTAATTCCACTATTACTAATATTAGTATTAGGAAAACATTCTAAGGGTATGGATATGAATTACAGACAGATATGAATATTTCGTCAATTTTTTTTGTCTCTCCTCCATATACAGATACAGATGTATCACAGCATCTCTCCTAATTTTTTTTAGCTATATACCTATACTAGCAAGATGGGCTGAGAAATGTAGGCAAAAAATCAGACAAATTATAATAACGCATTAATATAGCCAACAAAAACAATAAATGCCAATGTATTTCCTCGCTGACTTGTGCTTCGGCTTCGATAAATAATTATATGTTCAGAAAGGACGAGGCCTATGTACATAATTATATCAATCTGTACATAGTGAGAGATAGTTATCCGTGATCCACACTTACAGATATATTAAGTAATTTAGTATTTTACTATGTATCACAATTTCCATGGATGTACTGGAAGTAGTAGTACGAATAGATACAAATTGCTATCCCAGCCCATTTTATATAGGTATATAATATGATTGGCATAGGTAATTGTAGATACATATATTTTGCCAATGTCAATTTGAAACTTAAAAGCCTCTAGTGCATGTAAGAGATATTTGTACACACAATCATTTTTTTTTGTCTGTCCTCACGCACACGTGCTCCGAGGCATTGCTAATCGTAAAATACGCCATTAGAGAGTGAGAAAGAGATAGCCCTCGTGGACACGGACTTTTTTTACATGTGTGAACTAGGGACGTATAGACCAGTGCCAGTACCAGTACCAGTGCTGGTCGCGGAGTACAGATATGATAAGAGATATTGGTCGTGAGCTACAAGTCAGACGAATCAAAACTCAAAGGAAATCAAGAGTCGAATTTGAAGAAAATTATTCCTGCTTTGTTATTAAACATTGTATAAAATGTAGGCACCTTCCTAGGTACGGTCAGATCCATACCACAGAACTTATGAAATATGGAACAAAAAAAGAAAAACACCCCAAAGTTTTTATAGCGAGACTTATTAAGTTCAAATTCTAATATCTGATTTTAAGACCTAAAATAGATTACATACTCTACCTACGTGTGTCTTAACTGAAATTGTTTTAACCATTATATTTTTATTTTGCAATACATTATTATTACAGAATTTTAATCAGATCATCCTGCACTACCTGCGGTGTTTAAGAAAAATTAATAATAAATGCTAAATTTCAAGCCATACCTTTTATACATGTAGAATATGAATGTACATAAGTTTGGGTAGACGAAACAAAATATAATACATAATGTAAAACAAACAAACAATTTGCAAATAAATACGGAAAGAAAATACAAAATGCCTACTTATGCAGATAATGAATTTTGTACACTTTTTTTTGCTTATTTAACTTTTAACTTCCTCGCCCTATCTATACTCCCCCACTCACTGTTATTATTGTGTTACCACTTAAAATCCTGAACCTGAAACTTTATTCTGAACTTTTTCTCCTTCACTATCTTTTTTTTTGCTTTGAAGCTTGTATATTTAAACGGAGCGAAATATGCCTTAAAGTAATTTCTTTTAACTCGCCTAAACTGTTTTATCGTCTGTCGTACATATTTATAAACGCTTAATGCAGATAGTTCATATCATTGAGAATTGAATTGAACCTACATATTACATATGGCGTAGTATTTTGCCTCGTGCTTAAGTGACCATATCCGATATTTATACTCTGACTCTGGGCAGCGAGATATAAATTATACATGTGTAGCATATATAGCTATATAGCGTTAGCTTTTTTGTGTCGAAAAAAAAACTCTTTAGTTTTTCTTTAAAGATACTTTGTTTAGTAGTACATAGTTATGTGTCTTGGTTTGTCTGTCGGTTCTTAAATCCGGATCCCGAGTCGAGTCAGAAGCAGCAAGTGCAACGGAACGTCCTTTTCCAAGAGTGATGTTCTAGGCGAGGTGGAACAAGTGAAGCATTCAGTGCAATTTTCAAAGTAAGCTCACACACACACACACACACACACGTGTATGTATGATGTATGTACCTACCAAAGTACAAGTATATATGCAAAACCTATTCACTGTATTATTTCCAGTAGTGCCATAGGACAAAAACTAAACAGAACCAGAACCCAGAACTAGAACCCAGAACCAGAACCAGTAAACTATGTAAACTAAAACAGCAGCAACAGCCTCCAGCGGAGGCAGTGGATTCTATCCACATTTTTCACATACAGCTTCTTCTTTATCTCTCAAGTACTCAAGTCTCTCAAAAGTCTTTTTGACGACTAAAACAAAACTGCCTCCTTGTGTGTCTTTTGGGTCTTGAGCAAAGTTAAAAATGCAAAGCAAATCTATTTTATAATGTATGTATTGCTGCAAAGGACTAGGGCTTTACTGTCTTACTTCGTACTGAAGGAAAGCTACAGCAGCTTAACTGTGTACTAGGTACGGTACGAGTACTGCCACTGCCACTGCATGTATTATAAAATTTAAATTGGAATGAAAACTCAAAAGGCGTTTGTTCTTTTTAGTTCTCGGCTTTTGATAGTTGCATATATATTACCTATAAAGCTATGCATGTATAGTATATAGCATATATATATATAGAATTTCCTTTCGAAAGGAAAAACATGAACGAAATGAAATAGTTTCTATATCTAACCAAAGGAAAGTCCAAGCATGAACAAACGTGAACAAGAAAAGAGACAAGAACGGATGTGAAAATTCAAACTATATTATACTGTATTTTTTTTTGGTTATCTGAAAGGCAATTGAAAAGTTACATGTCTACAATCAACGCCCTTTTCCTCTTTAGCTGTAACCTTTATAAACAGCTACAACCAATTATGTAATTAATGAGGTGTATGTAGTCCAGGTATTTGTAATCTATGTATGTCGTGTTATGTGTAAATAGGCTGTAAGTATCTTAAAGTAACTACCCCCACGACTACGTCTACGAATGCGTACTGAGGCGTAACTTTATAGCTCCAGGTTTTAGTACACATCGAGATTACTTATTGTTACATACCTACTATATTAGAAGCTGCAAAATATTCAATCTTGCATACAGTTTCAAATAAATAATTCAAAAAATATAGATAGTATTATTTGACTCTGACTCATTTTCTATTTAGGCTATTAAAACTCTATTTAGATAATTATTGTGAGAGTAAATCATGAATGTTCAGCCCAGTCAGTGAGTCTATCTAACTTACGATTATTACGATTATAAGGGAAGATAGGAGAGGTGCGTTTGCGTTTACTTTTTACTATTTTCCCTTATGAACTTCACATTCCTTTTCTACCAAGTAAATTGCTTTACATTAAACATATATAGGTACTGTAATATTACGCGTAATAATATGTGAGAGTACATAGCTCAATAGTAATTTCTGCTCACTTTCAAAATGCAATATTGTACTGTTGACTCTGTGTTCATAATTCATACTATACTGATATGGGCATATATTGACTAGCCAATAATCAGTAAGCTTGTGCTCTTGCTCTTGAACTTGTTTGTTGTTTGTAGTCTGTATATTACTGTCTGTAGTATGTAGATAAGCTCGCCATGCACGTTCAACGCTAACGCTAACGATAAGTTGAGTAGTAACACCACGTTTTATTTTTTTATGAGATAGTAATAATAACATCATCTGACTGACTGACTGCAGATAAAGCACATTCAACACTTTGTCGATTTTGATAACTGAATAAACAGAGTACCTTCCACTTCGACTTCGATTTCGACTTGGTACATTGTACGTCCCATCATAGAGATAATGGTTTCTTTATACATATAGGTATACATTTCCTGGAAAATTCTTCCACGTTTTACCTTAACTACACACATCCAAAAAATCCAGACAAATAAAGGTGAACTGCATTTTGCACTGAAACTGATACGGATTGTTTACACGGGGCATAAGTCTTTCTATAGTCTAATAGTTAACTGGAAGGGCAATAGAGATAGGGATAATCAAGTGGCTAGCTACAAACTGTACTGTACGTCGTACGCGCATTTCTTTACCTTATATGAGCGGAAATTGTTATTATTATTATTACCATACGCACAGTTTACACGGATGACGGAGACGGATACGGATACGGACATGAGGATGCGGATGCTATCAAGTCACATTGCAAAAAAAAAAATTACAATGTTTGACAGAGTCACGATTTACAGCTTGATACACAAACTAATGTTACATACGCCAATTCAAGTAAACATTCATGGAAACTAAACAAATCTGGATGTGTGTGGATGTTGACAGGACTTTTCCTGTCTATGTTTTAAAAGCATATAGATCTACTTTTTAGATGCCTCGCTCCTTTTCCCACATTTTCCCCTGTCTATGAGCATACTGATATAGGTACATAGCTATGAAGATTTCTTCTTGTTTCTTTGACTTATTCTCGTCGGTCGTGTGGCAATGGAGAATGATGTTGATGCTCTTAGAAAAATGTACGGAAAGTGGAAAGACATCCTCATGGACCATGTAAACATTTTTCTTGTTAAGAGCTTATGCACAACATGAGCCTGCTCTACTACTATTCTTAACATGGATAACTGAGGATGTAAGATGTATCGGGGAAAAAATCCAGCGGAGACAAGTAAGTAGGTAGGTATACCTACATTGGCTACATTGCTGCAGTACATGCAGGTGTATAACAAAGTAAAAATAACATGAGAGCACTTTATAACTTTTATACATGGGGAGTACAGATCATCATCTCATCACGAACTCCAATGCTCCTTCTAATGTCCAATGCAAAGAGCAAACATGAGCCTAATTCATCATCATTATACCTCACGTCTCTCCTAGAGTACAGTACAGCGCAGTGCAAAATTACACAGAGAGAGACAGATAAAGATATAACACATGTCAGTGTAATGGGAGCGCCTTGCCAGGACCAGTACCAGTCAAGGGTTAGGCATCGTCTCTGGCACAAACATGACATGACATAAGATAATATGCATTTGTGTACATGCAAAATCGTGTACTGTGTCGATCAATACCGCTATGTACATACATTACATATACATCTTTTTATTCTGGAGTTTTCATCTTCACCAGTACCAGCACCGCACCACCGGTTTCATCATCATCACTCTCACCGCACATAGATACATACATAATCTTGAACATGATCATGTTTTCCCGTCAACGTCAACGTCGAGAAAAAAAACAGCTTCTGGCTTTTGCAATTTTCCCATAGCAGTCTGCAATCAACTTTATTCTGTGCAATTTGTCTAAACTCGTCGTCGTCATCGTCAACTTTTTTTTAAAAAGGTACTAAATGACTTGTAAGTAGCACAGGATGTCCTATGTTGAATGATTGAGTTAATTAATTATAATGAGTTAATTACAAGGAAGATTTTTAATGGGGAAATTGAAGGATACTTTTACAAGTATCTATCCTGACATGACTCGAGTCATTTGAAAACTGAGCTAAAAACGAGATGTGTACACAATATATATTTTCCTATTTTTTATACTAAATTTTTAAAGCCATTATACCTCCCCAAACTTAAGTCTGATTTTTGGTTCGGTACAAGAAGGGGCTTGATACTTATTTGATGGCACAGACAGATATTTTCATATTAAAAAATTCGAGACTTAATTTCCTATTTTACTCGACCCCCTTTGAATTTTCCAGTACCTTCTATTTCTATACCTTACGTTCCCAGCCCAGTGTCAGTCTAAATAGTAAACTGATTTGAATTGGTCTATACAATAATTATTGTGTTGAATGTAATGCCTATTTAATGCTAGTGCTAAGGCCAGGCAGTCATATGTACCTAAGTACATATGGACCGAATTTCAATTTTTATTTTTCCAGAGATTAAGCACGTATTATTACTCGAACTGCTATATGCAGATTATATTTAGAATACAAATTAAGGGTGGATGTGGAAGGGTGGGCTCATATATCTGGGGTCCATGGGAATAAATTTCTAATTTCTTGAGACATCCGTGAAGAATAGTTTGGTATATAAAGGGAAGGACCCTATAGAAAATCTCTGTAGACATGGCGTCACTGTGCACTTAAAGAATGTAATATTATACGGAACTACGTCGTTCTCGTTTAGATAGAGTAGACAAACAAGTGTGTGTGTGTGTGTGTGTTTGTGTGAGGGAGAGAGAGAGAGAGATTAATTGAATTTAAAATGTGTACAGTCTAATCTTTATGCGTTTTAGTGATACAACTTCTATTTTTATAGTAGCAAACATAAACACAGTGATAGGCCAGAACCAGAACGAGAACGAAAACGAAGAACGAGGGACATGGCAACTTATCTCTTATAGTGTCAATGATTATGTAGAATGTTGTACAGTACCTTTTAAGCTATAGCAAAGTATACCAAGTATTTTTCTATATATCGGCTCTTCTTTATTCCTTTAATAACACACATACAACCGCAATTTATGCATAAGGCATAAAGCAATTCAGATATGGAGGGACATTAGGAACCTCTCAGCTTTACTATGGGTTCACGTGATAGCCAAAGAAGTTCCTGAGTTCCTATGAAGTATGACTAAAAAATTTTCAAATTGTAATCTGAAACTACATGTGTATAATATAATATACTCACAAAATTATATAGACAGCAGACTACAGTACCTACACAGTCACATGGCCGGTGCCGGTGCACAAAGGCGTAGGATGATTTACCTATAGTATAATATACTCTATCAAACTAATTGTGCGGCATATTATTATTATTTTGTGGGTAAATAATCTTGACTTCAAATTTGAATTTTCTAGGCTTCATACTCACTAAATTCAAGGCATAATAAAAAAAAACACACACATATATCTACCACACAAACTTCGTAATAGTGCTACCTATACAGAAGGAGACAAACGGAAGCATCCTATCTGGAGTCCTGGAGTACTGTTATTATCATGGGATATAGCACCATTACATTTTACTATCTATAAATTACTATTACTCATTAGAAATTTTATTCTACATAGAAGAAACCTACAGCGTCCAACCTAATTTGACACAAGCTAGTGATAGAAGGTTAAGCAACGTTATACTATCTATACCTACTATTTTTTTTCCTCAATTTTAATTCTCCATCTAATTTCCTGCAGAAAGAAGAACTCGATAGATCGTATTTCCTTCACTTAATTTTTACGCCTTTCTGAGCATTTTAGACATGGACCAGGTCCTCACAACATTATATTTTACATAAGGTGCGTGAGTCTATAAGCTTCCATACTGTCACTGTGTAGTAAGGTCTTTGGTCTTCATTCTTCATTCTAACAGTAAGGTAGTCGCTGTGAATAAGGTATAGGCAAAAAGTCAAATTTTTAACCCTATGTTGCCCTGTTTTTCCTGGCGGTCTTGATCCTGTCTTTTTGGTTGAATTATGCATAAGTTTTCCTCAAATAAAAATAAAACGTTAAAATACTCCCTCGCTATATTTGCATTTTGAATTTGTGCTTATGTAATGGGGTACGGTGCGATGTATAAGACGATGTATTCATGACCATGAACGATACTGTGAACTACGTTTGAGGGAACCGTGAACGACTTGCCCATATGTAACTTACATAATATTATTTCCGTACCTCCGTACGTACTTATACATAGGCAGGTTACGCACAAATGCTGTTAAATTGTATTATCCAAGTCCAAGTGTATTATAAATTCACATTCCACAGTACACACTATTAGATTACCATGTCACACCATACTTACATGTACCTAGGTAGGTGCCTATGTATAAAAGCTCTTCTATTTCTACTTTCAAGACAAAGTACAAAAAAAAACTAGCCAAAAAATGAAAGCTACACAGACACCGAGAGAGAGAGAGAGAGAGAGACCCACGCAATCAACTGTATGTCGTCTATATTTCTTTTCGTATGGTATTTACTACCAAAAACGTAATAGACATGCTTGTATTTTTTATGAAGCAACAACATGTTGAAGTCGACAGTCGACTTTTGGAGGAAGACGGTCATATGGGAAGAGCCATGGAGCCAGAGCCAAGTTTTACTCTGGGATAAGCCATGACCATGGCCATGGTGCACTGGTACTGGCACTGGCACTGGTACTGGTACTGGCACTGGTAATGGCACTGGTGATGATCTCAGTGGTTTCGTTGTTGTCTTCCCAAGACTCAAAATTCCTTTAGTAGTCTCAGTCTCTGTAGCTTCTTCCTCAGTTCATCTGATGGGGATGACGGTGTATGGTGATGGTGATACAAAAAGTTTAGAATTTTTTCCCTCTCTCTCTCTCTCATAAAATTTACGTGCCAATCTTTTTTTTTCCTTCTCCCTTTTCCCCTCACTTACATATTATATTGCTTAACCTTTATTGCATTCCAAATTCCTAAGACACCAAAACTGCAAGGAGGTACCTACATAAAGTGTGAACTCTATAGCGTTTCTGTATAGTACAGTAGATAGTTGTTTTTGTTTAGTACACACGCAGATGGTGATGGTGCGTAAAAGACTCAGAAAATGACAACTGACGAATATCTTCACTGTAGACCGTACATACATACCCACATAATATACGACTGACTGATTGTGAGGTTCTAGAAGCTATGGTAGTTATGAGAGAAATACATGAAGAGGATGCTCAATATAATGGACAAATGTACAAAGCTCTTTAGTTTTAATTTTTTTCATTCTAGGTATGTAACTTCATTAGAGTTTGTCTTTCCACCCTCTGGATATTTAGGGTGGGAAATACATAAGACGAGACGTGAATTGCACAGTTTTTTTTATTGTTGCCAAATGGTCGTCATATGCCAAGCCATGCGTTCCCTTTTAATTGTTGTTTGCGTTTTGTTGTATTTACTCTCCTCCATAATATATTTTGTGTAATTAATTTATTGACTTGTCTTTCCAGTTCACAGAGATGGACAAGTACAAGTCTTTTTACACGGTCATCACTTAAAACTTAAATACAACTTCAACTATTTTTTTCTTGTCGGTTTGTTATATTTTTTTTGTTAGTTTTGAGTTTTGAAGAGACAACTTTTGTCTCCGACTCCGTCTTCGAATTGAGGTTTTTTAATCGTCGCGTAAAAGTTCTCACAGTATCTTATTACTTATTGCTATACAGGAGACATGTGACAAGGGACTTTGATTTTAATTACATATAAGGAAGCTATAGTATTTAAGTCACATGTAAAGAGCATAGCTATACTTATCAGTGTAGTGTCTGCGTCGGTGGCAATAATAACCATGTGGTATTATATGGTGTGGTGACTGTGCAGTGAAGGATTAAATTTACATGTGAACAAACCAAATGAACCCGAAACCTCCAGGCACTAACCTGACCGAATAAGAGTGAGAATGCCGACCTACATTATTACCTACCTACTTCTCCTTCTCCTGAAACATTGTCCTGTATAGCATGGCCATGAATGGCATAATGCATGGCGTGCCTTTTTGTAGCATGTCAAGTTCCAGTCACGTGATGGAACATTTCTATTTCTCTTCTACACTTTCAAAAGACAAAACGAGAATTTTTATAATTTATTTCTTCATTTCTTAACATCCTCACCATGACTAATGTGGGGAGCACGCATATTGGGTTACGGCTCCATATTAATAAGATTACAAATATGTATCTGTGTGTATCTCCTTAATTTTTACAGGAATAGCTAACATATAATACTGTAATAGTAAAGATCTCATGACTCAAATCAATAATATCAAATCTTCACCCCAACACACACACTAAAAAAACATGCAATTCCATATCCACCGTCTACAGGTCCACAGTTTACAAATTCTATAGACATGTAGTTAATTATGTAGAGAACGTACCTACGCTTTGACTTTATGTGCCTTGAGCTAAAAACAAAAACGATGAATAATTTAAATAAGAAAGGGTCACACGCACAGCACACCGCACCAATTACTATACTCAATTTAACCTACTGTAGTATATCAGTAGGACCACGATACACTATAACTTTGTGCTGTAGTACACAGAAAACCATCCCAGTAATGACTGGATGGAGTCAATGACGGCGACGGCAAGCGAATATAATGGTGATACTGATAGTGTCTGAATAATAATGGGTTGAAGTTTCAAGTTCGAATTTGAAGATGCTACGCAAGCTGCAACCGAGCAATATATACAGGAATAACGAATAAGCAGGTGTAAGCTAGCTGATTTTGGGTGCAGCTTTTGAGCTTTTAGGTATAGTTTATTACTTACTCCACACACACACACACACAAAAGACAAAAGGACAAAAGGCTCAAACAAAGGGATGCCTATGACAATGATCATTTTATGATTTCAATCCACCACTATACCACGCCACATACCATTTTTCCCCCACTTAACTATCAGTACATTCATTTCCCAATAACACTCAACTCACACAGTTAACATAAACACCGTACCGACAGAGACATATAGATCCTCCGCTTACATAGTAAAAACTAAAATGCGTATGTGTAGTGCTCATTGTTAACATGTGTACAACGAAGTACGACCGAAACGGTGAAATGGGATTGATTTTAAAGTATAAGATGGCATCGCAGGTAGGTATCGGCATCGGAATGGATATGGGTATAGTTTTAATTATAGTGTTATATAGCATTATAAGGATCCTCTTATTTCATGATACACGGAGATATATCGAATTTTGTTATCGTTTTCATCCTTTGTAGTAGACGATTTTCATCCCCCTTTTACACACTGCAGAAATAGTAAAGAAGCCATAAATATCTGCGGGAGGAGAATTAAGAGAAATCCATTTCCACAAAGTTAAATTAGAATTGAACGTCCACCCGAACCGAAGAACCATTTGGCCATCAAAGACATTAGAAGAACAAGAACTTGCTTAAAACAACCGTGCGTGTGTATACTGATATTTTACTGAAGCATTTGTATGTAAGATTAAAGTTATATATTGAACTGTATTAAATTACATAACTCTGTTGGCTAGTATGGCGTAGCTATATGCATCTATATGTAGTACCTACTAATAATTTACGAATGTGTTAGGATGAAGTAGTAAGAGCGTAGAGTAATATCTGTAGGTATCTGTAGGACCCAGTAGGTGATAGTGGTAGTGATAGAAATAATGGATTTTCCCTTTCGTTCTGACTAGTGAGTCGAGATTGGTACTTTATGCTTTTAGCCTTTTAGAATAAACTGATCAAAGACACTGTCACTGGCCATGGCGTCTCCTCCAGCACTTTCTTTCTTTATGTCTGCCTCTGCATCTAATCTACTTCCCTATCCCCGAGTTAAAGAAACAACGGAACTACTACCAGCACCATCCCCATCCCCAACACGAACACCAACACCAGAACACCACATCATTCCTGGCACACGATTGAAAAATAAAATGAGCCTGCTGTGTGTGTAGTGCCTACATACGGGCAGACACATTACGTAGGTACCACTTTGCTCCTGGCTCTCTACTACAGGCTCAACACCGTCTGATAATGATGATATATTTGACATTGTACTCACACAATGGTAATATATGACAGTGGTTCTAATCGATTTTTTTTTACTTTCCTACAGTGCCACAACTCTTTATGCCACATTATTATTGTATCATATACATAGTAATATATTACAGCATAGGTACGGTTTGCAATCTGGTCACAATATCAGTGCAGAAAAATATCAAATATTTACTCATCCTCTTTTATCTGACTGACCAACTAATAACTAACACTGACGCGAACATATATTATAATTACACAGAGTAAATCAACCAGGGAGAAAAAAGGAGCTTCCTCATAATTTATGCAGCATTTTACAATATTAAACACACTTATTATAGAAAGCATAGGGGCCTGGCCAACCTCCAGGTATTTATATTACAATTCTAAATGCTGACGGGTAAATCTTTCAAAATATTGTGTAAGGACCACTATTTGTAGTACTAAAAACATAGTCGTATTTGCAATTTATCCAAAATAATGATTTATTATTAAAAGAAAATAAAGCATAATTAAAGGCAGCAAGTTAAAATATAAAGCAAAATTCTGTGATTATATAATGGCTGGCGGCTTTTTGTAATTATCACAAATATAATAATTACCATTATTCATAATTCATTGTTCTTAGTAAATTAAACACAAGACATACTGTAAGTCGTTCGTATTCGTGTATGGAAGCTTCTGATTCAAAATTCAAAGCAGCCGCGACTAATCCATTATCCTATATGAGATAATTAATGGACATCTTCTAAACTCTTAACTTTAAAGGACTCACTCACTGAATCAGTCAGTCAGTAGTAGTAGTAAACAAACAAAACTTGAAAGCTTTCTCCCACTCTTTCCACATTTAAATTCTAACAAAACCAAAAACCCTTCCTGTTACACAACGGCGCCGGTGACAGATTTTGAGAATTAAATCTTTCCTTGCATGCATATGACAGGACAGGCACATATGTAGACGTAGGTACATCCCATTTGATTACAATATGTATAGCGCGTCCGTCAGAGTGGAAGCTAAAGCACATCCCATCACAGATATTGAATCTATCGCACTTCTCCCCGATCACTTCTCCCCCGACACTTCTCCCCCGACGTTTCTCCCCGAGACATTTTTCCTCCGTCCCGTTTCTCCCCCTACCTACTTCTCCTTTGCACTGTTTCTCCCCAGTCCCATTTCGTCACAGTCCCACTTCGTCACATTTTATTTCTCCTCCGGTATCTTTCTCCCTTTAAGTTCTCCTCTGTTTCAGTTTCAGCTCCGACGCAAATAATATATGGAATGAAAATTATTCCATACGTTAACTGATTTTAGATTGATTAAAAGCATATATGATGGCAGATACTTTGGGAATTTTAGTTTAGTAGTATTTTAAAACTTCAGAAAGATATGATTCTATTAGCAGTGAAACTAATAATTATTTGTGCGGAGAAAAATAATTTCATATACAAAGAATATTTAGAACATTTAAACGCGTTTTAGTTTAGTGAATTATTTAGTATCTTTACATGATGGACATAGTTTTCTTATCAGTGGAACAACAAAAATAGAATTATTTCACTTGCATGATGCACTGTCATCGTACTACCATTATGAGGTCAACGAAGGTATAACAATTTTTCACTTGGCTGCCTCTGGTTATCCCGATGTATCAACTGGTTCGGTGTTAGCATTTCAGGAAATCCCAATAATAATTTGATAACCTACATATGGCGCTTCGGGCTCCGGGGCGTCATGTGACTTATTTACTCTTTACTTTGTTTTAAAATTTAATTTATTTTCACTGGTGCGTTACTAATTCTCTGCAAATTAAAATATTTTTTCCCAATTATTTGCAGTAACATAATTGTGAATATGAATTCTTAACTGCAAAAAATTATTTTTTTCTGTAAAGGTTAGACCATACTCACTGGCAGATAGATAATATCCACTGAACGAAAAACATATTTTTATTTTAGTTTAGGAAAATATTATATGCAGGACGTATATGTAAACGTGGTATGATATTATTATGTTATGTACTATGTACAATAAATAACGCTTGAAATATAGAGAATGAATTTTTCGTGGCCACAAGGTGCAGTTACTTTAAAAGTAAAAATTATTAGTACGTAGCAACAAATTAGGCATTATTGATTTAAAACACTTTATTTAGGGCTGTATTCATTTGGTAAAAAATAGATAAAAACTAAAAATTGAAAATTCTACTATTTAAGCATAACTAAAATTCCCGATCGAAGTATCTGCCATCACATTTTTTCAAACTAACGGAAATCAGTTAACATATTGAATAATTTTGAATAAAAAAGGAATACTTTTAATTCCATAAGTTATTTGAGTGGAAGCTGAAACGAAAAAGAAGGAGAACTTTGGGGGAGAATGGTACCAAAGGAGAAATGAAATAAGGAGAAGTGGGACAGAGGAGAAATGGGTCTGGGGAGAAACAGTACAAAGGAGAAGTAGGTAGGGGGAGAAACGGGACGGAGGAGAAATGTCTCAGGGAGAAACGTTGAGGGAGAAATGTCGGGGGAGAAGTGGCGGGGGAGAAGTTGGCGGATACCACAGATATTATAGCACACATATCTCTGTCCTTATGAATAATTAGTACAACTTAATCTCCGTTTGAAATTTGAAATACTCGGATTTGAAAGGAGACACTAGACTAGACTCTGACTGGCCTGTCGTCTGTCTCCTGTAGATGTGGAAATGGAGAAAGATGAAAGACGAAAGATATGATGCTATCCGACACTAAGCTATTCGTCATCTCTTCTTACATTTTACACTGAAATTGAATGCTTCACGCCTTGTTACCCCAAACTTACTTTTAAACACACTCTCATTTGCAAATGGCAAATGATGAGATGAATGAGTCACATCCAACACCCACATGGTATGCTATATCCATATGGTACTCGTTCGCATTATTATTAGAGGCAGATTTATCTACATAGTAAAAACTCACCGCTCACAAACGGAAGATTACACAGATAGAAAATTTTGGCAATGGGGAAGACAGGAGAGAGAGAGAGAAATACATTACGGGATTTTGAACCCGAGTAATTTCTTAGGGATTTTATGTGCACCTACAAAACTGCGGTGCGGTGGTATAGTATCTGCACACAGAGTACCTAAATATATGAACTATCCCGAGAATTTCAGAATTCCAAGTCCTAAAAGTGGCTACGGTAATCACTGACTAAAGTAGTCAAATAATTATGTAAATAAGCTTCCCTGACACCGAGCGAGAGGCATGTGTAGTTAGGTGCATACTTTAGCCATAAAAGTGGGCATACTAATGCTCTTTCAGTTTTTAATTATATGAGGCTCTAAGATTACCAGGACCAGGACCAGGACCAGTCCCAATAGGAGTGAAGAACACTGAAACGTAAACCAAAGTTTACATGAGGTAACTAATTTTCTTTTCCCTCCTGCACTACGCTGTCACTGTGAAACAATAATGTTCTATAGGACATGCAAGATGACTAGAAAGGTTCAAATTGCAATACGCATGCAGTGTAAGTACTGAGTGATGCAAGGAGCAAGAATTTCTATCTACAATCTTTAAATCTACAAACGTCAATGTCTAATTTGCATACTTGTAAAAATCAATGGGGTAAACCATATCTACTTAAACAGTGCCAAAAGCCATGCAATCGAATTATTTGCCGGCATCTGCGTATACTTTAAATACTGGAAGAAATTTCGCATAACTAAAAAAATAAATAGTTAAAACTTTGCACATGCAACCAAATAATCCTAGTCTCAAATCTCACATAGACTTAGCCAACTTTGCATTTAAGTAAAGTGAATCTCTATAAGCGGGTTCCTGCACAAACTCGTGCACCTATGATTATGATTAGATGTACCGGAACGCTAAACTGGTAGCCCCACAACTGGAACTGGAACCGGAGTCTCCATAATGGTGTGTCATTTATTCCCGCTTCCCTCTGCTCTGTCTCAAAACTGTAACTTGTAGTAAACGTAAAGTTCAACAGTACTCACTGTCTGTCAGTACCAAAGCCAACATATAAGAACCTTGGAACACAATGGAAATACATACAGATTAGAATGCACTGCACATTGCACACTGCTGCACCATAGGGTAGACATTTAGAAATCATTTTTCGTTCTTAAGATCATCGTCGACGTCTTCGTTGTCGTCGTCGTTCTCGTCGTCGTTCTCGTCGTCGTCTCCCCCTTTCTCGTCTTCTCTAGCACAATACATATAGGTTCGCATATGCGTTCGTACCCCTATACCCTATACCCTGTAGCCTACAGCTACACATTACCGCAGCGATTGTGACTGTACCAAAATGCGTATGTAGAGTGCATTTGTTTTTGTGTATATACATAAGTGCGTCTTATTTTTCGAAAAAATTTAAGAGAAAAAAAAGCTTGTCCATCAATTCCAGAACAGATGGTTCAAGAAACAATCTGGATCCTTCGATTTCCATTTCCATCCTTTGCAACCAGAATGGGAAGATATGCGAGCGAGCGAGCTGACTTTGACTTTCAGACTTGGAGATTTGAGAGACGACGAAGACAACAAAAAAGGTGGATGATGATAACATATGAATTCACGTAACAAGTTGGACGACGAAGGAATCACATGAGACAGAGAGAGAGAGCAACTGAAATTTTGAGCTCAGTCAGTTGTTGTCGTTGTCCAACATTCGTGACAACCTCTTTCCTCGGGCACATTTATAATCTGCTGTACCCAGTGCCCAGGCACTACCAGGCCCAGAACCCGGGCCAGTTCCAGTTCTTCTATAAGAAACTGAAACTTCAATATTGACATAGACAGTAACATTATAGACTATAGTATGCACCACCTCCTTCGCGTTATATTGTGCTCACCAAACCAACCAAGGAGAATATCAATACACAACTTGGACATTCAATACATCACATTTCTTGCTAATGCTCTATATACTTGATGCTTTTCTATGTGAACCCTGACTTTAGCTTGACTTATAACTTATTGGCCTGCTGCTGGAGCTGGATGATGAACGAATCCGTCCGTCCACAGTCTACAACAGTCACAGTAGACAAGGGAAAAAATTGAAAAAAAACTAGTTTTTGTATTCTGAAACATATACGTAAATAATATCATATAAGTACACAACTGTTTTGGAGAACAATTCCTACCTAAACATATATTGGATATAATAGTGCCACCACCAATATAATAGAACAGAGTAAAACAGGAATCGATTGTGTGCGTAGTCCCAGGTAGTTGAAAAAAAAACTCGTAGTGCATATAGCTTTTCCAATTGATTAATGACCCTCCCGAATTTTTCACGTCACCATGAAACGACACGAATGACTAATTGGCAGACCTTAAACTTCCTTTCCTTAAATTCTCTTCTGCCTGACTGACTCAATGACTGACTGACTGACGGAGAAAATACACTAATGTATGTAGCTACATTGTGGGCATATACATAATACAAAATATACACTGTTACTAATAATTACTATCACAGTACCCCTATCTGACACTATACATACGTCTGTCTCCGTCTGCCTTCAGAATATTGATAAAGTGAAGGGTAATGGTGGTTTATGTGGAATAAAAAGCGATAATGATGTGATAATAAAAAATAAATCTATCAGTTTAATCTTGTCTCCTACTCTTACCCTTTCAATAGGCACAGCCACACAGCAATGTTTCGTCTACACGTCTGCCTGTATTAAGTACGTGAAAGTCTCCCGACATTCTACACTATAAAGTCAACAATTTTTTTTTAAATTTTCAATCCCCTTAATGCCCCTTTCAATTTCTACTTGGAGTCCACTCCTCAACTCTATAGTAGGTATGTAGGTAGGTAGTATGGAGTATGGAGTGGAGGTCCATGTATCTACCTACAAACTAAACCAAACCAAGTCAGAAATCAAAGAAACCAAAACCTCAGTCAGAGCCAGAGCCAAACCACCAACAGGCAATGTCAAAAGTTCAAAGTCTTAATGCTTATCATGACCAATGACCATAAAAGTCTCTCATGATTACGCACACACGGATAGACATGAGGCAGTCAGTCAGACGGACAGACGGACGGACGAGAAATGCAGCAACAGAGCTCCAGTAAAAAAAATTACATATTAAAAGCACTATTAGTATGAAAGAGAATAATATATACACAGCACTGTTTTTCTCTCCAGGACGAGTACGAGTTCACATTTCATTTCTCATTTTTTGAGTCATTGGACACGCAACGTGTAAAGCACCGGACGTGAGGAGGACGAGACACACACGTCAAAACAGCTTTTGAAAAATCCCCGATGCTCTACACTTTACAGTCAACAAGCCATATTGCATATAGACAGCCGAGGAAAAAGTCACTATCTCATCTTCACGCTCCGGTCCGGTCCGGTGGCCGGTGCCGGTGTCGGTGGTACTATGTACCTATCTACATATCTATTAAACTTATATTAATGAAAAGTTGCGGTTAAATTGCATGAGCTTGATTTTGATTTTGTGATTTTTCACACACAAAAAAAATATTATGTTCAAGTAGACAGCTGGATGTTATGAGTGTAGGCGTATCAATGCTGTATATTATGCCTGTGTAATTTACATGTATAGTATACAAACAGACACGGGGTTATAAAGTGAATTAAAATTTACAATTACAATGCAATTACCTTAAACATATCACATTATAATATGATATCATCAACTATAGTACTACCATGGTTCATGTCATGTCCTTGTCCATTTTACTTGCAATCAAATTACAACATGACTGTATTGTGGTACAGACTACAGACAGAATTGAGAGTACTACGTCGTCGTTTAAACAAATATTAAAACCCAAGTCCAACTGAGGACTAATTGGGACGCTGGACGTCTAACTATTGATCTTCCCATTAGCTGAGAGAATTAGATTAGCTATTGAAATTGAAATGGCCTATAGTACGTGATGGCTGTATGCATATCGTCGATGAAGAATGAAGTTCCTTCATCTCCTCATCATCTCCTTTTGGGGCTAAAATGAATTATGATCATCTCCATTCTGATTTAAAATTGGTTTTGATCATCTCCATTTTTCATGAATTACGGCTAATGAGATATGGTAATGATTAGTTAAGGGTTTAGTGGTTCAAAACTAAGCACACTAGGGGTCACCCATAAATGACGTCATCAAAATATCCCCATTTTAAGTCCCTAAGACCCTCCTGTCACCAGATTACCCGTAGCGTAAATGGCTATCTTTAGCATGCGATACCATCAATATTCAAGTAGGCTGCTTGGCCATACCCATGACGTCATTTATGGGTGACCCTTTAATTTTTTAAACTTTTAATAATGAATTATTGATGAATTAATTTAATCAAATTAATAAATTAGTGCACCATTTATGAGATCAGGAATTAGTTCATCAATAAACCACTTTTGCAACTTCGAAAAAATGAAGGGGTCGCCCATAAATGACGTCATGGGTATGGCCAAGCAGCCTACTTTGATATTCATGGTATCGCATGATAAAGATAGCTTGTTACCCAACTGGTAATCTGTTCACAGGAGGGTCATAGGGACTAAAAATGGGGATAATTTGATGACGTCATTTATGGGTGACCCCTAATGTACTTAGTTTCGAATTACTATGCCCTTAACTATACATTAATATAACTCATTAGCCGTATTTCATGAAAAATGGAGATGGTCAAAATTCATTTTAGAGCAGAATGGAGATGATCATAATTCATTTTAACTTCAAAAGGAGATGATCAAACTTAATTCTTCATCGACAATATTATAGACAGAAATAATGTATTGTTTGTTGTTGTGGGGGTATTTAAATGTATAGGTGGATATACATATGTTTACATATTATTATACGGTGAATTACAGATGGAGAGTAATTAATTACCTTACGGAACATTAACTCTGAGCGTGTACACAATGATTCATTAACTAAAGTTTAATGAGTATCAACGCCCATTCAAGTCTAAATTGCACATTATCTCCTAGTCAAGTGGGTAGGTGTGAAGCATGGGGATGCAATGCAAATGCCCAATGTCATCGCCATCACCATGGCGGTATATAGAGTCAAACTCGAATGTGTGTGATGTTATGTTGTTATATTGCTTTAGGTTATATTGCAATTACTTACAATTACCTTTATGGGACTCCATACACTGTTCTGTTACCTATTGAAAATGGAATCTCGTACACAGACACAGACACACATGCACACTCAAAAAAATTACGAAAAGCCGACGACTGACTGGGAGCGTACATTCAACTTTTAACATTTCTATATAATCATAATATAATGACAACCAACCATCAAACTTATTTTTCGTATTTCCTTTTCTTACCACGAGCAATATTCTATAACCAACAATAAGTTCTATCTATACATACATAGGTACTCTGTACTATACACCTTTTTTCTGAACCCTTTTTTTCTACATAGCTTATAGATTGTCATTAGCTGCAATATTAGTGCACAAAATTACGAAGCGAAACCGGAAAATGCTTTTTTAATAATTTTTTTTTCTTACAAAATATCAGTAATACTCACGAAGGAAGAAATCAAACTCAATCCTACCAGACAGACTACTGATTTGAGGTTGCAAATTGCATTCAACAATAAGAATAAGAGCTCTTTTCAGGAAAGCTAGCAGGGGCTTAAATTTAATACTGCATAAGGAAGGAGGGATAAAAATAGGAGTACCGGTGGAACTATGCAGCAGGGTGACTGTGACTGTGGCTGCAAAAGAGAGCTATATGCTTTATGTTTTTTTTCCTTTTACTTTACTTCCATTTGAGAACCGAATCCGAAAACTTTGCACATTGGCACCGGTAACGGTACTGGTGCCGGCACCGGTACCGGTCCCAGTGCCGGTGCCGGCATCCCCACATTGCTTTGTAGTTGGATCTCTCATATTGAACTTGAACAGAAGAAAAGTGAGGAAAGGAAGAGGGAGGAAGGGAAGGATTATTATAGCCATAGTTTTGGGTTTGGAGTTGGAGTAAAGTAGGAAGTTGAACTCTCGGCGGATTCATGGCCATGGCCATTCCATGGATGCGGATCTCATTCCATGCACAAAGATTATACAACAACACACACACACACTGCCATTTTCAATGCCAATGCCAAGGGTGTACGCTAAAAAGCATATGATGTGAACGAGTCGACGAACTCTCCTCCATCTCCTATGCATTCTCGATTTCTCTCTCTCTCCCTCTACTCTCTATGAACGACTTACATCTCACATCTAGTCCAATATAAGTTGAGAGCTATGATGAGAATAAAAACCCAACATCCAACTTCTAACATCTAACGATCCAACATTGGAATCTAAATCCAAAACCAACCGTCGTCTCTCACCCACTCAACTTCAACTTACAAGTATAGACTTAGACGCACACACACACACACTCATCTCCTGTGTGTGAGTACACAAAAAGTTGAGTAGCTAGTAGCTTAAAGCCAAAGCCAAAGCCAGCTAGACGACGGGGTAAAAGTAAAAGCAGTCTGTAGCACTGTTATAGACAGATACAGACATTTCAGTCGTCTCCTCTCACTAGTCAGGACGAGACCAGAGAGTCAGAGTGAGAGCCACAGTCAGCCGGGTTGTCATGGGAAACGACGCCCCCCAAAATCTTTAGTAGTTGTATCTATAGTCTCGGAGCCGGAGTCAATACCAATATGTACAATTGTACAGTCAACTGCAGTGAGACATATTATACATATATGTTCCCAGCTCCAGTCCTCCCTCCACTCTCTCATACAGTAGAGACGCGGGTAGTATTTTGGAAAAGGAGAAATGAGAGACATATTAGAGGGAGAGATGCGAAGGGAAAATCCAAGTAGGTACCTACCTACCTACCTAAGCAGGGTGGCATGGCATGGCGCGTACCATAACATTCTACAGCGTAGCGTAGGAGTAAAAAGAGTAAAAGCAAAAGTGCTCAACCGAACTCTAATGCAAACCGGGTAGTCTATAGCTCTACTTATAGAATCCTCTGTCTACACAGCCGGCACGGGAAAGGGAGCGGGAGCGGGACTGGGGATCAGTACGCGTGCTTATGATACTATGTACAGACACACTACAAAACTACAACACGTAGGTAGGTACCTATCTATATGGATATGCTGCGCTTTGAATTCTCCGTGTTTTCGTTTCTGTACTTGGTTCCCTATCATACATCCACAGACACACACACACACACACAAACTTTGGACTGGCTTCCTATAATATTTCCAGAGTTCTACTCGAACAACCAACTACCCGATACCCGACCCATAGAAGATATGGACATGCTCCCTAGGTCTCCCGAAAATTCTCGTAACGATCCTGAGACTCCGATCTCCTCACCAGTTTCAGTTTCCCTTCCCAACTTCCCAGTGCCAATACTTGGAGGTAGTACTGGTACTGGTACAGCAGTAGATAGGTAGGTACTTCTTCCTGTATCATCTCTGAGCACACTATCACCATACAGAATAGACATAGGCATAGGCAAAGGGCAACCTCCTATATGTATGCATCTGTTTATGACGAGCTTTTAGATATAGTGATATACTTTTTTTATACTATTATTACTTCCATTCTCATATCTTCCAAGTTTGCCGAGTGGTGAAAATAAAGATACACGGAGAGTATCTCTGTGTCTGTATCTCTCTCTCTCTCGCGTCTTTCCCAAACCGAACCGACCATATCACATCACACACTTTTCCTCCCAAGATTTCTATAGTAGTAGTAGTAGAAAGGAAGAGAGTGGAGGAGTGCATCCTCCACTTACAACTCCCGCTATGTGCACTGCACTATGTATGCATGCGTCACGTCCACATGATAGTTCCAAGCTTCCAAGTTCCAAGGCTCGAGCTATGGTTGGATACATAGTTCATATTGCACACGCAGCCGGCACGAAATTCCACGTTCACGTTCCATATAATAACCTTGGAAAATAGGTTCGACTCCCTATCACTCACTATATCAGTCCTATAGACTCCTATGCTGTGCTCTCTGGTCTGGTCGGAGTCGAATCTCGGATGATAGGTTTCGTTGGTTTTTCCTTGAACTTGGACTGAGGCTGGTGCTGGCACTGGCAATGGCACTGGAACTGGCGCTGGGACTGGAGAGGAAATGAAAGCAGATCGCGAGACTCATACTGCACGAGACTTTACAACTCCAGTTCCAGTTCCAGTTCCAGCCTACAGCAGCATCCCATAATATTCACTCACGAGACTTTCCAAGACACACGACAAAATCGAGCACGTTTAACGTTTGCGTTCAAGAAAATCCGGTAGAGCTGCCATGCTGCTCTCCTACTACTCACTACCACTGCTGCTGCTGCTTCTTCTATACTACTATGCGGATTCTGATCTGGATCCAAAAAGGAAAAAAAGGAGCAACAACAGCATCTTTGCTCCTTGCCTTGTGTACTACGTACACGCATGAGATCAGATCACAACCCCTATTTTCCACTTCCACATTTTCACGTTCCAAATTCCAATATATTTTACTACAGCACTCGTAATCATACTATCTATCTACCACCACCACCAAACCAAACCAGTGCTAGATACAGTACTTCTTAGTTTCCACTACTGATATTTACCACTACCATCCTGCCTATGCAGTCCAATCACGAGGAAAGGAAGAATGGAAGATGCAAAGACAAGGATAAAAAGGTCTTCATGAAATACATATTACAAGCGGTCTCTTACTTAAGAAGTACCTACCTATTTATCTCTATGTTTAAAGACTAGTCTCAGGACTTAATACGGCATGTTCATACATGTGTGGATATATAGCTACAATTACAAAATGATGGAGTCAGCAGGGGTAGTGGAACCAATCTAATTCTGTAAACTTATCACGTATGTATATCCATGTCCCACACATTGCCAATTTGAAGGAACTAATAGTATTGCAAAGTGGGATGAAACTCTCAAATCAATTAACGCTATAAGATACCAACCAGCACTAGCAGCGAAACCAGAACCAGGACGGAGAGCTTGAATGATCCCGGTAATGGAAATGTCATGCCATACAGCAACACCACTAAAAAACCCCCACCCCATAAACAACGACACTACAATACAATTTGCTCTTGAATACTTCCCTACCTACCTAGCTAGCTACGTTCGCAATTTCGCCAAGCCATTAACCATTTAAAAGGCAAGAAAAAATTTACACTATATATCAGTAGTAGAAGAAAAATATATAATTAAATTCATAGTCCGTCTCCGTACAGATAGTAGATTTCAGTTTGGGTATTAAACTACAACTACAGGCATTAAAGGAAATACAAATATCGTTTGCCGTCCTCATAACTTTAAAGTGGGGCGTAAACATTTTGCGAGCTATACATCTTGTCTCCGGTTTCCTTTTAATAAGAAAAGTAAAGATACCAAATGTCAGCAGATGCAAAATAATATAAGAGATCAATAAAATAAATAATAGAAGAAGAAAGTCTAAAAGAAAAAAAAAGTTCAAAAGTGTACATGTTTTATTTTTAATGCTGTGACAAAACGAAGGGGAAATGACTAGGGCAATTTAATAGTATGAACACTTATAAGCTGTAACAGTATATGAGTACAACATATATAAGAGATAAGCTGGGCTTTGAAATTTGAATTGCATTCCATTTTACAGACAGAACCACATCGGCCACGTCCAAAAGTCCACATTGCCATTGCCATTGCCATTGCCATCCCCCAGCTCCAGCTCCAGCCCCAGCATCCCCATATGAAAAATTCCGTGCAAAAACGCTACATCCGGCAGTGTCATATTTTAGACTTGATAAATACATTCACATCCTCAATGTTCAAAAAACCACAGGGACAGAGACATAAACACATTTTTTTTCTATCTCTCCCACTTACAGAAATTCATTGCGAGACTCCGCCGACTGACTGGGCTAACAACAAGTTAGAGGAATACATCTTGGTAGTATTCGCTCAAGAATGCTTTTTACGTAGGTACTTTTTACCATTAATGTCAACATCAAGAGCGCATCCATTTAAATACATATCTATATATCTGTGTACATAAATGTGGACATGTAGAGAATTTCAAAATTTTAAAAGAGCAATGAAAACACTTCTTGGGATGCGTGCATTTTAAGTGTATTTACATAGGTATATACTTCAAGAACGAATCTAGTCTATCGAATGACTGACATACATATCGCTAAGATATTGTGCATATTATTATAGCTTCAAATAATTTTTGAACTTGTTGTAAAATAATAGTTTCTGTCTATATAGCAAGAGTCTGCTGTACTTTTAGACATTTTTCGTGCACACACAAAAGCTACCAGGGAAGAGTAACAGGAGCGGCGAAAGTTCTCCTTTTGAAAGTAAAATATGATGAAAATAAAAGCATTCACTCTCTCTCTCTCTGCCACAGCCTTTGCATCCCTGTCTTCTGTGTCTGTCTGTGTCTGGCCTGTCTATTGGCTGGCTGTTAATGCTGGATATATGTATATATACATTGGTATATGCTTGTGTGGGCTACATAATGGGCACTTGAGTTGTAACTTGTAACTTTTGATTTTCTCAGGTTATGTAGTAGTTATGTTGTTATGTTCTCTTGTAAATGGAGAAGATAGAGGGAGAGACTATAAGAAGATGGGAGATGGGAGCGAGATCGCGAGATGGAAACGAGGAGAAAAGCAAAAGAGCTCACTTCAATGTTCAACCCCCATCTAAATAATTCAAACCATTCCGCATTCGCATTTCGCCTCATACTCTACTCATACTCCTACTACTACAACAAGTCTACTCTCAAAATTTTGGCTGATGCTTCTAAACTCTAAACTCTATAAACATAATACTCCCCCCTCATAGTCAATCTCTCCATAGATATGTACCTACGTAGATACTGTCATTGTGTGTAGGACGTAAAATAAATTATATAATACTGTAAGTGCATGTAGAGAGAGACTCCTATAGTAAGAACTATAGGATAAACAAGACAAAAAGACAAGAGGCTCATCAATGCACAACAGTACAGGCTACACACAGTCACACAGAACAGCTACAGATACGTACTTAAACTTGTATGTATTCTCATTGCTTTATACTTCATAGAGATGCTCCGCATATACTATAAAAACGAATTCAAGTACAGAGACAACAACCAACCAAACCAAAGTACGGAACATCTGCAAAATTTAATGGCAACAATAAAATATATATATATTCGTAAACCTTGGTCGTCGTCGTCGTTGATTTTACTTTATTTTTGGTCGAGGCGTTTGTAGGAGTGGAAACCTGCGGAAAGGTAGAGTGCCAATATTTCATTTATATTCTCTTCTCAATTTTATTTGAGTCTCTTCACTGTACTTATTTCCAGCTTGGCGGTTTTGCAACTTGCAAAAAAACCAATTAAATTTAGAAACGAGTCCTTCTAGTCACATCAAAATCGGAGAATGGTATCAGTAACTTTAGTTATAGAGGACAAATAATAGGTATACTGATAATAATACCTCCATGTGTCTATGTAGTACGAACTATTCTAATACAAAATACAGCCACCAACACCAACACCAAAATGTCGGGTACATAATAATGGAGATTTTACAAGAGAAAAGTTCTTAGTGCTTGTTTTAGCTTGGGCTTTATTTAGGTTTCGACAAAATTTACACCCGAATGGAATCTCTCGCTGTCGCTACTCCCTCTGCTCTGCCTCTCTGTCCCTTCTTTCCTATGTAACCAAGACTATAAAATAAAAGTTAAAGTTTATTTTCTGCATTATATAATCCAGGCGTCCACACGTCCCTGCACAAAATAGATACACGCATTTTGAGGATCAGTGTCAGTGAGGGGCTCGGCGTATTTGGTCGGTGCATACTGTTTGTGTGCTGAGCTGTGATGAGATGAGACAGGCGGGGGAGTGAGTGTGTCTCTCTCTCTGTGAAGTGAGGTACCGTTAGTTAGTTCTTTTGTCTCCTTTTTCCTCTCCTCCTGGTAATATATGAGTTGAGACTACAACAGACTCGACTGAAAGCTCGAAAATTATCTGAAGGAAGACACCAGAGCAGACGACCAGGAACAGGACCAGGACCAGACGAAATACAAAACTAACCAACCACCATCACACCATATCATCACCCCGGTCCTTCTGCCTCTGCCATTATGCCATGCCTCCCATATAGCCTGGCTTGTCTGTCGACGTCTACTATACAGTACAGATATATGGCATGTCCGTTCACATAAGCAAGGAAGGCGAGCGTGTGACGAGTATAGGGAAATAGGGAAATTGCTAGGGTGACTTTATTGTTCCTGTTAACCAAGTCATCTCAAGTCATTATGAGATGGGAAGGGAAGCAACTGATTGGCTCTTTCTTCATAGGCACACTTTACCATATTATATACAGTTTATTTTTCTATTCTCCTATCTTTTCTCATATATGTGTAGGCTCCTCGGTGGAGCATAATGAACATCCCCAGCCACCAATACCAGTACCAGTAACCAGCAAGAGCAAGCCATAGAATTAGAATTAGAATTTATTCAACCAGCACCAACACAAACTTCCAGCTCCAACACCAGTACCAGTTGTTTCCCTGAGTAGAATATAATTATACAAAAATTCTAAACTCCAAACCCATCCCAATGCAAATTCTAATGTCAATGTAATTATCTCTGTACACACATACAGCATAATGTGAGGCAGGAGCAACATCTTCCCAATTTGTACATTTTTACATAATGTACCTAGGTACTGGTAATAGCACTCCAGTCTCCAGTGCGCCACAGCTTTCCACCATAAATTTAAAATTGCAAATTAAAATAAAAGCTACTAAAAATAACCCTAGTTTTTTTAAGCGAAATAAATGTCAAATTTAAAGGAGAGTCATAACACACTCACGGACAAAATGTGACACTCTGACACTGTGCATTTATTAGTCCCATACTTATTACGCTAACTCTAAATGGCTTTGCTCCATATGCCCTTGTTTAGGTCTATGTTGTCGTTGTCGTTGTCGTTGTCGTAGATAAGCGTCATAAAATAATAAGATTTCCTCAACATGCAGAATACGTAATTCAAAATAAAGCGAAAAAAAACAAGTTATGCATGTACGTGACTTGCGTCGACTTTTTGTATTTCAGTATTAAAAGGGTAGGTGGTTTGGCGTTTGGCACGGCACTGCGTACTCGCCACTCGTGCTAGGGCTGGTGGCTGGTATACACACACATGCCTAACAGTAACAGTGTCATTACTGTAAAGAATTGTGCTAAAATGCAGAAAAATGTAGAAGATAGAAATATATAAATACATTATGTGCATGATATTATGGAAATAAGAGATGAACTTGGACATGGATCTGTGCCTTCAAAAACACTTGAAGCTATCATAAAGTGTGCAAAATAGGAATAAAGAAAAATCTTGAGATAAATCCCAATGGACTTTGAGGAGGTTCGTCGCCTTAGTCGTACTGTCAGACATGAGACATGAGCATTAGAACCTCAAGATCCTACGGACTACGGACTGCGGATACTGATAGGCATAAAAAATCTGAGCTTAACATGTAATATATCCATAAAAAAAATTTATAAATCCGATAAAGTTTTTTCTATTCACAAGATAGATAGGCACATCAAAGCCACAGTAGAATGCATAGCACAATGCCATATTATGAATTCTCTTTCTCTTTCTGTATTCAGTCCAATCTCCAACGCTCAAGTCTACTGTTACTCTTCCTATATGTCATCCATTTATCAGTGTTGAGCCGTGTAGATAGCAGATACTGATATATAGATAGCAATATATCGTGCAAATCTGGATAAATATGTTTCAACTCCTTTTTTTTATTATGTATTTCACTGAATACTGAATAGTAAAAAGCTTAAGTATTTCTTTACACCAAAACACGTTTCCCTTTACATTTCTTTCGAGCGTCTTTTCTCTCTCCCTTCTTTATGATACAGTCTCATCTCTGGATCTGGATCTGGATCTGGAACTGGAGTTTGAGCTTTGAGAGAGAATGTCTCACATATTCTCATGGCCTTTTGCCTTGGAAACGAAACTCACCCAAAACCATCCAAAACCAAACCCTAACCACTAAACTGACACTTCTTATTCATTTTTTTTCTATACTATATATCCCATCAGTATAGCTACCTATATCTCTGTTGTAGTAGATACGTCGTTGTCACACAAAAAGGGAAAAAGTCCATTGATAAAACATAATAACGAAATCCCATAATATACCGTGTAAGTTACGTACACAATATCTTCTCAGTCAGACACAGTACAGCAGTACAATGCGTTGACGCTATGATTATGAATATACAATGCTACACGCATCTTGCTCAAGTAGAATATTTCTAGTGATGGCTTATATTCATAGGAGACGCGGAGACACTCTGCTAGCTGTCGGGAAGATTAAAGTTTCAAAAATTTCCCAAGTGGCAAGAAAATTTATGACGTTCGGAAATGTTGAGTCAAAGCATTCATTTAAGGATCAGGATCAGGATTTTTTCAAACCCTTCTTCATTCTTTTATTTTGTCTTCCCTCTCTCCACAGATTCCTTCCATCGTTCCCCTTTATGCTGCCCTACATAATGCATCTGCATACACAGTCATATGGACTATCTGCATGTCTAAAATCCAATGTGGTGTATATCACATGTTTCCCTCCTCAAAAAATCATAATACATCTCTACACTACTACCCACTTTTTTAGCCAAGTAAAAAAAACTGTAGTCAGTAAAAGTTTTCTTTCCCATTTAAATTCATTTGAAGGAGATAATCGTGTGGCATTTTGAGTATGGAGATATATGGCAACTCATATTAAAAAAGATCTCTACCTACCTACGTCTACAGAATCGTGTAGGTACATACATTAGACGAAAACATACGGCGCTTCCCAAGATGTTTTACAGTAGGAATTGGGGAAATTGAAATTATGAGATGGGATTGTCACACAGTCCAAGTTTCAAAGCTACAAATAGGAATTGTAAATTAAATGTGAAAGCCCATAAGCATGACACGCCATGCCATGTCATGCCAAATAGCATGCCATGAGCTAAATAAAAAAGAATGGCTGATCAAAGAATCGACACTCCTGGGAAGAATAGGTTCGTCCTGCCTGATAACGTCCTGTCCTCATGATGATGACATCTTGATCTTGCCACACAAATAACGCGAACGTGTAAAATTATAGAGACAGGAGACAGTTACTACGACGACAAACTACAAGACAACGTCTTAAATAGCACCAGAACCTGAAAGTAGTAGCAGTTGAGCAGCGTATCAAATATCCTGTGTGTCCATTAATGAATTGTTGAATTAAACGCGGACGGAGACAAGGAGAGAGAATGTATTGTCTACACAAGACACATACATATCCCTAGTAGTTCAGATCAGATGGCAATAAACGCTACGATGGGCTGCTGTACTGTTGACTGTGCTGTAAGTTTCCTTACAAAATAATTCGCTTATAGACTTACAATTTACTTTATAAGTTATAATGCGACAAGTTTTGTCTGAGTAAACATCATACATAATACAGTGTACCAGTGCCAGTGCCAGAACCAGGTCCAGGACCAGTGCCAGAGGATCGACAGTTAACGTCAACAGGAGACAGATAAAGATAAAATGTTGAGCGCTGAGCCTACATAATATCTGTATATTACTCCATTATTCCTCCACATATGATATGTTCCAGTGGGTTATGTACATGTATGCAATTCATTTCCTCGTAGTCTCCAACTACAACTCAGATGATCGTCTCAAGTTTCAAAAACCACTTTAATTTCTATTTCTGTAATCCTTGTCACACAAGTCCTCCCCTTGTTCTTGCTCTTGTTCATGGTCGTGCTCGTCTGCTGCATCAGTAGTAGTAGTAGCAATAGCAAAGCCAAAGCCAAAAGAACATCAGTCAACCCAAAGCCTTTATAATGCATTGAACACATATTCCTTTTTTTTCATATTATTATCTGTAAGTAATTTGTACTTGTACTTGTACCTATATAAGACTGACATAATGGCCGTGGAGCTCTGGTTCTGGTCCTGGTTTCTGGTTCTATTTTCCATTTCATATCTTATGATTATGATAATGTGGTGTGTGTGTGTGTGTGTTCAATAAAAATAAAACGCTTATCTTTAATATGTTTTCTTCCATCACTGTCACTGCATGAGTTACAATTGACAATTATATTATGACACAAATAATGTTGCAAGTCGACGTCGACTTCGATTTCGACTTCGAACTCCAATTTACAAAGCACACTTTACTGATAGTGCACAATAATAATTTAAATAAATGTCACTGCTAGCAGCAATAGTTATACTATTGACTTTTCAAAATTAAATATATAGAGCTTATGCATTGTTTTTTTTCTTGAACACTTTGTATATTTTAGATTCTCATAATCCATTGTTTTTTCTCATGTTATGTTATTGCATGCATCGTAGTTGTTGCCAACTTTATAGAAATGTATTATCATGACTGTATGACCTATAGGGTCAGAGGTACATTTACAATGAATTATGTGCAACAGAACTAAAATTAAAAGTATGAGTAATGAACGATTAAAACATTCTTTTTGAATTTTGTAGTCTGTAGCCTACCAAGTTACATTGTCAATTGTGACCCACAAGAATGCAACAACAGAAAGCTTAAAACTAATATTTTAAACCTGATTTACAAAGTTGACATGGGAAATAATAACATTAATGGAATAGTAGATTATAATAATATTATTTTTGATGACAATGCAAATTGTTCTATTTAGATTACTAGCTACGCATAACTTATTATTAATTACACAGCGCATGGTATAGGTATGATATGTCAGTACTTAGGAGGCTGATAATACTAATGATTCCATTAATGTATATGGTAGCTTATTCACCTCTCCCAGTCCCAGTCTGCAGTTGCTATTTGCTCAGTAGCAGGTTGCAGTTTTCAGTTATTTACTAGGGTACTAAATTAAATACAAATGTAAATGTGTTTGTAAGATGATCGAGGACGAAGTACAAGTTATGACGACAATCTGTAGGTAGAAAGTAACACAGTTAAATATTACGTGTAAAAAAAATAGAATTGTCAAGCACGGCACGACCTTCCCACACTCTTAAACTTTGTCTTATCGTAATAATGAGTCACATGGAATTTCAATCTGGAATGCATTATTGAGCACAGAAACGCTGTACAATACCAATACCAATATCAATACCATACCATACCATATATTGCCATGTACTGCCCATTCCGTGTGAAGAATACTCAATGTACAGATATATTATATGTTACAGACAGATTACAGTGCAGTGCAGCATGCAACGGGGTTCGGGCTCTGTGGTCTAACTTTAGCTCGTCTTATGGGCCCCTTAACTGAAGGAGAATGATGAAGGCGATTAGCTCCTATTTCAGGTCACAATGTCACTTGCAATACGGAAAAGAAAATAATGCTTTCATGACAGACAAAATTCAAAACGGAATTTCCTTGAAAATGTGACGAAGAAACTCAATGCTAATGTCACAGCTCAGCACATAGCATAGGACTGAATTGCCACAGCCAAAATACACTGTCAAGATATATTTATATAGCTTAGCTCAAATTTTAAAAGGCTCCAGAAATTTTCCAAAATCACTTCCAGGGGAATTTAACGGTAAGTTATGTGTTCCAAAAAGTCCTATCTACAGACGGTATCCATGACCATATCGGCTTGTTCAGATAAGTGAAGTGCTCAGGAGAACATGAGAAAAAGATCTTCAAAAAAATTACAGATATTTCCTTCATTTCTCGTTTTCGGAAACCGGAGGAGGGCCGTCAAGCGTAGATAAAAATAGGGTAAAGTCTCAAAGTCGTCAAAGTCCCAATGTCAACGTCGACATTCACATTAAAGCCAGGCCAAAGTCAACTCTAACTAAAGGCATGCAAGTTTCTTCCTATAACTGTAACTGCCCATGCCATGTAGACATATCTCCACATTATAAAGGCAATCTACTGAGTACGTCTCAAAAATAATTGTACATTCTATTAAAGACTGTGGCACACTACTGGGACTGGAACTGGAGAGTACTAGTTTTAAAGTTATATTATTACATGGATTGCTTTTTATAGAAGTTGAAAATACAATTACGTACTAAATGCATCCGCATTTATTTCCTCGCCGACTTTTGCTTGTCTTCTCTCTTTTTTCTTTTATCCCTGAGTAATTCTTTTCTTCATTTCTATACTCTCTCTAGATCTGGGCTCTCCGAACCAAAACCTAATACCCAAATACTAATACCTAATCTTCTCGGGAAGGAGATTAGGAAGCAAAGTAAGTTTTTCCGTTCTTTAGTCAAGTCCTTTAGTTCCACTCCCTTGAATTATATTCTGAGATAGACCAAAAGCCAGTCAAAGCCGAAGAGTAAAGGAAGTTCCGATGAACCGTGTACACACTCATGGCTCAAGTTATGTAGGTACGTAGCATACCAGGACACTACATACATATAAACAACTATCAATATAAGGTATATAATTAGGTATAGGCACGCATCTGTGCAGTATACCTACCACCATAAAGAGATCTTGAGTCCTGAGAGCTACACTAAAAGACAAAAACTAAACATCTATCCGGCGAAAGGGGAGAAATTATTGGGACCGTGACTTTAAAATCCATTTCTAGATTAAAAAGACAAAGTCAACTCTGACTTGTAGACAGACAGGGAGATATATTACAACAATTGACGATTTTCTCACCGTAATTTTTCATACTTTTCCGCTTGAGATTTTCTTCTCGACTTTGACTTTGGACGTCCATACGTCGACCTCTTTTTATTCAATTTTTGTTAAATTGCTCTCCTTCCACCATCATGCATGTATCTTATCGTTAGTAGTACAAATAATGCCTTTTCTAGCATTGAATGTTCTTAGCCTTTTGAAGAAGCAAGAACAAGAAAACCCCACAAAACAAATATATCAAAGCAGAGGGAAATGTGCTGGCTACATAGTTAAGGTATAACGGTTTAAATTTAATCTGTCGAGAAATCGACGTCCAAGAAATTCCCTTTGTTTTCTTTCCTTCATTCTTTAGCATGACTCGTTGTCGTTGACTGTGAGAATTGATGAGGTTATAAGATAATAATATTATGTCATCATTATGTCAGTCAGCCCACAAAATCTCCCAGTGGCCAATGCTATAGTGGAGGTGGAATTTTGTAAAGAAGGTATGTAGAACGCACTTTATAATCTTAAGCGCATTTTTAGTAGGATGCATTACACAGGTAACGCACACAATGCAACATACCAACGCATCATATGCTAATTAGTTGGTGGTAGTAATAATAAAAGTAATAATAATGACCCAAGTTTTCCGCCCACATTGCATTGTAGAATCTCAAATAATAGCACTATAATAATGGGAGTAGAGCAAAAAAATTAAAACAATTTTTTGGACCTATAAAACAACATGTCATTCCCTATAAAATATGTTTTAATGCCTCAAATGCTGTGTTTCACCTGAGTCTGAACAAGACACAAAATGTATGTGAAAAAATATGTTGTCAACCGTCTACCGTCTCCGTCAAAGCCATATTATATAGTCAAAGTGTAATAAGCCAATAGGCAAGAACGCCAACGCGCCAGAATTCTTTAATAATGTCAAGTTTTGAAATTTAATTTGACAAACACACACACACACAGAGAAACACACTGTTCTTGGAGCTAATATGAAATCCAGAAACTGAATAAAGCACGAAATAAATGACAATGAAAACCTTTTCATGTTGAGAGAAAATGAGAATTGAGGAGCCGTCAAACCAAAGCAAACTAAACCAAAGGAAAAAGGAAACCAAAACAAAAAGCAACATGGTGATGGTGATGTTATGGTAGCAATATGGGGGCAGGGGATGCGTATAAAAGCTCAAAGAGAAAACACATAAAACGTTCCTGGTACCTACCAACCTACACTTCTGTGTCTCTTGATTTTTGTCTATTGTGCAGAATTCTGTGTGCTCCTCGTCCTCCGCCGTGTATTGTCACTGCATAGTTTAGTTTAGATAATATGATCATATCAAGAGTTGAAGTGAACCCAAAGTGAATTATTCCACATTAATGAAAATGAACTCATGAAGTCTGCCTTCAACTTTTAACGTCACACAGCAGCAGCTCCCTCCTTTTCACCTCATGTAGTAGGTACCTACCCACATAGAACAGTGTGGAACTGTGGAACGTAGACACATTGAAATTTATGTGAAGAGTATCTGTAGTAGTAACATACAGTTGCAGTTTGGGTTGCTTCAGTTTCATCCCCCTGAGGTGAAATTTGAGGACTCCGCCATACGGCCATACGACGACGACGACGAATGCCATTGCCATTGCCATTACCATTGCCATTCTGCTACACCAACAACATGTAGATTATATACTACGCAATACTGACTTGGGAAGTATTTCACATGTAACTCTAGGATTTAACCGATTGTTACCAAAACGTCTTCTACTGGCCCTAGACACTTCCACTAGTATATAGACTTGAGTGCATTTTGCGCTGTTCGCGCATAAAAGGCGCGCGCATTTTGAAAAAGTGGTCGAATTTCAAAACGGACAAATCCTTATGGGATTTAACATGTGAAAATGAAAAAATCCAGGTCCCTCCCTGTGTTTTTTATTCATTTTTGGCAAAATCTCAAAATAACTTCAAAATACCAAAAAAAGTTGCAAAAAGTTGTAATTGCGAGTTTGAAGCAAAAACATCATACATAATTGTTTCAAAAGTATGCCTGTCATTCATACATATCGTCGGTGAAGAGTCATTCTGTCGTAAGTCCAGTGCACACCTAAAATCATGCTTTCAAGGTCGTGTTCGCTTTGTCCTTTGCATTGGGCGAAGGCAGAATGTTATTGACTGTAACACATAACGTAAACTTAGGGGTCGTCCACAAAAGACGTCATACAAATTCCATTTCCAGAACATTTTTAAAAACACTTTTTGAAAAGTGCAAAATGTCCTATTACCATGTTTTTGAAAACTGTAAAATGTCCTATTTCCATATGTTTTAAAAGTGCAAATTGTTCCATTTACATATTTTGCAAAAGTGCAAATTGTTCCATTTACATATTTTGCAAAAGTGCAAATTGTTCTATTTACATGTTTGGCAAAAGTGTAAAATGTCCTGTTTGCAGGTTTTTGCAAAACGCAAAATGTTTTATTTATTAATCAAAACTTGATTTGTTAATCTTTTGAATTTTATAAAATAGCGAAAATAAAAAAATTATTTTTGAATTCTTGATTTTGTTTTAAATGTAATTATACAAATAACTATTTACAAAAATACCGTATATCTTTTAACACTACGCGGGTCTCCATTCGAACACGGGTCTGTATTAGAAGGCGGGACTGCATTAAAACGTGGGTCTCTATCAGAAGGCGTGGCTGCATTAGAACGCGGGTCTCTATTAGTACGCGAGTTTTTAATACAACGCGGGGGATAGGCGTCAGATGTATGACACAACGCGGGTCTGTAACATAAAGCAAGGGTTCGCTATGCTTAAACATTGCGCATATTATGTGGTTGGAAATGTTTACTTTTCAATACAACGCGGGTCTCTAATATAACGTAAGCCTACGATTTCTATTACAACATAATATATTAAAAGGTATACGTCATGTAATAACGACGTTCATTCTCTGTCAATGTTTGTAACAATATTGCTTGTGCTTTGACATCTCCTTCACATTAGGCTTGTGAAAGTGTGTTCAGACATTTGCTATCCAAACTTTTGCAACCTAAGCATTTTCCACTGGGACATTTGCGACGCGCAACCAAGCGACTAGGATATTTGCTATATCGTCGAAAAAGAGCCAAAATTACCCATAACCATATTCCACTAAAAGTAAACTGAATCATATCCAAAATATTCTAAAAACAAAAAGACTCAAATCCATGTATTTCCACGCGTACCACTAGGTCATTGGAAATACAAAATGCTGTAGGTGCAGATGCAGGTTTGGACAGGAATTTTTTGCTTTGAATTTAGGCTAAATGTATCTACTAATAAGTTGAAGCGATACAAATCTTACCTTATTTAATTTCCAAAAAATTTTGCGCTTTTCAAAAATATGTAAATAAAACATTTTACATTTTTGCAAAACATGTAAACAGAACATTTTGAACTTTTGACAAACATGTAAATAGAACATTTTACACTTTTGAGAAACATATAAATAGAACATTTTGCGATTTTTAAAACATGTTAATAGAACAATTTGCACTTTTGCAAAACATGTAAATGGAACAATTTGCGCTTTTAAAACACATGGAAATAGGACATTTTGCACTTTTCAAAAACATGGTAATAGGACATTTTGCACTTTTCAAAAAGTGTTTTTAAAAATGTTCTGGAAATGGAATTTGTATGACGTCTTTTGTGGACGACCCCTAAGTTTACGTTATGTGTTACAGTCAATAACATTCTGCCCTCGCCCAATGCAAAGGACAACGCGAACACGACCTTGACAGCATGATTTTAGGTGTGCACTGGACTTACGACAGAATGACTCTTCACCGACGATATGTATGAATGACAGGCATACTTTTGAAACAATTATGTATGATGTTTTTGCTTTAAACTCGCAATTACAACTTTTTGCAACTTTTTTTGGTATTTTGAAGTTATTTTGAGATTTTGCCAAAAATGAATAAAAAACACAGGGAGGGACCTGGATTTTTTCATTTTCACATGTTAAATCCCATAAGGATTTGTCCGTTTTGAAATTCGACCACTTTTTCAAAATGCGCGCGCCTTTTATGCGCGAACAGCGCAAAATGCACTCAAGTCTATATACTAGTGGAAGTGTCTAGGGCCAGTAGAAGACGTTTTGGTAACAATCGGTTAAATCCTAGAGTTACATGTGAAATACTTCCCAAGTGAGTGCATTTTATCCATATCCATATTTCATACTCTTTTAAACTGCACGCATATCATTTCTGTATGTATACGAGCCTACGAGAGCCACATACACATGATTTAGAAAGGAAAACGACGCAGTTTTTATGTGAGTGAATATCCTACGCATCATCATCATCATCATCCTCCGTAATTCAGTTCATCATTTAACGTCTTTTTGTGCTCATTTTTCTTTGTAGTCACATTTTAGCCATTTTAGGTCTCTTATCTCCACATTACATCCATCCATCCATCCATCCATCCACCTAGCTTGAACAAGAACACGAAATGAAACAAAAGCATCCAGTACAATTCTAACATTAAGTACACCCTCTGTGTCTAAGGTATTATTTAATTTTCCTCAGTAATCATACTCTTTTAGTGCATTTTTCTTTCCATTTCGCGTATTCTGCTCAACTTGATGTTATATACACAAACTAAAACATTACTGCAGTGCTTTTGCTGTAATTTATTGCATTGGTTGGAGAATGCATGCAGCATTCTATCCCGCCGGCTCATCATCCACGAGAGTATAGGAAACCCAATTTTCTGCTCATGTTTTACTCATAGAGGTAGAAACAATGTTTTATTTGTTTTACATAAATTTCCCATTATACAATATATTTATTATGTATGTCCCTACATAGTTGATATACAAGGATTTTGAAAACTTTTAGTTTCAGTTTCACACGAATTTAAATTTAAATTAGTATGCGGATACAGTATTTATATTTATTGAGACAGAAACTAAAATTATGTTGGAGCTCCGCTGTGGGCAACCCCGTATTACATTTTTCTATTCGAGCTTTGTAGTTGCATTTCTTTATATCTGCACGTGGAAACTTATTTAGACTGCATAGAGAGTGATGATTACGTCATTCTGTGGAAATTGAAATTACTGTAATTTACATTCGCTTCCACCAGCCATCAGCAAAAGCTCACTAATTACAATATATAAAGATATATCCTCTTCTTAACTATATAGCTAAAACGGTATATAACTACCTATCAAGTTCTAGTTGTAATAGCAAAGTTTATAATTTATAAATCGTAGTTTGTAATTGGAATAAAAGGAATTACATAGTTACAGATTGCACACGAAAAATAAATACAATTTAAATTTAAAGGCGCAAACCTTCATAAGAATTACACTTTTATACTTAGGTACTTATAAGTGTCCAATATTTTCTATAATTTCTACCCGATCTTTTCCCAGTTTCAGTAGGTCTCTGCGACCCTCCAGGTTGATATAATAATTTGATAAAGACATGAAAAGGAAAAAAAATATTGGAGCCTACTATCCCCTGTAAGTAGCATAGGGCATAGGGATAAGTACAGTATATTACATAATATGTTCGTCAATGAGGTACACGTTGTTAGGAAGTCATAATAATCCTGTTCAGACAGTGCCAGGCCAGACAAGATGGAAAGATATTTCGTAGAAATATCCGCATATTAGTATTAGAATTAGTGAGCTGACTGAACTGACAAAGTGACTGAGTGAGCTTGTGTGTTATGTATTGTATTTCTGTGTGTGTGTGTGTGCCTGGACTTGAATTTAGATTCGGCTTTGGCTTGGTATGGCATGGGCTAACGATAACGATTAACTTACTTGTTAGTCAGTAATAATCATATTGTTCAGGACCATAGGACAGTGCAAGAGCTGGAAGGCAAGGCTGTATCATTACATTGGTCTGGTCCTGGTCCTGGTCTACATGTACTTATATGTATAAAACTGTATAAAAACAGACTAGGGCTGAAATTCACTATGTTTTGTGTCGTTGCGTTGTCGTGAATGGAAGTGGCAACATCATATATATGATGATAATATTAACATTACACGAATATAACACATCTATATATTATGTCCTCTACTGCGCTCTGGCCCTCTCTCTCTCTCACTGTTTCTACCCCCGATTCTCCTCTCCGCACATTTCTGATTGTATCTTGAATTGAAATCTGAAAGCCTCCACTAACAACATTACAGAGCCACACAGAGCAGACCATCGAATATCGAATCGAATACAACAGAGACAGACAAGTCAGACACACACAGCTGACACTTGAACAATGCCATTGCGAGAGAGCGCCATGCCTGGCCACAGTCAAATGGAAAGAACAGGGGAGAACCACTATAGCAGACTCTGCACAGCACTGCTGCTGTACTACAGAACAGCAGAATATAATAGAAAATACATAGAATAAAAACACGAGTAGACCGACCAGTAGCAATAGAAATAATAGTCATGAAAAATGGCCGCACAAAAATGGTGGCAACAACCGCGTACATACCAAATAAAACTCTTACACATTTTCTATAATCTACACTGCCACTGTCAGCATCTCAAATCTGCATTGAATTGTCGATTGTCGTCCAGTCTAATGTTACCATGTCTTTGTTTTTCTCTGGTTCTTCTGATCTCCTATGTACCTACCTAGTAGTAGTAGTTTTTTTCCCTTCAATAAAGCATGGCTTGCAAAAAAAGGCGGCTTGATTTTAATTTTGATTATTTTTAAAAGTGTAACATAATACATGTATAAATCATCAATGCAAAAAAATTACACAAGGAATAATTTGGACACTACAAATTATATTTGCAATACTTATATATTACGTGGTATTAATACTATGTATGTCCCTCTTTTTTTAAATTATGCCCAAGACGAAATGAGAATTAAATCTTTTTAATGACAGACTTAGATTACTTTAATATTTTGATGAAGATCTTATTTCGTCCTTATCTATTATATGTATAAAAGGTACATTTTATATTTAATTACGATTACGAATACGCATACGAGAATCGACAGGAATTTAATCTGACATCATTACATGAACTATAGACAAGGAATGTCTACGTCCAGTGTCGTCTCCTTGTGCTGATTCATTTAGAAAATGAAGCATATCCCTTATCCAATGATCCCATCCATATCCATTCCTTCTTATACTTATACTGATATTCATATTATATTTAACAACATTTTGTCATTCATCTTAATCGTAATCATAATGGTAATCTTAATACGCAGTTAATTTCTTGAGCCAACAAGAATGTAAATTAGAAAGACACAAGTCCACAAGCCCTCATTTCTGTGATATTCCAATAAATAAAGAGCTCTATAATCTCCACTACAGATTATTCATTCCCTGCATTATTGAAAGAGAAACTGAGACCGAGACCGAGACCAGAAGCAGAAGCAGACAAGGATGAATCATTTGTATGAGAGACGCCTCATAAATCTCAATAATAACGCAAATACTGTACTCTTAGATTTCAATTTCCATCTCTACTTCTAAATTACTCACACCGACACTCGTGCCTGTCTCAACTAATTCTAGTGAAATACTTCTCTATAGCGCTGTACATGCTCAAGATTTGTAAACGACCATTTAATCAAACAAATATTATACCAAATACTAAACTCGAGCTGTATTTACTGTATATTTACCATTCAAATCTCGAATTTCCATGTCCACTTATTACACATGATCATTTCTGTCATAAATAATGTGAGTCATTTCAAATATATTTTACAGTCAAGGCGAACACCGTACATTGCGCCGCCTCATTGAAAACAACTCGGGATCAGTTTTAATCTTCACCATAAGCATGTTATACAAGAGACTGAAGAACAAGTTCAAGGATCTTGAGAATTTGAGCACTAATATATGATTCATAAATTAGAAATGATTTTCTCCGAAAATTCTTATGCCTCAGCCGGATGACAAAGAAAATCGGAAACGAACTTTGAATAAAAATAGCTTTTAGCTTGAAAGCATAATATACATACCTACCTTCACTAAATTAGAGCTACAGATGGAACAAGATTATTTCCATCCCGTTTCACTTTTATTGTATTTTCTACCCGTATTTAATGCACATACTATGTGTGTTTTTGTGTGTGTGTGTGAGCAATAACACATGCATTGAACGTGACTAATGCAGTCTGACTGCACTTTCCAGCCAGTCCAAAGTTCCATCAGTACCAGTACCAGTATATTTGTATTTACAAAATGAGACCAGAACCACAGGGCCAAGAGAACCATAGGACCAGGACCAGGACCAGAAAGTACCAACGAATGAAGGTTTGAATCTTTGGATGAAGAGCTAAAGCCCCAAAGGGAAATTTAAGATTGAAGAAGCTGAGAAGCTGAACTATTACAATATTCTACACGGTTTCCAGTGCTACCATATGTCTCGCCACTCTCTCCAGCTTAAGAGTAAGAAACAAGTGCAAGTGGGCAGCTCTATATACCTACTTATAAAAATGCCGTATGTACATATGTGTACATAAGAATCTCCTGTTTTTCAAACCGATTCCTTGTTCAATGCTCAATCTGAATCTGAGTGAGTGAATCCCGTTTCTGGTTCTGGTTCCTTGCTGGCACTGATGCGTGGCTTTGACTATCCATTTTATCTGTTTCTGTTTGTAGCCACATGAGACTCCAAACTCACCCGACGGAGATGTTGACGTTAGCATAAGAATAAGAATTTCCAACTTGAATTCGAATTGGGAAACGAATGCTGGAAGAAGATGGGGAAACGAAAACGACTCAGGGCTATATTATATGGGAAGAAAAATAAGAAGCAGAAGTAGACGGAGGAAAAAAAGGAAATTTCAAACTTGAACCCTAAAAGTTCTACTTTCAAAATCCAAGATCTTAAGTCCAACTCCCTTTGCCCCTGCCTGGATTCTATGGAGCTCTTCTGTCCAGACAGATATAGGGGTACCTACATATATTATGTGCTATGCTTCAGACGCATTTTAAGAAAAAAGATACTGTTTATAGATGTATCTATAATTTATTAAGATATGTAACTAGTAGCTACAAGCATATATTCGGTCCAGCATACCTTCAAGTTACAGTGAGTACCCTTGATTTGGATTTTAGTTTTCTTCGTATAGTCAGTAGTGTGGTTACTTTTTGGGCCCTTTCCATTCCGACAGATAATCCCTACTACACTGTCTCACTCTTAAATATGTGAAGAGAGATAGAAGTTAGTGGACGATTCTGGAAAGCACTAAATGTATTCATTTTTACTGACTGTACGCTGGGCCCAAGCTATGCTACTGGCACTGATAATATTAGTAACAAAATATTTGAATTGTACGGTATATACCACTATACCAACCACTACCAACTATACCACATTACAAATATAAAATATAGAGAAGGTCAAAGCCAATAATAATAAGCACGAAATTTCCTCCACGCTTCAAGGGCTAGAAGGCGATAGCTACAGGATTATTTGACATGATGTCCTGCTGTTCTTGAAGTTACATTTTTTCGTGTTCGTTCTGGTTTTCCTTAACCTAAAAACCCATGTAAACTTTAGACTTGGATTTTAGACATTGCTTCTGATTTATTTATTCATGGGTCATTTAGAAAGGCAGATCCGGCAGTGCCTGCCAATTTCTTGCATGTGGACTGATATGGACAGAAATTGTAGCAGTAGTTCTGGATTTTATATCCATGTCAATTTAAAACTGTATACGATTAGACTACCGACAATTTTAATGGATGTTACGTGTAACCGTGTAGCCGTATTATAAATCGTACGTTATAAGCTAAAACTTACCTCAGTACACAAAGGATGTATTTATTTATTGAACAGTACTGTAGACTGTCAAGAGTTAGCTTGTGTGTGTACGAGGCTCAGAAAAGAAAACTTAAATAAAAGGTTTGAGCTTTTTCTCAAAATAGGTATGTAAACCGGTGGTGGTGGTGGAGGAGGCTTTATGCTGGATGTGTTGAAGAGGGTTAGCGGAGCCTATGGGGAGAAGAAAAACGAGGAAACAAGGCAAGGTAAATGGCCTGGCCTCAAGGCATTTTTGCAAGAAAAAAATATTTTCAACCTTTTCCGACATCTTCAAAGTTTTTATGTATCACACCGTGCACCGTCACTACCACCACCACCACGCTGAAAAGATGAGTATTGATACCTATATAGCTGAAGCAATAGTACTACTCCCATTGCATTGCCATCCTATAATATACATTGAATTCACGGAATTATTTTCATGATTTCCCTTACGCACAAAACATTCAAAAAATTCACATGACTATTACGGTTCCTATATATATATTATGGGAGCAGAGCAAACTAACTTATAGAGATTACATAGACGCTGTAATATATAGGAGTCCGGTAGTCTGTAATTTTGTCCATATAGGTACATAAGTCTACATGTAAATTATTATAAGTTTTTTAAGCTTCCGTTTAGGCTAGTTACTTCGACCATACAAAAGTACAAGTCACAAGTTAATAGATGCCCACGCAAAGCAAAGTTTTTGCTTGGGCAATTTATATTCTTTGCTACTGCAATTGTTGATGAGGGAGGTGTAGATACACGCTAAAAGCAACGTTCAACCTACGGCGCTCACTCATGTAGACAATTCAGTAGACAGACAGATGAGAAAAGAATGTCTCTGCAGGTAGGTATAGTAGGGGCAACCGAGAGTGAGGTCTGGCAAGGATAAATTTTGCATGCAAATGAACGACAGCTTTATCCTTGCTAGACCTCACTCTCGGTTGCCCCTACAGTAGGTACATAACTACATGCCGTACCTATAGTATGCAATTAACTATTATCTCTTGGATGTAGCCTGTATCTCCGTATAGATATTCCTTCAAAAAATATTTTACGTAACAGGAGCAAAACAATTAGCTATGGGTATATTTTGGCCCATTTCATTGGACGTGCGTAGGTAGGTTGGGAGGGTAGGTACCTAGGTAAGGTAGATTTACGCATACCTATATACCTCCTATATATTGTATAACATCCACGGACAATTATCTATATATTCTGCATTATTTCCTTTCCACTTCCACCATACCATACCATGGGCCATGGAGTACGGAGAAGCTGAAGGACTGATGATCGTGAATACTCAAACGACGATGACTACAGTGTGGTGTGGAGTGGAGTGGAGATGGGATGATGAAAAAAAAGATGCATGAAGCGAGAGAGTAAATTCAAACTCTGTGAGCATTTTCTGATTCACAGAACCGTAACAAATCGAGAATAAAGACTCGGCACATTACATTACACCTCAAGTGCCTATACACACACACACACATTCATCCCCATCGTCCAAAACCGAAGCTCAAACCAAGCAATCCACCAAAATATGAGAAGGAAGAACCACGTACACGAAACCCCTCAAAATCCACTGAATACTAAAAGAGTTTTGGTCCATCTCTATCATACATATTTGTATAGAGGAAATAATCAAAAGTTAAAAGTGTTGATGTTGACTGTTGAAAAAAGGACGGAGCCACATTTGACAAGTTTAAAGATATTTAGGTTTATTTTCGTCTATTTCTATATCTGTAGGTACTTCAAGATGCCTTCCTTCAGTATTCGTGGATGTAATAGCGGACACGTTACTGACTACTGTAGTGAGTGAGTTGCAATTTAAAATTCAAATGCCTCCAACAAACAGTCACAGTTCCACACTGTATCCCAACTATGTAACAATAACAAAGATTATAGGGGCCCTTTAGAGATTGAATTCAAAATTGAAGTACCTATAGCTCCCTATACTACCCACTACCGATGAGGCAAACGACTGAAATTGCTTAGCTATTATTTAGCAGCATTAAGCAAAGCGTTACAAGATACAAATTGTGTTTTATATCCCGTATATCCGCAATAGTAGAGTCAGTTGCCTTATTGCATTTACCTCACTTTAATATTCCTATATTCCTACGCAGATAGTCCCACAGACAGAGGATCGGTGTGAATAGGATAAAATCACAATGTGTGGATAATATGTTCTTGTATCATAATCATTATTACGTGAAGAATCTGTGGAGCTGTACTAAAGGAACTGTGTGGAGGAAGCGTATATTGCTGCAAAGAGATGAGCGAATGGGAGAGACAGAGCAGAGGAAGCTGATGTGTGTAATTTGTAATCCACACAATAAAAGACAACCACCTGCTCCTTCTTTTCCTTTTTCTCACTCCATTTCGACTTGGAATTCGAATTCGATGTCGATCCTCCACTTTATATTATGCTGTCTCTCTCTCTCTCTCTCTCTGTGGTTGAAGCTGCAGTAGTTGTTGTGTTTCTGCTCCTTAATATATTATCTGTACTCAGTCAGTCTGTCTCTGTACTATACACACGGGACTCTCCAAGTCTCGGATGGCCATGGAATAACAAAGAAAAATAGCAAATGCAAAAACACTATACAGTAGAGCTCCATGGCACTAACACTAAAAAGTATATTGTTTTTTTCTTCTCCTTCTCTTTTTATTTATTTCGTTCATGTGCCGTTCTGGCTCTGTTATATGATGGGTTGTAATCTATCTTTTTTGTTTTTCGTTGATGCTCGAATATTCTCGTCCTAGCCCTATACATACTATGTAGTCCGGAATAACACAGGAACGAACACAAAAAACAGGTGGAAAATATATCCCAGCTGAATTAAATATAATTACCTTTGGTAGGCATACATATGTACAGGGAGGTATTTTATAGCACTCCGACTAAGGCACGTTTAATTTTAAGCCTTCTTATATATAGCGGAAATGACTTAAACCAAAGAACCAACAAATCAGTATTACGGTATTAATAATTACAACCAAAATCCTAAACCAAAACCAAGACCAAAAACCCAAACCCAAACCACTAAACCATGGAATGAAATGAAATTGCAAAAAAAAAACAAAATGCAACTTTGTTAGACTGCTTTCAGTTCATTCTTCTTGTGATTAAAAATGAGAGGGACGATACAAAATCCAGACACAAAAAATAAATCAATGTTAAAATAAATAATGGCAACACTATGACGTTGTATTAAATCCGCGAAAAGATATTGTGTATTTGCTGACACGGACAAGAAGACAGAGTGAAGACCTACGCCAATATTTACGATTAACAGTAATATTTTATTGGATAGCCTTTTGTATTTTTATTTATAGGAGGGACTGCTGATTTGATGATTGAATGAGTTCATTTCTGTATTTATTATGTGGCCTTCTATAATAAAGTGAAATATACATGGTTGCCTCCTATATATACATAGTTTGTTGCACGTTGCATTGAGTAGTTCCCCAAGTCCTATAGTCAATATTTATACAGGGATAGAAATGGGAAAGCCCGATTACGATTACATTGAGAGGTCTACAAGACTGCTAAACTCCGAGACGCCGAGACCGATACCGATACCGAGACTGACGATGAATGAGTCATCGCATCGGAGCCGTATAATTCCGTCGACGTCGACGACGTTGTCATTCCTTGTGCTTCAAAAAACTTCCCCACAATACCATAGTCACAATGAAATGGGCAAAACTTTACGGTTCTAATAATGTTTAGCACCACCACGTCCCCATCCACATCACTGTCCCTGTCTCTGTCATGAAAATAAAACTGAGCTCGGAGTATGGAACTGTAACTGGGAGTTTTAGGTACATACTACATATAATATACCAACATTCATAAAATAAATGTTATGCCATTTGCAATTTTGCAAAATACACTCACTCACAGTCAGTCCCTCCTCATCACACTGCATTTCACCATTCATTCGTTATTCGTATATTATGCACTCTATTTCAAAATAATAGAGGGAACACAGACTATAAATACGAAACAATACAGTAGTGCAGTATAGCAGTAGTTACTATTTAATACACTGCTTAGGTATATGAAGCTAAAAATATATAGTATGGCGACAGTTTACGGAGGGGTTGACAGCGTAACACACGCCAATCTCAATTTAATTAAGTTTAAAACTCAGTGTGCAAAATTTGGGGTACAAAATACTGTATGTAGTATGAGCACATAATATAATATAGTAAAGCTGCACTTCATATTAACTTGTAGTAAACTTGCCACAGAATTAAGTTGAACAGAAATGGATAGAGTGTTTAGTTTCTTTAGTGTGTGTACGGACTTGATTTCCCCTGTCAGATTTTATGTCTCTTGTTCAACATACACAGCGGGCTTTAAAATTAAATTGGGGTGCCAGCTAGGCCAGGCAGAGTCAGACAGTTGCAGTTGGCAGCTGTGAATGGTGGAGTGAAGTAATACAGCTAAAAGGTCTTTATTACTATTACTGTATATCTTATGTGTTGGATCAATAGGACAGGACATTGTCGGAGGTTCTCATATGATGTTATTACCCACATTATATAGCAAATACTGCATAATGAGAACTATGCATCAGTACATATATGGGTAATTTCTGTAAGTCTGCGTCTGCAGAGAAAAGACACACTTGCAATATCACTGATTCGCCATTCGCAAATGGCAAATACCTACGTTCAATTAGCAAAATTAAATCGATCCCCTTAACCCCTGGCCCCAGACACACTGTAGGGTTATACCCTAGGAGAATGAATAAAAAAATCCCCTTGGCTTTGTAAATTGCATGGAAGGAAGCCAACGACGACGACGACGACGGGCATAGCAGCCGGTTTTAAATTGCAACATTTGTATTGAATTATGAAGAGTAATTATTGTCAAAACATGGTCATGGCGGTCGGTGGTCAACTGCTGTGCGTACTGCAGCGGCGTGTCTGTATCCCGTATTTGACTACAATTATAAATACTCGGATATACTGATCGGCTTATAATAATTATAAAACGCTAGCAAGCAACAACTACATATTATACTGTAACGTAGAAAATTATAGTATAGACTTACAGGCACTACATACACTAAACTGCAGATATTATGCAAATCCGCCGGTAAAAAAATTAATAATCATTTTTTAAAAATACAAGCAGACACTTAGACGGCTGTTTCAGTTTTAAACAAGTTTCCTACAATTATTATAGTATGTACCACCTCCTTTAATCTGCCTTTCTTTCGTGGACTTAACTTGTAGACAATTGCGTTTTCTGTAATAATCTAATATGGGGGTGATTACAATACAATAGACTTTAGCCGCCTGCCTGCTGCTGGCTCTATATAGTGTTATTATTATTGGTATTGGTGTTGGGGCTCGGCTGAGAGCTGAAAGTTGACGTTCCAACTACAAAAACAACAACAACGGAACGATAAGCAGTAACGCACCATATAATTTTATGTCACTGACTGCAGTTTTTGCATGCATGGCCGGCCGGTATCATAGACAGAAAAGAATTGAAATTATTTTTGTGTCTACAGTTTTAACAGACATGAAAATTTTCTGCCTGCTTTCTATATAGCAGGCTCTGCATAGCCTCATAAATTTTGCAATATTAATTCCGAGCACACATTTACCTCCATACCTCTCCAAGTAGGAACAATGGCAATCCGTAGCATACACACGTAGGTATTTTAATTTATTTATTTTCCTATCAATGATTTGCAAGGGAAACAAAAAGCAAAACCCAATAGTAGAAACAGTGACAGCCGTTAGGCAATAAGCAGCTCCATGTCGATAATTAAATATGCCATATGCTGTTATGACAGACAGCGCGGTACCATGTGGTACGAACCTAGAATTCTACTTTTGTAATTTCTATTTGTTAATTTTAAAATCGTCAATTACTGCGACACACACACAAGAAAGTTTTTGAAATTAAATCTTACCTTAGAGAGAGAGAGAGGTCAACAAATTTCCTGGTTCTGGTTCTGCTTTCTGATGATTAAAATTCCAAATGTAAAATTGGAAAAATATGGAACGATCCGCACAATTATTATTGTAAAAAATAGTGTATGTAGAAACAATTGGGTAACTACTGCGATATTTTCCACAGTATTGCAATGTAAAAACAGACACAGAGAAGAGTCGTCGTCGTCAGCGGAGAATGGAACCTGTAGGAAGAAGTAACAGGTAAATTCCACTTATTTGAAATAAATAAATATTTTACTAACAATAAGTATTGCAATACTATGTATATACTTATTATGACTTGACAGTAACGACAACGAGTGACCAGTGAACACCACTACTACCACCAAACCAACGCAACTCAACGACGAAGAAAATCAAAAATTAAGTCGCACTCACTCCTGTTCTTTTTGTATGCTCTCGCTATCTCTCACACCAAACTGAAAAAAAAACTGAAAGAAATACTTTGTGATAAATTGCGGAGGGCGGATAGATTGTGTATTGTAGACTGTAGACAGTGGATGACAATGAAAAGTTGACGACTTTTGAGAAAGAAATTTTAAACTCAACTGTACACATGCATTTCCTGTCAAACTCTGATAGTTTCGTGGATGGAACGGTGAGTTATGTGTGTGTGTGTGCTGTACTGCTGTACAATTCAAAAAGTGGAGTACTCTTACGTTAGTAGAGTTTAGTAGAAGAGCTTTAGAGCGCAGGCAGAACAAGACATGATAGGGTAGGTAGGATAGACAGTGAGCATAACGTTTTGTGAATCACTTTTTTGCTTTTGGGGGCTTCGGCTTCGGCATCGGCTTCGGTTTCGGTCTCGGTCTATAGGGTTATAGGACTATTTACTTATGGAGGCACCCTATGCCTATAACTTTTATGTAAAAGCTATATAGTTTAAGCATTATTTGTCCATAGAATTTGGACCCCGTAATACATATTGGATAGGTACTTATTAGGGATGTACGTTATAGTACTATGTACATTTGGCTCGTTTTCGTTCGTGTAGGACTTATGAATTTGGATTGGGATTGGGATTGGGATTGGGACGGGATATGTATTAAGGGTAGGTAAAAGGTATCCGTAGAGCAGAATTGTGTGAGAGAGAGAGAGAGAGCAAACCCCCAACTATTTACCATGCCATTTACCCCTAGCTAATGTTTCATCGTTTCATGCACAGTACATGAGACAGTGAAGAATATAATGTGAGTGACTGTCTGTTGTAGTGCCTACTGCCTAGACTAGTTGCCTTTAGTTTAGAAGTACAAGTGTGAGAATAATCCGTTCATATAAAGATAGTGCAATTCAATACGTTATATATAAAGTGAATGTACTATTTAAAATATACTTATTACTAGTAGTAGGTATGTATAAATAAACTAGTAACACCAACACCCTCAAATAGCCGCAGCCGAAAAAGAATAAAAAAAGTACCGACTTTAACTACTAAACTAAACTGTACTGTGCAGGATTTGACAATTTCATGGGGCTGACGCTCACAATGCTTCCCATTCAAATTCAAATAAATAAAATTCATGTAATCGTACCGTACACAATGCATTAATTTTCAAATCACCTCAGAATAAGCCATTTGTACACGTGTATTTCTTTGAATCACAACCAATCTATAATAGCGCAAACATAGTATTTTATCTGCTGTATTCCAAAAAAATAAATGCAACACGTCTTATTTAGTCAGGTTTTTTTTCAGAAATGTTTATAAACAGAAACATAGTGAACTCATTTTATATGAAAAGGATGTTGTGGCTTGCGGTTCCGAAAAATCGTACATAAATTGAATTAAAAATAGATTGGTTTTAATAATAAAAGGGTTACTGTTTGAATTTTTCTTAAAAATGTATATAAATAACTTGTATATTTTTGAAATGGGTACATTAAGGATACGGTTTTATGCAGTTTAGTTTATTTTTGAAGTTCAAACTTACTTTGAATGTAGCTACCTAACTACCTACCTATTGGTACATTTTAATCCGCAAATCCGCACAAATGGTAATGGTCTGTGGTAGTACCTCATTTTAAAATATTTAATAAAACATTTTGCTTGCTTAATAAAATATAGATGGCAAGTCTTGCACCTTAGGTGCAATTCAATCAGATTAATTATGCACCTACCTACCTACCTAACATAGCAATGACAATAGAAACTTTGAGGCTAAATGTTATGTATGTATAGCGTAGCTCCCATTATTTATTGCATGCAGTCATCATCACATCGAGAATCTATTTATTTTGTCTTCGTGAGTGCATATAGCCCAGTCAACAGTAAAGTATACAGTCATCGTCTAGTCTCATCGACATCACAGTCAAGTAAAGTAAAGTATACCACGGAGACAGCGACCGGCGACCGAGGAGGCTTCCGCGTTTATATACATGGACTATGAACGGACGGACATCAACATTGCGATCGCATGGACATGGACATGAGACTCGGTTGTTTCCTTATCGATTTGGTTTTTCGTGGAAACTCGAAATCGACTCACCGTGTGACTAATCGTAAGAACCCCAATATCATCCCGATCCCGCTGTTGATTTTGATTGCCCACTACAATATTATTACTCCTCTGTACACTGGATGGACTGGCTCTGGCTGGATGAGTGCACTCGCAGTGACGTGTCATGCACATATATCATGCAGAGTACGCATTCATTCAAAATAACATAATTACAATCCCATACATATTAAATGCATACAGTGCATAGGTACAATGCCGATGCCAAAGCCGAATGCAGCCAACAATCTACACAGTCTCTGTACTGAACCTTTTGCTTTTCTGCTTTGTTTCATGCCCCCACACACGGTACAGCACAGTCAGTCAGTCGACAGTCATTATATAATTTAAGGTTAAACAGTAACAAAATATTTTTTGAGCTTTTATTCCCCTATCTCCCTGTCTATCTCTATTACTATCTCTAGCTCAAATGATGTATTACGATTACGAGTCTTATAAATGAATTACAATATAACTTGGAAATATAATGGGAACGAATTTAGATATAGACGACGAGAGCATGCAAGTTTGTGCCTATGCATTTGCCCTTTGTGTATAATTATGTGAAAATATCCAAATGGATAAATATAATTTTCAAAAGTACCGTGTAACCAGAGCCATATGCATTGAACCGACCAATAATTCCGTATTTCCGTATTTCCGTAATTCCCTGATTCCAAACATGTACCAATATGTACATTCAAAGGACAAATATATTTTTCATGTTTCAAATTCAAAATATACTATCTACTATGTAGGTAGGTATATTTATTATTAGAAGGATGCATTCAAAACACAGCAAAACGTGCATTTCTAATTTGTAGTAGTTTTATTAGGTATTCTTGCAGCCTTTTGAGGAAGCTCGTGTACAACTCATAGTAATTGCAAAGTTTCACGTTTTCAACAAAAAAGAGTGTACAGACGCATATTTTTTTGTGTATCCTAGAATTCCTGAAACATGCAGACATTTAATTTCCGTGTGAAATAGTAGTTTTTGTGTTTTGAGATGAAATTAAAGACAGCGTATATGACATGACTGACTATACACCTAGTTTTTTCTATTGCTATTTTTTATTGCTTCAATTTACTACCACGAAGAATTTTGTAGGCGGGATTTTTTCTATAGATTTTAATGTCAGATGTAGATAGAACGTTCTAACTCTAACATGACTTGAAGCCTCACATAACTCTCAACGATATGCTGCATGTGCATCCTATGTGCACAGCAGGGAAACAGTAGAATAATTATTCATACCAGGAGTCAGGAGACGTATGCATAATATGCCGACTGCCGACATGAAAAGGAAAAAAATAGGAAAGATCCTACAAGATAATTTAATACGGTTAACCAGTCAGATTTAATAGGTTTTGATCTAATTCATCCTCCGACTGTCGACTTGACTAATCGTCAATAGAATCTTGTATGGAGGAGACTGATGCTCGCAGTCAGAGTCTGAATTTGAATGGAACTAGGAAATTCGCTTGAGTGGAAAACCACACCAAAATCAAACCACACAGTTCTGACACAACGGTAATATTTGCAATAAAGTCCACTTCCAGTCTGACAACTCCACTTAAGTCAAAGTCAAGAGAGCTGAAGGAGCTCAGCAGAGCTTTACCATATAGAAGACTTTATAGTCATAGTAGCATTTAGTATATCCGATCCGGATCTTGCAGATACAAAACCACGGCCACAATATTATATATTTTCCATAAACGTTGAGTGAAATCTAACATCCAATATCAATCTAATATCTGTAGTGCAAGAAATCCTTTTCAAACACACACCACTTGTAGGTAGACATACAGAAAGAAGCACATACTGACTACTGACACATTACCAAGTAGATGGACCGAGAAAATTCTGAAAGACTCAAGCCAGAGCTCAAGTACGTTACTAGTACTCAACTCACAATCCACATATTATAAGCTACAGCCCTATACATAGTCGTATTCACTCCGTTTAAGTCAAGTGGAAATCCAATATGTAATGTAACATAATAGAAACCTTCCAATTTATATAATATTATTTAATAATCTATACTGGGCTAGAAATACTGTAATCTTCGAATTTCAAAAAGTTGATAAATGTAATCAATTTCAATATCAAACCTTTTACTATGTTCTCTCCGTGTGCCTTTCCAGGAAACTCGGAGAGGGAATTAATAGATCATCCCGAAGCTCACCCTCATAAATGTCCAAAAAATATAATGTATTAAAAAGCCTAATCAAACCCTCGCCTGCCTTATATGGATTCATTAAATATTGTACAAGAAGGATTTAACCGTTTGTAATACCACTGGCACACTCCAGTCATAATCACAATCATAATCATAATCATTAATAATTCCCATTAAAAAAAACTGTATATAGTTGCGGCTTCGAGTTTGACTTGGGGTTTAATAATCCAATCCAATCGAATACAATTTCCAGTTCGAGTGCGTGCGTGTTCATCTATTGACATCTAATTAACATATGTTATCACATCATTTAACATTTTCCCATTGTCATCCACTACACAGAGCAGATCGAGTGGCAGACAGCAGCAAACTGCAGTACTGCAGACTCGCAGGCTATAGACTGTACAGACTACAGACAGGCAGTAGTGCCTCGAAGGCATATGTCAATTTTGAATTTGAAATTGAACAAAACATGTTTTACAGTTTATACCAATCAATTGTACACATTGAATTTTGGACAGTGTACATTGTGCAGTGTACACCCTATTATTAGTATCCCATTTACATACAAACATACCTTGACATATGTACCAATACTAATACGGAATGACCAATACACAATATCAATACTCACTACCAAAACTGGATGGGTAATTAAAATTTTAAAATTGTAATTTATTTACAATTACAAATCACAATCAAGCTTGAATATAATTATTATGTATATTGATTGTTAAGTGGCCACCGGCATTTTCCTCATTGCCTCCAATTTAAATATTAAATAACGCACTTGTTCTTCTATCTAATCAATATTTAAATTTGTAATTAAATTCAATATATTTAAAATTGGTAATTTACATAAGACAGGCAGTGTCAATGTGACTGCTGTTGCTGTTGTTCAAGGTGTGCATAAAAAAATCAATGAAACCATTTTGCCGGTTGCCCTATCCTATAAAAACAACATCACAATATATAAGGACGCAGCCACAACCACAAGTAGTGACGGAATGACTTGTGAACATTTTGCATTATTTAAATTCGGAAACTCAGGTAAATGATAGGCAGCATAATATTATTTTTTAATGCATCTACCTACCTACCTACCTACAGCGATGACGTGCGTGTGTGTCTGTGTGTGTGTGATTAATGATTAATTACCCAGGACGAAGACTGTGTATATTGTGGGCAGAAAATTCAGGGAATTTAAAATTCAAAATTTGAGCCCTGTTCTCTGTCTAGTGTCTTGGCTGTTTTTCTTCTGGGTGAATAGTGTGACTACAGAACCGAGCAATATAGTTTGCATATGAAATCTGTCTCTTCAGTTAAAGCGAAATTAAAAATGTGAGTAAAATATATCGCTATCTACTCTCTATAATAAAAACAGACGGACCAACGCAACAGACCAAAAGCTACGAGACACATTGCATAGCCAAAGTCCATATAGAACTTTGCCAGACATCTTCCAGAGGAGAATAAAATATAATTTATTACATGGCAGATTTCATAGTTGAGGTTTCACGAATAAGAATACGAATACGAATAAGAATACGACTACGACTACAACTACGAATATAAATGTAAAAAAATAAATCAAGATCTTTCCCATTCTCCGTTAGTTTTTTTTAACAGTAAGGCAGATGCAGAATCTGAGTCTCAATCTGAATAAAGACCATAATATATATACGAATTCCACCGAGCCAAAGCCCTAGAACTATACTGGCAAAACTTGAGTATATCAGCGTCAATTTACATTGAAATTCAACAAGTGAGACATTCACCATTGAGTCCAAGTCCAATGCCAAGTCAAACCAAGCTTTAGAAAATTTAAGTGCTGGGCAATATGCAATGAAATGTACTATATGTAACACGGTTAGATCTGCTGGCTTTGGCTTTTTAGATTGCTCTATCATCTCATCGTCATGTTCAGTATTTACTCGGAGAATAATAAGAATGATCGTGAAAATGACATGACAGCCACAGCCGCGCATCCACCATCGACACACGGCCCCCACTATTGTGAGCAAATACACAGCGTCATCATCATCATCATCACCATCATCCTCATCACACTTGAAAAGGCTCAAAGACTCCATAAGACCAAGACGCAAGGCTTCCCTCTCTCCAATCTGCATCTGCATGCTCTTTGGAAAAAACATCGTCGAATTTTTGAATAAGGGAAAAAAAATAAATTTTCTCTTTCCAAGGTTCGAATTCGAACACTCACTCAGACTCAGTTATTATGTGTCAGTTTTCTCAGTCTCCTTTGCTTTGTTAATAGCTCGCTGCTTATATTGGTCTTCAATTATTTTTTTTCTTGATTTTTTGTTGCCTTCCTTGGTATCCATTCGTGTGATTTAGCGTTATGTTATAATAGAATAGAAGTACAGTTGGGAACGAGAGTCCAATTATAGATGCGCTGTATTGTATAAAAATGCAATTTGTTCCACCTAATATGTATATAATTACTTGTACTATATATTTTTTTAATAAAAGTCAAATTACACCTATTTGAGAGTTCAAAAGGATGTATCTACAACAATAAAAAAAAACAGTAAACAGAGTTTTACGAAGAAAAGTTCATCTAACAATAAGTAGGCAGGGAGGTAATGTCGATTTTGAAATTAATTCTAAATAATAAATACCTCAAATTTATAATAAAAAAAACATAAAGTAGGTAGCGTAGTTTCACCGCACGTAGTTTTTACATTTCCGAAAACGTAGATAGTACGTCTTGATCTTTACACAGTTAATTCATATATGATTACGTGTGGATGCGCATTAAAAAATGTTCCACACTGAAACACCAACACCAACACCAGTCCAAGTCTCGAGTTCCTTAAATATTCCAATAAATCTTCCCTCTCTGTGTCATATTCCTACTTGTACAGAGGCAAAATATGCGTAGTCAATGCTGAATGTTGAATTTGAATTTAAGCCAGTGCACAGAGCAGCACTAGAGACAGAGCAGAGCTAGGGCGACAGATGTATAATAAATGATAGAACGGTAATTTAGCATTCCCATTATTACTTCAGCTTATTTAACAATTCTTGCAAAAAAAACATTCGAGACATAGGGAAGACAGAACGGTTTCCTATACACTATACTGTTCATATACGTGCACATTTATGGTAGATACTTATAATACATACATTCAGTTACATATTTAGCTATGTATATCATTTTAGAAATAGTTCATCTTCACTCTCAGACAAGAAATTATAAAACATGCCTACATGTCTCTCTGGCTACGAACGTATAATGTGAACGTGGAGTGGAAGCGGAGGACGAGCAACATGCTATTACATCACATCACGTCTTCTTGCTCTTGGAATTGACTGAATGAAAACTCTGTATATGTATGTTCGAATTGAGAATTGAGATCAAGTTACTCGTGTAACCATTTTATTTCCCTTTTATTTGACCACATGCTCTCAGACATATTTCAATCAGTGCACAATGTACAGTGTATTATCTCATTTAAAATGAAACTTGTAAAAGTTACGACGTGGAACATGTGACGACGACAACGGCAACGACAATGATGCGAGCAAAGATGTGAGCTGTATGTATATTTTCCTAAACTTATACTGACTGTCTTCTGCTATATTTGTACGTGTCAACGCCATGTATTTATATCTTATGTGGCTGTGTTTGCTTAAAGCCTTTAAAAATGTTCTTTTGAGGCTTTGCATGGATAGGACGTATAGTGGCCGTTATAACTTACTGGTTGGATTTCTATTGGATTTAAGTGCCTGTTTTTCCCCTTAATTATTCCTTAACTCCTCCATTCCTTTCTTTCTTTCTTTTATTTCTACAGACATTTCTGTCTCAGTATTTTTTTCTCGTCATTTTTTAAAATATTTTTATCGACTAGGACTAGGATCAGGACCAGGACCAGTAACTATGTAGATATCATAAGCATGGGAACCTAATGTATGAATATATAAAAGACGTGGACAACTATCAACATTGACGTGCAAACCTCAAACTTTAGCATAACTCTATATAGGTTAGCTTATTATTACACTCCTATCCCAACACACACCATTTCGATTTCAATATTCCAGGGAACAGACAACAATTCACATTGTACAAGAAGGTGCTGTTAATATTGGGGTTACTAAAACATATACCTGATAAATAAAAAAAATGGTGGTAGAAATATAAAAATATCTGCCTGTATCTGCCTGTAAGGTGTCTTGAAAAAGTTTGAGAGACCAACTCAAGGACACTTTACACTACTTAAATTCTAATCGTAGTGTCGTATCGTGGACGTAAGTAATGTAAAATTGAACTCAGCTTGTATCTGTTATACACATATAAAAGGAATCTAAATTCCATGAAAAACGAAAACCACAATGCAGCAACTTTTTCAAGCAATTTCAAATTCGATCATCTTTGTCCGATGTAGTTATAGTTTGTAGTAAAATGAAGCGTGAAACCATTCTACCAAGAGATACAAAATACATGCAACGAAGAAACCCTTTGCCTTTCTTGAAAATGAAACACGCAAGCAGTGCCTCAGTAATAAAAGTAAAACTTGACAAACTTAAAGCCATGTACGTACATAGGTCCAAAATCCATCGTTTTCCTGTGAAATTTCCCTGTCATGAATAATTTTAAACAATAACAATAGCAATAGCACGGTGTATGTTATATGTAAATATAAAAAGATATGATTATTGTGGGAAAATATTATTATGTAAACGTCAAAATTTTATATATTTTCAAAAATTTCCAAAATGAAATATAAAATCGGAATACTGATTGACACAAAAATAAACTATTAAAATGCACACAACAAAATGCTCCTCATCCTCTAGCTATGAATTTAAAACTTAATTTCCCAACCCAAGAAAACTATGCGCGGTTGAGTCTGTTATATTATATCTTCAGATTCTATGGAGCCGGAGCCGGAGCCTGGCTCTGGATTTTAAGTCTAAGTCTAGGGCTATCGGGTTGAACTGTTTTAAATAAAGGGGGTGACTCTCTCATATCTCTCTCATAAGGAAGAAAATTGAGTTAAAACTTGAGAGACCCATTGGGTTATTATTATATAGGAGAATATACAAGCGATTAATCAAAAGGGAGCCTTCCAGCTCTATTCAATGGAAATTGAAAATTTCCGTCTCCTTCTTCTCCCTCCATTAACCGATATTTATACTTACGATAATTTACAATATCTGCAGATGTGGCTTGATGCAGCTTTGCTTGATAGGTAACGTATATACTAGGTAGGTACCTACTATAGTTTCATATAATAAAGTCCTAACACTGAATATTACTATAGTTAATAAATTCTTGTCTAATAAAAGCATAGTAGGCAACACAACAGTAACATTCGTCATGGTAAATGTACCTATATTATAATAATATTATTGTAAAGTAGATATAGGTACGTGGCTATATACTCTGTATTATATCGATAGTATACAAAGTACTCGCTCCCGTTGAGTTTAATTCTATTAATTTAAAAATTTGAATGCAACAATTTATTAGACACTTCAAATTAAATAGACGACGTATTTGATTCAACTTGTCGATGTATTCAATGTTATGTCTAATTTTACTTGAGTTAGCATTGCAGTGCATCACATTCAACATTGACTGTATTATACATAGCACGTACAGTTGAAACGAAAATTCGTTTTCAGAATTTAGCCCTTGAAAGTAACACTAATAGTTTTAAACTAACCCATGAAATGGTATAAAAGAAACATACACAAGACAGAAAACATGGAACAAGTGGGAAGTCAAGTGTGATGAGCGAGTTCAATGTTAAGCTATACGTATATATCTGATAGGCAGAAATGAAATAAAAAGTAACAGCAATATGATCTATATTTTTGTTTTTTACTGACTACGACTACATACACATCACACATACAGGCGTCCTGAGATAATGATAATTATTCCTATGCCAACGCATCACCTTCTCCCCCACCATTGTGGATCGTCTAAAGGCAACATCCGCGGGATTTTTACTGGGATTTTTACTGGGACCTACAATTTTTGCCTATTTTTAGATAAAAAACTGCCGAACTCTAATCAAACCTGCTGACTAGTGAGTTTCTTCCTTTAAAGAATAACGAAATATATTTTTATACAAAGTAAAATAAAAACGAATCACAAACAAATATGGAAATTCAAAATTGTCAAACTTACAATACTAACTGGGGAACGGGCTTAGGATGGCTATTGTTGTATTTTGTAGTGTCCCATTTAATGACACCTCGACTACGACTGTGGTTACAGTTGACAGTGCTAGTTATGGTACTTTTGTTGATTGATGTTCAACTTTCAACTAGCAACCAGGTTGCTGCTGAGCTAATAATAATGCGACTCACCTCACCTCTCTATTCACCACAGTAACTAACAGACAATATTGTTTGTAGGTAGGTCCCTTACCTTACTTTTTACTATAGTATAGAACCATGCATACCGAATTGGGACAACATTATGGTTGATGGTGGCCTGGCGTGCCCTTAAAATTAGAAATACGAATTCCACTTGTGACTTGCCGTCGTCGTCGACTACATAACTGTAAACTTACTTCAGACTTGGGTATTATTATTATTTTACTATTGTCAATAAATCTTTGTCCATTCTGTCAGAAAACTCGAATAGAATTATATGGCACGGATAATAATTATATTATTTACATAGTGTAGAAAATAAAGTCGGAGAAGAAGGACAGTAGTAATAATTGTTTTCTTTGTTCTGCATTCTGCAAATTTTAAGCTGCTGAAGCATTTATATGTAAATGTTTATTAAAATTCAATTTCGTACAAAAATATGCATGATAAATTTTACGGTGAGCACTTAACAGACAAAAGATAAAGAAAGCTTTTCTTAAATTTCACTGTTGACTGTTGTCGCTACTGTCACCGCAGTGGCCTCCTATTTAACTGATCCTGATTTTTATTTCGGCCGAGAATCTGCGGGAGTAGTTACGAATTTGAAAATCATGGGAAGCGGAATTTAACTTGGAACACTAATAATTTTAATTTAATCGTAAGTTTAAAGAAGTCTGTGTAGATTTGTAGATACAGCATTTAACGAGCGCTCCCACTTTGCTCTCGTTCAGCTTTCGTATTTTCTTATAAATTCAAAATTTATAGTTGATAAAGTTGTAGATGTTGGGTATATTTATTTAATGGGCTGAGGGTTGGTTTAGTATTTTGGGTAATTTGATTTCATATATTATTTCTATTTTATTTAGATCAAGACCATGAATTCGAATTTGACTTGGAATTAAGATTTCTTCCGTGTTCTAAATAAAAGATGACAGGAGGGGACATCTACTATTTACAGTTTTACGGAAATGAATCGACATTGATTATTTTATTGTGCTGTGTTGTGTGTACTTACTGTCTGCTGACAGTTCTGACTGTGGCATCGCAATTGTAAATTCCAATATCGAAATTGCTTCGATTTCCCATGCACCTCATTCAATCATCCTCTCGCTCGATTGACGATGGATAATGGCACACACGCACTTCCTTGCAAAGTAAAGTTGGAAGTTGCAAAATACAGCTAGGTAAGTATTCCTACCTACCTACCTATGTTTTTTGTGTTAGTTTTAGTTGTGTTACCTACATAAAAAAAAATCAAAATGTGAGCTAGAACCAGACCCATGCCGTGCTATTTTATACTAGTGTACTGGTAGACCAATTATGACGATCATGCTGATGATGGTTGATGCTATAGGGTTACTTAGTGATATCCGTACACAATGTTGACATTGGCAATTTTCCAAATTCTACAAGAAGCTTTAAGTTGCCTCCCTGATAAGTATATTGTACGACATGATAATGATACACGTAATAGAGGGAAAACTGAATGGAGAGAAGCAACAGTCAAATTCATACACTCAACGTCAACACAGTAGTCAAAACTTTAAGATGCATGTGCAATGGACGAGTGACGAGTGAATTGTGAGCCGTGAAGGTTATACATGATCATAATTTGTCAAATTTAACTTTCAAAGAGAGCACATCCATCTGAGATTTTCAATTTCGTCTCTCGAGAGACTTCGTCTTACGATCTGAGAGAATCGCACTGCGAATTATTTTATATTAAATTCAGACAAAGAAAACTCAAATTATTTTATGAATATTTGAACATGCCCAATTTTCCTTCCATCATTTATGATCCATCTGTTACAGAATGTTAAAATTAACATACAGTCCCCTTCATTGTAATTTAAAAGGTGTAGTAGATTGTAGAAAGTGGAAGCCTTAATAAATTATTACATTATAACTTAAATTTAATGTAATTTAAATTTTTGCATCAATGATGAGGCTATGACTATGTTTTATGTATAGGCGAAAAGGCTCTATATTTCTTATCGTGCCATGCCGTGCCATTATGCGAGAGGAGAGCCTAGATCTCAACACTCAAGATCAAATAGATGATTGTTATTTTGTTACCATTTTTCTTTTTCCCTCTTCCACTACTCTTTCAAAACTTCAAGCCTTTTCAAGGTCTCTTCGCATCTTCTTATATTTTCCTTTTTCCTTCAAAAGCTTAACTGAAAAGATTGTCGCTGTCTCTCTTCTATATACTCTAAATCCTCAAAAGAAATTACTACACACACTAAAAACTAAACTTTTTTTTCTATTCACAGTTTGTTCACATAGTGTCCCATAACCAAAGATCAGAAGGCGAAGAGACGAAGAACGACCGAGGACGAGGCGAAAAGGCTGTGTAGTTTGATTTGGTTTGGTGTGGAAGTAAAAGGGAAGTGAGCAACATGTAGTAAAGTTGTAAAAGCTACCAAGAATTTTTATTGCTTGTGGATTTGGATTCTAAATCCAAATATGGGCTCCACCACAGTAAATAATATTAGAGCATCAGAGTACTTTAGCTAGTAAGTTCTTAAGAGAGATATCAGTATAAACTTCATAAAATATAAAGTAAATGTTACACACACAAAAAATAAAATAATTTCAGTAGCCTCGAATCCAGAAACTACATAATACATAGTTGTTAGTTTATGGTTGTAGTTTTGTATGTAGTTAGGTATATAATTATACGTTGTTGTATATAAGCTTATTAAAATGAAAATAATAACCATTAACCATTACAATAACTATATACAATCCGAAATGTAGTTCTTTCTACGAAAACTTGTATAGAATAATTTTATATCTGTCATCTATAATAATAATAATAACAATGATAATAATCCTAGCTAAACTATCGAATCCCAAAAATCCAAAGGTTTCACATCTCCTTCTCATAAAAATGAAATGGCTAAAATAACATATAAAAGGATATATAGGAGATATAATTATATTAGATACAATTAATAAGTAAACTGATACTGACCTAATGATATAGTATGTAATGTAAAGACAATTTAAAACTGTTGCGTCGTTATCCATAATAATATTATTGAGCGTAATATAAGTATGTAATATTATTAGACTAGTTATTATAGTGTTGTATGTTGTATCTACATGTGTGAAGCGTAGCACAGTAGTTAATTCTAGAAACTCTCAAGTATCCGAAGCGAAGCACATTAAATGAAAACGAAATACGATGAAATTGCCATGTGGACAAAACATTTTTACTACTACGTGTTTGTAGATATTCTATCTAGTATCTATTCTATTTAACTTTGCGGTTTGGGTTTGGTCACGTAAAATTTTTCCCTCCTACATATCATCCTACATTTCAATATATCAATTGCTACTACTACTTTTGTTCTATTTTCTGTGTTGTGGAACACTCTGTCACTTGGTATTATGTAAAATAAATTGTAAAGTTCGTATACGTTCTACATTGTATTAGTATATGTCATCTGTTTTAGTGCTTCCACTTTAAATAATGTGTTCGCTTTCTATTTTTGATTGAATTGGATATGGATTAACATGTGGAGGCAACTCGTGTTCGCGTTCCTTGCTCAACCTGCGGTGACAATGTGACAGGGTTGGGAATTAGTATTCAGAATAAAAATATACCGCGTGTAATAAAGTGATGCTAAATCCTAGCGCACCTTTATGTAGGTATCCCAATATTACCAATGTGTACAAGGAAATGACTAGTTACGACATACATAGTAATAATCTTGCTTCTATTTCACTCCTTCAAATAAAGAAAATAAAATATAAAATCTACATTGGTTAGTTTTACTTTTTGCTACTTTGTGTCCCTATTGGTATTACTTCGAGAATTCTTATTATTAATATTGCAAAATTTATTTAAAATAGCTTAAGGTTTCGTATTAGTAGTAATTATCAATAGTAAACCCAGTGAGTGACCAGCATTAAGCAAAGGGTAAAAAGGATTACTGACAATTTACTTGAAAACTGTAACCGTAAAATTTAAATGGAACGGAAACTTGCATTTTCTAAATTGTGTTTTGTAATAAATTGTGTTTTGCAAGTAGAATGTATCAACATACGCAGTACTATATAGCTTGAATGTCATTTTTTTTACTATGAATTACTTTGCCAGGAAATGAATTTGTTAAATTACATTGTTGCAGAATATTTGTACCTCTCTATGGAAGTGCAATGTTTTTGAGGACACAGTTTGCACATTTTTTGCAAACATCGTGTGTTACCTAGTAGTATAGTGTGTGTGTTCGTTGTTAGATGTGCTTTCATTTTATCTGCTTGAACACAATAATTATTATGTGGATGGAAGTAAATTCAAATCGTCAACTACAATGGCATTCTAGTATATATTCCATTGCCTGTCTGTAATGTGGCACGTATGTAATAATATGAAACCAAATGTTGCTCCTACCACCGACAAATCTCAAGGTCCCTCGCAAATATCCCTTGCAAAATTGTAGTGGTAATAATAGTAGAAATGGAATTGGAAAAATAGTTAGCACTGTCAATAGTCTGAGTCCCGAGCAGTTTTTATTTAATTCCATACTGACTATACTAACTGAGTAATGTTTATGAGTATGACTAACTATGTTTGTCATGTCTGCCCAAAAAAAAATACTGTGTAATAATAATGTAGGAGCAATAAAATAGAATGGAAAGTCCTATATGTCCGAATAGAATGTAGGGTACAACGTCTGGCTGCTGTAAGTACAGACATGTTCTACAAAAAAAAATTATGATTAGCATTATAATATAATGATTGTTGAAGAACAGTCACAGTTAATAAGAATAATGAAGATATGAAGATGAAAATACATGATATGAGTCAGTATCAGTGAATCAAGTAAATTCCTTAATTACTTTACACATGAAATTTTCCCATAAAATAAAAAATAATCTACATGAAATTTATCTGTAGGGTGTGTTATTTTTTTTATTATATCTAAAGAATAAAATTTATAATAGTAAGACTAATGTGTAGTTGTATAAAAGACAAACGAGAAAACTAGTTGTTTCAACAAAAGAAAATTAACTGATACTTCACATGATAAACTCAATAAAAAAATATAGAACTGATTATTTATCCAGTTGATTAACTTTTTGTCATACTACATTTATGTAATGTACTGCCATCCATCTGTAAGGTCTAGATGCAAAATTACATCACTGTCTGTGTCTGCAGTGACTGTAGTAGCAAGGCTGTACTGTTCAGTAACAGCAGAGACATATTGCGCGTTGAGAGAGCTTATCATCTTATCGACATGGTCGAAATCGAGATCTAGTCTTTGCTTAAGTTGTGTTTTTGTGGAAAGTAAGTAAAAGTCTGGATGTCTGTGGATGTCTCTAAAAACTGGAAATTTCTAATGTGGTATAAAATGTAAGAGAAGTACCTACCTACAGATAAGTATAAGAATAGTAATAATACAAATGGCAGTGGTAAATGGGGTGGTCAGTCTCGCTGAATGTTTGTTCACATGGACGGACGGACAGAGAATAATGGAATACAATGACAGATCTATCCATTTGCCATCACACAAATCTTTACATAGGAATAGGATGACGAGACGCTGGTGATGGTGCTTAAGGCGGGTGCTGAAGACGAGAGCCACAGAGCTTTACTTTTACTACAAAACCCTATGCCTCGTGGTTGATCGGGATGGGATCTGGATCCGTGAAGAATCTTTATCCCTACTACTACTACTACTTACATAAAACCATCGTAGAATGTCATTCCCACATATCAGTTTGTGTTCCAGAAGAACCAAGATATAAGTACCTACCTAGCTATATTCGAATAAATCCGACCTACAAATACAAACTACAATACTAAAAATATCGGTATACCTATATAGACTTGAGGAAGTACCAGTACCGGTCCAGTACCAGGAATACATCATTTATAAAGAAGAAATGGCCGGTCGTGATTGCGATTGTAGCCATGGGATTTATGTAGGTACATCATGTGCATACTAATGCCAGATACTTACTCCATACACGGAACGACGGAACAGACGGAAAATTGCTACCATGGACCACGGACCAGGGCGACTTCCACGCACATACAGATAAACCGAAACGAAGCCAGAGCAACTTCTCAAAGAGCTTGCTGACAAATGAGTCTAAAGCTCAAACTGGACATCTCACCACATTAAAGAGATGTACTCTACCCAAGTAGGGAAAAAGGGAAAATCTCATCTCATCTCTCCGTCTCTCTATATCTCTATTCTATGAGCTGAATTCTGGATTCTGGATACTAGTATATATGATATGAATCTGAATCTGTATAGCTCCACTTTACCACCACAACCACGACTACTCTTCCTACTGAATAGTAGATCAAACAAAGTGAGTCATTTAGATTGCGTACCAGTACCAGTACTCTACCAAGCCCCCATATTTCATTAGTAGAGGACTGTGACGACTATATCCTTTTTACGCACCGTGACCGTCCACGTACTAATACTAGGAGTATATCGTATAAATGAAAACGCAATATTGGGAAAGTAAGTGCTACTCAAACTCATTGCAATACCAGTGCCAGTGCCAGTGCCAAAGACCAAAATAATTGTCAGGACAAATGTCATGCTATCACAGACACTGGGATCCTACTAATTTCCATTCCATCTTTTCAACTTTATTCAATTCAAAATAACAAACTAAAATTCCGAAACCTACTGCAAAAATACATTTTTATGTACCTAGGTAGGTACCTCCAAACAACTCTTAAAAGTTAAAAGGAAACGCGATACGAATTTACGTAATTATATAGTATAGTATCTCCTTATAGGTATATCAGTTCCAAGTACGGTCTATAGGTCAATCGCCATGCCGGTGCCATTTCGATTTCGATACGTTTTCATTTTCGTAGTTGCGTGATTGTGATCTGTGGGGTAGTGAATCACGCATGGTTACAGCCTCACAGTATAAAATTGTCAAGTAAACAATAAATTGGAAATAACATACATCAACACAGTAGGTATGTAACTATGTGATAAGCCTGGATCAGAATTATTATGAAATACTTAAATGACACGAAATGAAAAGAAAACAAAAGCACTGGAGGGTCCATATTGTATACTATATATATTTTATAGTATGGACTTACTATACATAATTACATAAATATTGTCTGTTGCCCATATTATGAAGTTTTGTTTTTCGAGATATTTGTATTTGCTAAGCGCTCTGGCATAGTGGCATGATTCTGCTCGCTCCTCGCCTTCTTCATGCATTTTGAATGACATGAGTGTGAGTCATACTTATACGATAAACTGAAGAACTCAAGCATGGCTTAAATGGATGAGCATCTGATTCAGACATTTCAGACACTGCCACTATACATAATAAATGTGATATGTATCTATTCACCTTTATGATATACCTAAGCTCATTTGGTATATACTCCTATGTATATCTACAGGCAAGCATTAATATTATTTATTATTCCCGTTTAAAATACTTTTGGGCTCTGAATTCTATGGATATATGTAAAATAGTATATATATAATCTGTATTAGTCTCCACATATGCATGTAGACGCATGTGCTTGTGTAATGTGTAGCAGGTACGTGAGTAATAGAGTTAATATTTCAAACTATTCTTTCTAAAACTTACTCCGTGCTGAAATATGTGCCTAATAGAAAGGTATATAAGTATTTTGAAATACAAAACTACTGATATTCAAAATTCGAGGGAAAATATAGTGATTCACTTTAGAAGATGGAAATCGAAATGGGGATAAAGAGGGCAGAGTTTTATTGTGAATTGTGAGCGGATGGAGAATGAATGTGGCACTGGATGTGGATGCCTTTGCAATTTTCTCATATGTAGAAAACTTGTTGGTTTTTCAAAAATAGTGAGTCGAGAAATGTAAGCAATGTGATCCATCATCTATCTTTAGATATGTAGATATAGCTTTTATTACATTATATACTCAACACATTTAACTATATACTTATGACTTATATCAGTAAAAGTGTTCTGCATTCTACACATCAGCTCTTTAGCTAGTTGTCTTTGTCTTGAGGTCTTGACTGACTGAGTCTTGGGTCCTACGTACTACACATACTGCTCTAAGGGAAAAAGCAATTCAATTTCAAAACTGCAACTGCTGACTAGAAGAATATTCCAGAATTTTCGAAGCTGCAGAGGAATTCGAATATTCAAATTTCCAGTGTTTGAATGTGAAAATATGCAACGCATGGGATAGTCTATAATATATTGATGCTGATGCTCGTCCATTTTATTTCCTTGCATTTGCATCTTTGTCTAAAATTCTTGTACCTACATATGCTTAAAAGCTTGTCCTTTGGAATTTTATTCTGCATCGACCATCGCATCGACGTGTTTGTCATTTAAATGCTTAACTGTCAACGTCAACCATGGCTTGACTTGGCCTGGCCTGGCTCTCACACTCAAAACAAATTACAATTAATCGCAATGCAGATAACTTAGTGTAATCATCTTAAAAGCCCAAGTCCGATCCACAGAGTTGGAAGAATACCACGCTGACTCTTTTTTTTCTCTCTCTCTCCATTACAATTTTTCTTCAGCTTAAAATTCCAAACTATAATATTACAATCACTCTTACTGACAGACATAGAGAGAAGAAAAAAATCGTGGTAGGTATTCACACACTTGAATCATTTAGCTAAATAAAATATTCTTCCCGTCGTCCTGAGGCTTGAGAGTATCTGACTTCTGCCTTTAACGAATCGAATCATTAATTCACTTCAGTCCGACAAAAATTACAATGCTACAAAGTTATTATGTCATGTCATGTCAGTGCGAAAATAATAAAAACATAAACCGACGTCGGCTAGATTCTTGATTCTAGATTATTATTATAATATTACATATTAGGTATGTAGTACTCGGCTATATACTTACATATTGAATGGATAGGTATTCTGATATGACTTTCGAATATTACATTCTTCTTATGTTCAATTCGAATTAGTTTCGAGCTTTCAAGCAACAATCAATTTAAATTTTAAGGATGTTCCGATACATGTGTATATTGTAATTTAACCAGACAACTGACAATGTGATTTATAAATATACACGTATAGCTAAGAATATGCAATATGCAGTACATTAACATTTGGCAATAATTACGGATGTACTTACAAGTTGATTTACACTCACAAGTTTGTACATTGTACATACTTTACAATGGTTTGCAAATTTTTCACCACTCAACTAGACTTACTAGAGATATGTCAAAGATTAGAAAGATGAGTGCGAATAAAAACTTGCATCTCTCTAAAAAAGCCTAGATTGTTCCCGTTGAATCGGTTATAGCTACAGCTAACGAGGCTGGAGTATACATAATATATGTTCGCATGTTATGTATTCTGTATAAGCATTGAAATATTAAGTCTGCGGCGGCAGTTCTTAGTGTTAATCAAAAACCAGTACCATAGTAGGTACATTGTACAGCGTCGAGTAGTACCTCTACAGAAACAGCTATTTAATTGTAAAATCTTGGTTGGATCGTGGATAACGAGATTGAAGATGAAGAAGAAGTGTAGTATATTTGCTCATAGCTTTCGAGCTGTGTGATTGTATGTCCATATAGAAGATAGGATACAATTTAACGAGTTGAAATTATGGACATGTAACTACTACCTCTCTGTACAACAGTGCCAAAAAAATACAACTTAAACCTGAAAGTACAACGTGACTGTTTTCTTCATGTACAGATCCAGGACCAGGACCAGGACCAGTCTATGCCGTAGAGCATGAGTAAATAGTTTTAAGCATTAATTATCTTTAGTTTATGGTGCGTATTTGCAAAGTCGTACCTACCTACTATAGTACAGAGGCGGAAAACAAGTACCGCGATGCAAAACGTGTCTTGGAAAAACGTGGTTGTTGGCGAGCTGTTTAGACTTTATAGATTACCTAGGCTATATTGGATGGTTTTGGAGGGGAAATATGCATTAGTTGGTATAGTTCAGTGGCTAATGGAGGCTATATATGACGATGCAGTAAATAAACTTGAACTCGTAAATGAGAATGGGAAAAATTAGGCCTTAAAATAGAACATTTCCCACACCTACACCATGACGACGATAATAATAATGCGTCTTTAATATATTATGCTAATGGCTAGACGTAGCTATACTCTCGTGCTAGCCGACTCGTCGAAAATATTATCTGAGCACTGTATAAACTAACGAAGTATGCACCTTGTCTAATTTAAAAGTCAAAAGGAACCTGTTAACCGTTAGATAGGCATTTGCAGAGGGACATTAAGTCAAACTTCGACTTTGTAGTTTTCCTTTCGTTATCGTAATTCGTAATTCAGTATTTTGCTAGCCTCTTATTAGTATAGAAATTATATAGATATAGGGAGATTTTGTTGAATATAATTGTTGTGGGTATAGTTATTTATATTATACAGCTATATGTGTGTACAGAGTACTTACAGAATTGTGTACCGAAGTATACTATATAAACTACTGGAGCCAGGAAATACAGTAACAGTAAAAATGGTAATCGGTTGTAATTAAGGCAAATTTTCATGGGAAACAATTTAAACACCATCATATGGCAAATGGACCCTACAGTATTTTTCTCATTTACCAACTTTTGGTGCAAGATTCGTCAACGAATATTAACGTCTAACTATTGGGATTAATATACACGAATTTTAATTCGATCAACCAAAAAGGAAAAAAAAATGATGGCACAGCGATATTAGCAAGCTTAAAACGGAAGAATGTTTAAGAAAATATTGAGTTTCACATTCCAGACTTCTCGCCATATGTATTTTGTGTAGGTACATGGAAATTTTTGGTTTGTATGGAGTATATGGAGTTTGGAATATTATAAGTAAATACTCTGTAACGGAATTTAGTCAGACATGGCCGCAAAATAGCATTCAAAAACATGAAAACTTGAAGTTCTTAGAAGATCTAAACATAGAATTCTTTGAAACGAATAAAGGTGGATGAATTATGCTACCTTATGTTATTATACCGTGTGGTTCTTGAATGTAATTTAGTCTGACTCTGACTCTTGATCCGTTTTTGAGTTCCAAGGAAAAACAAAGCAGCAACTTTGAAATTATTAGAATTGGAATTGGCTTGGCATAAACTTCAGAAATCGGAAGCACAACCATGTTACGCTTAATAAATATACAGTTATAGTTATAGTATATGCTAAAATGAACTTCAACTTGAAGGGAAAATTAAAAGAAACGTCCAACGTTGTTATTGGCCCGTTGACTGAACGTGCAATAATATTTTATTATTAAATCCCTATTTATGTACTGGCACTGGCACTGACTAATTGAACTTCACACGTATGTACCTACCTACTTAAGTTTTTGCATACCAAATAATTCCAGCTGATGTTACTTTCAGTTCGGAAAAATAAACAAAAATAAAATTGCATAAAAGACTACAGTATTTCGAGCTCAAACCCTTTGCTATTACTGTGCACATAGTGTTTAACAAGGACTTTATTTATAAGACTTAATTTTCTTTTCTTCGATGTTCCATGTCAAGCTTCTTATTTCCTAGAAATAACATTGCAATTGATATTATCAATTATAAAGAATAAATAAACACGGTGCCACTTGTACCTTTACAATTACTGCACAGTCCTCACCCTCAACTCTGATATTGTAATATATTTTGTACAACTAAAACAAGCAGAAACAGAAACCGCATGAATAAAATCAAAACTTGTCAACTCTAAAACTTGAACCACAAACTTCAAGACAAAACTATGAGTTCTCGCTAAATGTAATTACACGTCTGACACTGACACCCCTGACTCTGACGGTGCATAAGAATTTTATGCATAGCTCCAGCATGACTAGTCTTTCAAATTAGCAAGTAACAAATAATATGACACTCCTGATGAATCAAATGTAAATGTTGACTGCTCCTTTACAGAAATGGGAATAATAGTGAACAGGAGTCCACACGGTGTCACTGTTTCATTCAAAACTTTCTGTATTTTAGTGTTCATGAGACTGTTCCGTCAAAATAGTTTTCAACTTTGTCGAGAGAATTCAACATTATTTTGAAGTTTCGGAAGAGGTTTTCATTCTCCATATTACACTAAAAAGCCACAGTACTAATTACCCAGTAACATCAACATGGCATTTCAATGGCAATGCAGTATGGCAGTCACAGAAACAATCAAGTATATCCCTGTCGTCCTTTAATCTCCTCTCTTGTTTGTTAGACATGTAGTAGTAAAATGGAAAATGAAAAACGAAAAGACTGGGGACAAAAACTAGCAACAACAACCACAGCTCAAAGCAGCCACACAGATGACAGAAAGAAAATTCTTTGAGTGTTGTTGGATGCTATGGAGATTTTGATTGCATATACATATATTATTCCACTTGATGACTTGACTACTTGACTTGAAAATGCTTCACTTTTGTTAAGAGACTGACGAGACTACCAGTACCGGTGCTGGTGCCGGTACGGGAGATGGGATGAGACGAACAAGATGAAATGAGCCCGCTCCCGTAAGTATTCCCACTCTTTTAGCACTCTAATAGTCTAACACACTAAATCTACAATTTATGGCTCTCAGCAAATGTAAGGCAGGTACTCGAATTGAACTTCAAACTGTTTATTATTATACAACAAAAGTCTCGTTTGTATAAATTTGCATGAATCACAATACTTTACTGAGTCACTTTTGACTACTGACTCACGCTCTCCGATGCGGCAGTGAAACCAACCAAACAAAATTATATAGGTATACTGATCGTGAGATGAAGTGTCGGGATCGAGATGCACTTTTAATCCCCCTGCTTATTCGTCTTATTTAACTTGGTTTCAATTTTGATGTAAGAATCGATGGGTTTATTTTATATAAGATGTGGGTTAAAATGGTAAAAATAGACGATAATCCTGTTAAAATGATAGGTTAGGATTTCTTTTTTAGTTTCTAGCAATTATGTATGCATCTTCTCGAAGAGTTTCTGTCTACTACTTTTAAATCTAACCACTTAATAAAGTTGACTACTGTATTTGACGTATAAATTACATGTATTTAATAACGTATACACTTTAATTAAGTGTACAAAAAATGGGGCAGGTAAATATGTATAGTTGTCCTATGGAGTCGCATCGCAGTGCAGATAATAGTAGTTCTTTGTGGTTTTGCTGGAAGCTATAAATCTTATTTTTAAATCAAGTATAATACGTTCAAAACTTTGAACTCGAACGATGGGATTAAATTACAATAAAAACTCTTTACGAAAACAAACATGGCTTTTGGAATGGAAACTTGGAGCTGAAGCCGAAGCCGACGACCCGCTCGAACACTTTTGACAAAAAAATAATATATAAGAAACTCAACGGTCGTTCTATTTGAGTTATCTCACTGTCGTTCGTTCATATTTCAAACTTGTGTGTAATGTGTGTGTTTGTAACGTAAGCCAAAATGACTTTAGGTTAGTTAGCCACACGCTTAATGATAATAACATCAGCCTACAATACATAACTTTGAGGGCTGAGTCGTGGTCGTGAGTGTACAGAAAATATTACTATTATTTATATAATTATATTGCAGTGCAAATTTCCATAGGATACATAATTATTACAAAGTTACATTTACCATTTTCACTGATGCACTCGTTATATGTGCAATTATATTCATGATAATATCTCCAACTGCAAACGACATATTTATTTGCTTGGACTGTTGACATGTCTTTTTTTCGAGATGAAATTAACCGCAGCGAGTCAAAGATGCTAAGATCATAATAATTAACATACTGATTTTACTGTAAAGAAAATAAATATAAAAATATGTGCATAAAAAATGAACGCACTATATAATCACGTTGTTAACACTCTCATAAAATTATGAAAATTAATACAGTCATAACTTAATGGCCAAGTTCAAAATTTCCTTCCTAATCACAATATTAGTATACTGATATATTATACATCTCTCCACACCCTGAGTACCCAAATGGCTTCTTAAGTCTTTCTTAAGTGTAATAAAAAAAACAGAAATAGAAAAGAAAACGCTGCTAGTTTTTTAAAATTCCCTAATTTGTTTTGTAATAATTGATTTCTATAAAGAAACAAACAAAAATAAATGAAAACAAAAACTCACTTACAAATTTGATACTCGAAATTTTAAACCATTAAGTAGATAATTTTACACATAACTGGAGGCAAATAGCAGTACATAAAATACGGTCGAAAACGCGTTCAACTCTTACAAAAAATGCTTTGGTTTCAGTTCCACCGTCTTTCTTAACTCTTTGAGGGCAATGTGAATTTTTACCCCGAGCTTATTCTTAAGTTAGCTTTTTTCCTTCACAATACAGTACACAACTTGGTGGAATGCTAAAGGATAGCATGAAATTCACTGTATCACTATGTATTATCATCACAAGTCAAGTCGAAAATTTGAAATGGAAATCCCTTAAAAATATTCTTGCAACTAAATAAATAAAAAGCAACTTCTCTTCTCTTGTAATTAACATTTAAAAATAAAATCAAATGATCTTACCTTTTTATCCAAGTATTTTTTTAAAAAATCCTAGGTTATTTTTGTTTCCAAAATTCCAAAATGTGGCCCAAAAGATAAAAATGTAGTTTCACGAGAAAATAATAACGTAAATAACTTCACAAAATTCCAAATCCAACAGATGATAACGTAGTATAGGCACAGAGTTTTAACTTGATGATTTTCTTCTTAGTCGTCGAGAGGATTAAAATTTGATTAACAATTTTCTTGGATTTCTCAAAGTACAATGATAATAATAATGAATAATAAAAAAGCTGTTAGGTAGTGGTGATGAGTGAGAAATGATTTTTTTGGTTTAAAAATGAGCGTAATAAAGTACGGTGAGGATGACGGTTGAACAGTGTATGTCTTTCCTGAGGTCTGACTGACTCTGAACTGAAACTGAACTGAGAAAGAAACTGAACGTGAACAATGGTTGGAACGGTGGTGGTGGTGGTGGTGATGGTGGTGCTGCCACTATGGCAGGAGTTGTTGAAGTAAGTAAAGTAGTGACGAGACGAGCAAACTTCCAACAGTATTTTTCCCTTTGCTTAATATTATTTTGCCTTGGCTTTGGCTTTCCAGAATGCCAGAATGCTAGAATCCAGAAGAGTGCTGCTGTAGTGCGTTTCACTTACTACTATTTAGACGCTTTTGCTGTATATAACATTATCATCTCTAGTTGAAAATCTACTTCTATTATATTTGAAGGAGTCCTTTTCAAATACGAAATTTTTTAGAGAGAAAATATCATCATGTGTAAAAGAGAGAAGAAGATCCACAATCCACGCTGCCCCTGTTCCTCTGTCCTGTCTGTAGTAATGTCGCTCCGTTGGCTATGCATTCAATTCTCTCCATTCTCCAACCACCTCACATACATCTCCCATTATTCTCCTTTATCTTTTCTATATTATACAGATACACATAATATTACAAGAGTTTTTCTCGTCTTCTCTCTTATATTACTCTTACACAGCCATCATTCCCATAGCTTGATTTGCTTCAGTTTCATCTTCAGAAAGTAGTAAACAGTGCTGCTGCTCTGGCCCTGGCTCTGGCTCTGGAGTCTGGATCTGGAGCCTACCCACTTTACTACAGACTACAAGGGGGTACATAAGGGAGGACTAGGACATTATGTACATAGTATGTAATTCAACTACACGGATTTGGAATTAAAATTTATTTACCTACATACTTGTACTGGTATATAGGCAGAGGCAAAATGCGGTCTGGTCTGAATCTGGATCTGGATCTGGAACTAGAAACTGGAACTATGGAGCCAGAATGCGCTTTTGTACTGTATACTGTAGTGAATATTGTTATATTGCTATAGTCTAGTCCTAAATTTTACAGGTCTTTTAGATAGACTATATGGCTATAAGTAGTAAGTAGCTATGCATGTCACTACCGGATATAGTGCGGATAGTAGATAGTAATAGTAGGGGTCTCGCTTCCATTTCGTTTTCATCCCCATTATGAGCAGAGTACAGTCAGTGACAGGAGTACATACGTGGAAGCTCAAATAGTACTGTGTACTGTGTAGCGTGTAGTAGTTTTATCCTGAGCAGTGCAGACGCATGGGATGATGATCATGATGGGAGCGAGAGAACGGAGGGTTGATGGTTGTTGTTGGAAGAAAAATATTTCAACTGACGACGCTCTCTATAGCTTCCATATTCCATTTCCATGATAGGAAAGCCAAGCCATACCATGCCTCAGCCACCATAACCATGGTCATGCAGATGCGATACCATGCCATGGGCCATGAGCCCCGTAGCAGGAAAGATAAAGTCTTGTAAAGTAAAATAGTTGGTAGGTACAGACAGTGCATATTAGAGAGACTATCTGTCCGTCCATAATACAAAATACAACCCTGTGTCTCTGTCTCTCCCATCCACTTCTACACAGTTTTAATACACGTCTACTGTTCTGTTCTGCTGTGCTGAGTCTCAACCCCGAAAATTCGAATTCGAATTCGACGTCGTCCCTATATTATACTTGTTATATTTCTTTTCTTGTGGAGTAGTAGTAGATGGTATATCAGTAGTTGTAGTAGTTTCGGGAGTCAGTAGTGAGTGCAGTTGCAGTCGTTTCCTTTTCGTATGGAGGAGCATGGTGGACGGGGGGATGTGGAAGCAGGGTGAATAAATTGTCTCGCGGGTTCAACTCCCCTTTTTATTCTTATACAATATTAACATCCACCATCAGAGAAGGAGAAGACCGAGAGAAAGAGAGAACATCAATACTGATATCACTCCATAATATGTAAAGCATAGCATAGTGTACTTCCTTTATGCTGGAAGGGTGGTGGTGGTGGTGGTGGTACACATGGTATAGACTATAGTTAAGGAGGGAATGGCATAATATTTGGATGATAAAAATGTGTGTATGTATAGCATAATTTAGTTTTTTGGTTCCTTCTATATGTATGTATCTAGCCGAGCATTATATTGTAGGCATGGATCGGATGATGTGTACGACTTATTACAGATTCGTAAATTCGTACGATATTTTCTCACCCTTAAAATATCAGAGGGTAGGTACATACTACATACGGGAGGTAGATACTTGTTCTAGTACAGCGTGGCGCAATATATTTTCTTGTATCAAAAAATATAGAATGAATTTGAGATTGGAGACGACGAGGGCGAGTGGCTAGTAATGCATAATAAAGTATAAAGTATGATATAATTATCATACCTATATAGATTTTAGACTATACTATATAAAACTGTAGCTTTAAAATAGGCTTGCATTGGTATACAGTATGCGTGAGGTACGTACGTATGTAAGAGAATTTGATGCCATGTAGAGTTATTCTAAAAAATTCAGATGCATTTTGGCCAGAGTTTTTGAATCTCTATAGCTTCCAGAATTCATAGGACAGTCCTCCAGTACACTTCAGATTTCAACCCCCCATCTCCTAACTAGAAGAATACATATACTTAAATACTTTAGTAGGTAGGTAGGCTAGATTTTGGATTTTTTTTAGTAAAGATCTACATGGAAGAGCCCACCATGGTTACGATACGATTACGTCTCCGACCTAGCTTAACATACCAAAGAGTGAAAGACCAACAAGAGCGAAACCAAAGTCAAAGAATATTAAAGCCTACTTGTGAATTTTCCAATTTAAATTTTTATTTAGGAAGCTTTTTTATATTTATAGAGAATGCACACAAGCTTTTCACCTTCCTACCTACCTAAACTTCTATTCAGCCTTCTATAGGTGGATCTTGTATTTGTATGAGTGTATTTAAGGACAATGTTGGATTTTGGATGCTGTAGGTTCAAGCTACGGAGGTGCACTGTAGATTATCATTGTCATTATATTTAGTGACACTTCATGCTGTGATGATGGGATGGGATGGCATGGCCATGGCTTCGGTGTCGGTGTCGGTTTCGGTCTAGGTCTCGGTTTCGACTTGGGAATTAGGATAAATTTGAAGCTTAACTTTTTTTTGTTCACATCAAAATCAGAGGGACTGTTCAGTAAAGTACCTACCTAAGTACCGGCACCGGTACGTAGGTAGGTATTTTAGTAAAATGTAATGTTAAGTTTTGAAGGCTGAAAGAATAGTTTTTGGTAGCAGTATAAAAACAGTTTATTTTTTCCATGGATACTTTTAATAGTTATTGGTAAATGATTTTAGTGATTCCCATCCGTTGTGAGTGAGTTTAATGGCAATCAAAAAAGAGTTGAACTATCAATCGAATTATTATTAAGCTATTAGCATATATATTTGACTCCGCGGTAGTTGGCAGCAATTGGGGTTTTTTGTCTCTAATTTAGTTTGTATGTGGTATCCGTATAGTTACTACAAAAGCATAGCTCACAGTCTACAGATATTCCACTCCCCCCTCTTTTTCGAATTTAATTTTGGCACTACGACGTAACTCACTTGTTAAATTGTGCTCAATTGTTTGACGCCCTTCCACTATATATGCCCGTAAATTTGAAACCTCCCACACAGGGTGACAATATTTTTTATGATTTTACATACATACCTATATTTCATTCTTAAATTCCAAAGGGTGGGTAAAACTATAAGTGGCTTCCAGCTAAAGGCTTAACATTACCATACAGATCTAAGTTCTACTGTCCGCCGGATTTATTTGGATTAAAGTACTTTGTGCTCAAGGTTCCAACGTTTCCAGATTGTAGGGGAAGATACAGAACTTAAGAGAATTTATTGAACTTACGCAATATTTACACTAATAAATAAATACAAAGTTATTGATACCGATTTTACCGAGAATTATTGGTACATAGACCAACCTCCTTTATAAGTTCGTGCATAATAAAATAGTTCCTTTCTATACCAATTGACATATCGTCTGTGAAGATCCAAAATGACCCATATCCATTTGTAGCTTAAAACAATAAGAACTATCTACAAAAATATTGAAATATGTCTTGAAAGCATTTAAATAGAATAATTTACATTTTTCAAAACTATGTAAATAGAACGTTTTCCAATTTTCGAAACTATGTAAATAGAACATTTTACGCTTTTTAAAAACACGCCAATAGAACATTTAGCACTTTTCAAAATCATGTAAATAGAACATTTTACGCTTTTTAAAAACACGTAAATAAAACATTTTCCGCTTTTAAAAAACACGCAAATAGAACATTTTACGCTTTTCAAAAACATGTAAATAGAGCATTTTCCACTTTTCAAAAACTCTTAACATTTTACGGATGTTTCTCATTTTGTTTTTATGACATAGCTCATTTTGATTGAATAGCTTAAATTGGATATGGGTCATTTTGGTTCTTCACAGACGATGTACTCCTGCAGCCAGTTAAATGCGGTATTTAAGTAGCAGTGAAATATTGAACATAATACATAATATAGAAGGTACCTACCTACGTTCAATTTTTTATACCATTCAGCATTTTATGCGTATGTGTAAGTAAAAGCTACGCGTTCAAAGGTTTGAGTGTGATACTAATGGGGGAAAATACAAAGCACTACTAGGACAATGATGCTTACCACCACCACATTTAAAATCTTCTATTTCTATTCACCAGTAAGCAATTGTAAGACCTGTATATATTACCCTCTACCCTACCACTCACCCTACTACGCAATATATAATTTAAGTTTTGACAGATTTTCTTCCTTCTTTCCTCCGACAACGACAAGGACAACCCTATTTCTTCATCTTATCTCAGGAATGTAATTGTATTTACAAAACTGCCTACTGTACACCGTACTGTATACAGCAGGGTAGAATTTGTAGAGTTGTAGAAGTATAAAACTATTGACAGAATAATAAATTTGTTTTTTTGTGTGTGGATGCATATAACTTAGAAGATATTTTCTAATGGAAAAGTTTTGAGCCTCATAAAAACTATATAGATTATGCAGACATTTACATTAGGAATTAACAGTGACAGTGTTTCATATATACAGAGTTTTGAGCGAAAACTTTTTTATTAGAAAAAATGCTCAATTTTGTCCTATAAAATTGGAAAACTGTAGGAAACTGCAAAGAAGACGAACTTAGTACGTAGAGTTGAAGGGAGGAAATGCAAGTGAAAGCACAAAAAGAGAAATGATTGAAAATTCAAATTGAAATTCGATGGATTAGATCTGCGGATTTGGATGGGATAAAAACAATGGTAATGGGGGAAAGTGGTGATAGGAAAGTTATGTCCAATAATGTATTGTAATGTATGGAATGTTTTGGCTCGTTATGTTGCATAGAGGAGGAAGGGTTCGTCCATAACTGATGTTATCGGTAATGTGGCTGGGACTAGATGAAATGGCTTGTTAAATATAGCAGTTTGCGTAATTCTAATGTGATGACAGTGGGGAGGGGGTTGGCCCTGTAAAATGTTGATAATTTGGGTGAAATCATTTATGGATCATCCCAAACCTACTATTATTACATATAGCGCGGCTACTATAGTGTGTGGAACATCATGGACAATCCATTTTCTCCACATATAAAGTTGATTGAGAAAAAGACTTGTATTACAATTTCATGAAATTCCGATGAAATGGACTGGAAATGATGACCTGCAAGTAGACAATTCGATGAGGCACAGGAACCATAAGAGAACAGGAGCGTACTTTTATTTTCCTAGTAAATAGATATGGAAATGGATATGTGTATATATCTGTAGAATTAAGGAGCAAGTGCTTTGACTTTGTCTTGAGAGTTTTTTTTTGTTCTCCGTGGAACGAAGGGTGAACGGTGAAAGGGTATAGCGTGGAAAAAAATGTGAATAAAATCAACATTTTGTTTGTATATACAGAGCAGATAATACTCTCAGTTTTATTTGCGGCGGGTTGCTCAATGTACATCATCATGTCCTTCCACATCAAAATTCACATTGTAATGCATTTTCCTATCTTTGTCGCCCTTTCAAAGTTGCAACATCAGCCATTCGTTATTTTTCAGCATTACTATTAATAGGTACATCTAGTTTAAAGTCTACATCTTGTAGTAAATTTTGATTTCTAAATGACAAATTGGCACATTTGAGAGGATTTACTTTCTGGAAAAACTGGAAATTATTGAAATTCATGTAAAACAAACAGTATTTTCATTAAATTTGTTTGAAAAGTCATGAAACTTGTAATCATTACAAGGTTTTGAAAAGGGAGCACTCTAGTCTTTCAAAAAATTGAAAAAGTCATTATTTTGCAGATTTTTGAAATGGAAAAATTTTAATATTTGTAGGTTTTTGAAAAGTAAAAAAATTTCTATTTACATGTTTTTCAAAGGTGCAAAATCTGCTAATTTCATACATTTGAAATTACGTGCACATTAAATACGAACTTTCATACAGGATGGTAATGAGGAGGATACACTGAATTGCAGCTTAATTACGGCTACGCCGCGATTGAAAAATGAGGCTGGTATTGCTTCTTCGTTATAATATCTAAATTCAATTTATAGACAGTAGTCAACGTCAACAAGCCTACAAGCCACAGTGTATACCTAGTGTTCGTGTAGAAATGTGGGTAGCGGGTTCGGGTTCTCGGGTTCTATCATGTTCTACATGAAGAGGATCCCGCGAGTGAGAGAAGCGATGAACCTGAACGAAGCAAGTGTATAGTTTAATGTAGGGTGTATAGCTACTACACGACATAGTCTTGAGTTTTTGGGGATGTAGAAAACGTTTCCTTGGTCAATAAAAAGAAACGGTAGAATGACAATAGCCGTGGCCATTGAGGTGAAATATGAAACTGAACAACCCTGACATGCAATCATGCTATATGTATACATGGCATCAGGCCTCGCATCTTTTTTGGTAGCGGCAGGGATAGAAGGAAGCATGGTCATGGCAGTGGAAATAGAATTGCAATTGGCATTTCGTATGACTTGACTTTACCCCCTCCGAACCCCTGCAACTGGAAACTGACTGTGTAATGTAATGTCAATTTGGTGTGTAGGTTCCTAACGTGTAGTACTTACGTATATACACCTATATCCGTGTAGAAAGCATTGAATCTTTTTGGTTTCTTCTAGTGAAAGCTATTTGATGTCTTGCGATGTGCAAACTGTCCTATCTGCACTTTCCATAAGCCACCTATCAAAGAACTTACTTTCTTCTTTGCGGGACTACACATTATTAGATATAGGTATTTACACAGTTTTATATATTATTTCTAAAAATGTGCTGTCCAAAAATTAGAATTCTGTTTAGATTTATTTTTCTGTACCTTTAATTTTTAAAACACTTCACCGTAATGCTGATAATTTAAAACTTATTTACGAAGCAAAACTGCAGGGTGGTTTAAAAAAAAGCTGACACGCTAATTTAGAAGAAGGGAATAAATTTTTCTGATTTATTTTTCCAAATGTAAAACGTGAAAATAGACATTTTTCAAAGGCATATAGTATATATAGGATGTAAATGAACTGTTCTGAATTTGGATTCAAATGTATAGATACAGTTGTTTGCACCTCCCTCCCGCGATATTAATATGTAGTACTTGAGCTTGTGTAACAAGGTTGTTGAGGATCTCTCTAGGCCTTCCTAGATTTCTCTCCTACTCGTCCGGAACGGAAGGAATTAAAAGATCAAGGAGGAAACGACAAATATTGCATAATATTTCTATTTAATGTTCCTTGGGGTGCTTAAGTACATAAAGTCAATTACGGATACATTCCTACACCACTATTCCACTCCAACTTCCACTTCCACCACTGGATTCACTGCCCAGGCCAAAGCCGGTGCATGTGCCAGTGCCAGGCCAAGCAAGACCAGCTTCAGACTTGGTCTTGGTAAAGCATGGCATAGCTTTTCTTGGGGTTTTTCGGGGTTTTCGCATTAAGAAATGAAGGGCTACAAATAGCCCGTGTACAGATGGCCAACTTTAGTTTACTACTGACTCTAATGAGTAAAGCACAGGGCTCGAGCAGCATCCACCACCCATCTTTATAGAAACCATAGAGGAAAGCTACACAGACTTTCTTAGAGAGATATTTTATTTTTTATATTGCGTACATTATAGGCATCGGAAATACTGGAATTCGGATTCAGAGTCGGAAATGGTAAAAGTTTCCTTCAGCAGCTCTGGCGCTGGCCCTCGCATGGCTTTCTCGACTTCACCATTCATTTCATATTACTTGCAACTTACAAAGTCTCTAATCGTAAGAACTACTTACTTACTTTCTTTACTACTATATACTACTTTTCTTGCGATTAAGTTTTTCTGTCTTGGACTGGTTGCCGGTTCCCGGTTTCGGCATCAGTTTGGGGGAGTTGGTTGTTGCTATGTTGTTGGTTTGATATTCCTCAGTTTCATCTCTGAAAATGTTTTGCCAAATCCCTCCCGTTGAGAACCTTTTGGAATTTTGAGTACTTTCAAAAACTTTCAATTTCACTCTGCAAAAGCTGTGGCGATTGCACAATGGTATACTAATAGTGTACTGCTGACTCTGCTGATTTAGCAAATATTTATGCAAAGCATGTTTCCCAAAATTTAAAGACAATTCTATTGTGCTGGCTGTTGCAAATACAAGATGTACCAAGTACGATTTTGTTTGAAAGGTCATATACGCAGAAATAGGCATCAGGGTACGGTGGGTACGTATGTGTTTCATGCTTGTTTGCTTGTTTCTATTGCCTCAGACAGTTACTATAGAAAATAGAAATGGAAATTTAAAAGGTTTTTGTTGTTGAAAAATTCAATCATAAAACTATTATGTTACATCAGTACGATGACGACTTACTTTTTACTATCAATGAAACTGTTTTGAATTTGGAAAATGGAAAATTTAGACAACAGCATTATGAGTCTTAACACTAAAGTCGCCGAGGATATACCATATAATATTTATAAGTACTTAGGAACTACTGTAAGAATTAAAACGAATTTATCTGAGTAGACATCGTGATTTTGTGATTTGATAAAAACACACAGTTGAGAATCATTTGAGTTTGCTGAACTTGCTGTGGCTGGTTTTGGTTTGGTTCTTCCATTTCCTTCCTTGCACAAGCCTTAATACTGTCTTATGACGAAATATGTACAAGACATCATTAAATACGGATAAGATACGTAGGTACCTACATATTATACTTGTGGACACAAGAACCTGAAACATGATTAGTGAATTGTACATAAAATGTTTTTGTAAACTTGCTAACTTCCTGTATGCTGCTCTCTACAAACTATATTAATACTATATAATATGATGACACTTTTAAAAAACATGTAAATAGAACATTTTACACTTTTGTAAATCATGTAAATAGAAAATTTTACACTTTTCTAAAAACATGTAAATTGAACATTTTACACTTTTCAAAAACATGTAAATAGACCATTTTGCAAGTTTCAAAAATGTGTTACTAGAACATTCTGGAATTTTCAAAAACATTTAACACATTTAAAAACATTTAAATAGAATAATTTGCACTTTTTAAAAACATATAAACAGAACATTTTACACTTTTCAAAAACTCGTAATTAACATTTTACGCATGCTTCTCATTATGTTTTTATGACATAGCTCATTTTGATTCGAGCTTAAATTGGAATTGGGTCATTTTGGTTCTTCACAGACGGTATTCGCCGGAGGATTGAAGTTAAGCAATATAATGCTGAATAATGGTAGGAATACCAGAAATAAATGTCTGTATTGAAGATGCCTTAGTCTATTGAAATAGAACTATAGGTTGAGAATTGTAAATGCAAGATGGTTTAATTAGGATCAGCCTCTGTCACTATCGCTGTTAAGGCTGTACTGTTAAGCTTAAATCATGATTCGTATGTCAGCACTTGTCAGACTCAAAACGGCCGGAAACGACGCTGAATTTGCTAAAAAACTGTCAATTATTGGTAAAACTATAGAATTCTTGTTTCCAAATTTAACCATTTTAAAGTATCAGCTCCCAACCAATGCTTTTAATTCGTTGCCTCAAATTCCAGGCGAACAGAGCAGCATGGCTTAATTTCAATCCAGCGAATAGAGTACTCGACAAATAAATTCCGGCAAAATGAGCAACCGGCGAATTCAGATACGGCAAGACAGCAATTAACCATGTAATTTGCTCGATGCCATTGATTGATATAGGAACTTACACGCAGATGTACTTCCTGCTCCTATACCATAATATCTTGCAGTTGCAGTCCGAATTAAATATTCGCTTCATATTTAAATTTACCATACCTCATTAAACACTATAATACACAATTAAATTAATCTAGTTAATGACAGCATCGCAAGTCTTATTCTATAAATGCTACTATAACATTATATAGTGCAATGCAATTATTACTTTGGAACACATAATATGCGTAATTAATTTAATGTACATACGAACACATAATTTCCTATAAAACAATAAAGAAATTAATTAAATAGTATTGGACAACCACTTAATGCTAAACAAGAACTTTAAAGTGAAATATGGAGTATGGAGTCGTTCATTGACTTTTACGTTGCAGATAAATGACGATGTTGAAGTTGAAGAGTTTCAAAACAAAAATAAATTTGTTTTACACTAAATTCCGCTATTACTCAAGCAATAAGGTCAAGGGTTTTTATTTTTCTCACAATATTATTAGTAAGAAAACTGGAACTGCGAGTTTAAAATTTTGTGAATCACTGCAAAGGATATAATATAGCCATGCAAGGCTAGTATAGTATAGTATAGTATAGTATAGTATAGTATAGTATAGTATAGTATAGTATAGTATAGTATAGTATAGTATAGTATAGTATAGTATAGTATAGTATAGTATAGTATAGTATAGTATAGTATAGTATAGTATAGTATAGTATAGTATAGTATAGTATAGTATAGTATAGTATAGTATAGTATAGTATAGTATAGTATAGTATAGTATAGTATAGTATAGTATAGTATAGTATAGTATAGTATAGTATAGTGGCTGCCGCTATTTAATTAAAGTACTTTTGTGCGTACACAATTCATATAGTGAAAAATAGCAGTAGCTATCTGTATAGAACTAATGCTGCCTTAATGTACAACATCATTAGCATTATTTTAATTACTTCCTTGTCCTAATTTTTTTGATTTCCAAACAAACGTAGTCATTATGCAAAAACTAATAATAATACCATTAAAAAATTTACGAAAATGACGCTGCCATTTAGATGATTTCCTTTGGATTTTTTTAATGCTCACCGAGTTCATGTTGTCGGTACTTTTGATATGCCTTTTTGCAGAAAATTGTATAAATTATCTGTATCAGAATTAAATGGTAATTACAATTTACCATTACAAAAGTAAGTGCATAGTAAAATGAATCCTATAGTAGATTTGTTCCATAGTCGCAGCTATAAGGTATGCTGAGTTAAAATTAAAAGACCAATTTATAAATAATATAGACGTAAATGACTATGTATATGGAATATTTTATTGGGAGATATTGGTTGAATAATCTTTAAGTCAGTTTAAGTGTTAACATAAAAATTGTGTAGAGAGTCCAGAGAGCTGGACGATGCATGCTGACAGAAAATCATATATGTAGTTTAAAAGTTTCTTTATACTTCAGGATTACATAATTATTATTAAAGTAATGAAATTTTAATGTGTAACTAATCTAATATTCTATTTACGATAAGCACATGGAATGCTCAAATATTATGCAGCAGCCTTAAGATTTAATACTGTCATCATCAGTGAAAGTGAAGCTACTGAACTGTCAGTGACAGCGAATGCGATTATGTAAGTATACATAGATATTATGCTTTGTCAGTCCCTGTTCTCATGCGTACTATTATTATACTTGTTTTCAAAAGCTTGATCCAAACCCGACAGATTGCATACTAACTTAAGCGTAATGTTTTATTATCAATTTAAAAGTTTTGAAATGAAATCACAACCCATGACTTCTTGTTAGTTAGCTAGTTGTAGTTTTGGTTCGGTATTAAATGGAAGGACAACATACATATAAGTATGTAATATGTTTTATTAATGTGACAGTTCGAGAAATTCAAATTTAAATTAAACATGGAATCACTCTCATAATATTTGTTGGTCAAAGGTCACTTTCGACCTCGATTAATCATTCATTAAGCCATCTTTACAACTGTAGGCACTTTTATAAAAAAGGGCAGACCTATAGATGAACTCTAGCTGAAATATTATGTGAAGAAAATGGTCATTGAAATTCCTCACGGTTGATGATTTTTATCAAGATCCAAACAAAATCCAAAGGAAATTGAAAGAGGGGAACTTTCGTATCGCAAGACGAATTGTGAGCGCCATCTTTAGATGGCTCATTTAAGAAGTAACTATTTGTAGAACTTGTGACGACGTGACGACGGTATCGGGGGTAAGTGGGATTAAAATTAGAACTTACTTAAGAAAGTTAAGTTACTTAATTACTTGCTACAGTAAAGTTTAATTAAAGTTTCTACGTATACGCATAATTAAATCCTCCAGATTTAATTAAAATAATTCTACCGTAGAGCTTTTCATTCTGCTCGTTCAATTTTGATGCAATATTCTTAAAGGTAGTCCTATCCTACAGCTGTTATTCTAGCTACACTCTCACTAGTCAGATACTTAAATTAATTAACTAAGCTTTAAATTTAGCCATACAGCCATTGTCTTTAAGTTGAATGTGAAAGCTCAGCATTCTCAAAACTTTATGACTTTCATTATATTTTTTCCAGCTAACAGTTTCATAGAAGCCCGAGTATCGTCATGAGTTGTCACTTCAGTTTTATATAAATTATGTATGCTATTTAACAACATGAATTTTTGTTGACTGTGATGTGGTATAAATTAGTCAGAGCCATCGCCATCGCCAACGAGTACTCACGATCAGTGTATAGATTATATAGATGGCTATGTAATGAGTCAGCTGGAGAGTGTAATCAGCTAATAAAAATATTTTTATTTCATTCTTTGATTTGAACCTTACATAAAGTCACAGTCGCTATATAGGCAATTTCTGCTTCAGCTACAGACAGCTTATTGTTATAAATAACGTTAACGTTAGGCGTAAGAGTCTGACGAAGAGTATAGTAGGTACATATACTAGATGTAAAACTATATCAAGTTTATTCATTTTTATTACTTTATGAGTCAGTTTATATCCCTCTTTTTCGTCTTGAACTTTTGAACAGAATATATACTAGATACAATAATTTACAATTAGACTTTATTACAATGTAGGTACAGGCTCTAAATTATGTAAATGAAAAGATATTGTACTCATACTAAAACTTAATGCTTATTTACTATTACTCCACTATAAAGTATAATTTATTAGGTATGTTTTACTATTGCTTACACTGGACCTTGTTTAACAATTTTTTGCTTTGAGAAAACGAGACCATAATTTAAAAAAATAAATATGGTGTATTTTTAAGTCTAGCTAAGCTCTGCTGTATTTAAGCATTCCCCGAAGTAGGTAACCGCAATTCGGAATTAAATAATTTTTATACAGCGTGTAATAAGGTAATGCTGAAATTCTATGCGTTTAATTTGATGAATGATGACTGACTGATGGTGATGACTCATTTTCTTTCAACTGAATTCTTTTATCTTGTGAAATATGGTGTCAACGACAGCGACGACAATGATGACAAACGATACAAGAATACAATTTGCTACACTAGGAAGGACATAATATTATAAATGTGTTTACCACTCAGCTTTAAACCAGGATGATGCCCTTAAATATTCTGAGAATATAATGTAGATTTAAATTAAATAACTCAATTTTCATTGTAGATGCTTGACACAAGAAGTTTTGTTTAGTTAGAATATTACGTTAGTTTGAGCCTCGATAACTTAAAATTAGTTAGAGCAGACCAGTGATCTATAATATGACACTACCGAAACTAATAAAATTAAACGTAAAATAACACGTTGTAATTTTTGACGTCGGGTTTTAAAATTAGAAATGAGAATATTATATATGGTGTTGGATTTTTGTCCTCTTCGATTAAACCCTCATGTAGTTGTGCATAATACTAATACATACAGATAGATATGCTAATATATTACTCTCAGGGTTCGGTCGTGGTAAATACCACTGCGGTAAATACCATGGTAAACACTAGGTTTTTTTAAAAACTATAAACTATATAGAATTGAGTTAACAGCTGTGTTACAGAGTTTTAGCCTATGTATACGTAATATTTACCAATATTTCCCAGTTTCTACCGGTATTTACCAGTATATGCCAGTGTTATGGTATTTTCTTTAAAAAGGTGGCATTTGCCGTACCCTGGCACTCATACTATAGATTATGTATCCAGTATTTTTACCTATTACCTTAACTTGTGTCTCGCTCCGAGTGTCACAAACTATAAAGCAGTTGGGAAATCTATTTAGTACATACACGACGGAAGTGGCTGTTAATTTACAAAACCAGCATGCAACAAGGTTTCTATTTGACGTTAATAAATATTTAATAATATGATCTCGGTTTGATACCGGCATGGCAGCACAACGCAATGAAGTTATATCTTCCGCATGTCATTATACTTTTCTGTTATAGCGCTTCGAATCAAAGTACAAATAATATGATAAAGTTTCCTGCATCTTAAAGTAAAATAGAATAACAAGCGAACGGAAGAACTACTGTTATCATAAAGAGATTTTCGAAAATAAAACAAACTCACATCTTTACTTACATATATATGTGTATACATCTCTGTCCAATCCGAAGCAACCAAAAACAACAACAAACCAGTTGGCATTTAGCTGTTCTGATAGCTTGTAGGATACTTTCCACCTGGACATATTTCCCCGGGTATATTTTCCAGGACCGGAGTCCCCGCTGAGCTGACATAATTTTACGAACTCATACCAATGATGTTGTCCTCCCAGTATCAAAAATCCCATTGCCAAAAAAAGTGTTTCCAGACATTTTATGTAATCTATGTTTTCATGTTAAGAATGCCTATAAATACATTAATTTTTGTGAAAAGGAACACTCTTTTATTTTTGGGATGTGACTTTGTTACTGGTACGGGCCACAATCTGCGGAAGCTCATCTCTGGGATAGTAATGTCCCGGGGAGAATATGTCCGGAAACTGTCCGTATATTGCCTTGCTATGCTGACACCTGATATTCTAAAATGTGTACATACTTTAACAATTTGATACTGTCTGATTCCGGTGTTCTATACAATATTTAGATGTCGAAAGTTTCAATAACGTAAATAAAATAAACTCTGTAGAGCTTTTGAAAATTTTCAAAGGTAAATAAAGTTGCTCAATTTGTTTTCTCAGGGCGAATAATAAACATTGTCTACAGAATCTTAAATTTTTCAGCTATGTACACAAATGAATAGGTATGCAAGTTTGAAGTTGAGTGAAATTTATTACAGTGTCAAATTAGTTCAATACAATTGTACTCGTTTACGATAACCGACACTATAATGTATACATACAAATAAATAATTAAATTTAAATAAATTTCAAATTAATACTCCCAATGCCATTAAAATTCACAATCCAAAGCGATCACATAATAAGAATACCAAATTATAAATAATATACCAGTCGACCAGTCCTATATGGTGGCTGATAAATTGAGTATTCATTCACACCTCGTCGGCATGCAATTTAAATGAGTAGATAAATGAGACCTAAATTCAAAAAGTGAATCATCAAGGATTTTAAAATTATCAGGAAAAGAGTTCCATGTAGTAATGCTTCTATACACAAATTAATCTCTGTGCGCTGCTGTACTACAATTAACAGGACATTCAAATGTATTAGATTTGATCGACCTTGTATTCCTAGTTTATTGCTTTAAAAAATGCATCGACTAAGCATGCATGGATTATGGACTTATGGATGCAAACTGGACACTTTATGTTATATTGCATCAAATTTGGACAGTGCAAGAAAGCCATACTTCAAACCTACCTTGAGTACGTCAAACTTAGTTACAAATTAGTTACATATATGAATTGATTTAAATTACATTAATAAATCTAACTATAAACAATCCTTGAATCTGATTTAAAATTTTTATCGCCAAATACGCACTAGCCATATTGACTGGCTTGCCTTCCTTTTTAACGGTCATATCTACTCACCACGGTGCGGTGCATCAAATCTAAAACCCACAGCTATCGGAGACGAAGCGAAGCAATTAGGAAAGCAGACTTCAATTAATGCTCCTATTTCAATTATGTTAAATTCCAATTTTCTTAAAAAATGAACCTACTGATGGACTCGATAAATTAGTTGAAGAACCGGAAGTGACCAAGTGATGGATGTAAAGAAAAATTAGTTAAGAATTAACGTTACGTTTTCGAATTAATGAATTAACGGTTTATTTCAGCACAATTAATAAGGTTTTAAATATAAAAGAGGACTATATTGTGGAAAATGACATACTCTTTGAATCATTTCTTTTCTCTTGCCTTCATTATTCCACCTAGTTCGGATTTGAGCTCTAATAACTTAAAATCAGGAATATATCGTACTTCAGTATCTTCAGGATCGTGGGGCTTAACATTTAGGGTGACGCCATCAGGTAATGCGGCTTCGATAAAATTAATAAATACGGGGAGTAAGTGTGCTGGAACATCCGCAAGCTAGATATAAACGCAATGAATTGTACATTTTAAATTGAAATTTTTTCCAACTACAGGCTATATACAATCTCTAAGAAATGCACTCGTTTGCTCATATACAAATCATATAACTAGATATTGAATTATCTGTGTACTTAAGTACTTACTAATAATGTAGAGTACATACCTGAACATTTCTTTCAAAGACATCCAGATGATATTCTGCCTCTACCACTGCACTTTCCGTCTTCAACCTGGTAATTTTCAATTTCTTGCATGGTGTCCCCCAACTAAAGCGAGATTTATTCAAACACCAATTTTACCCAACACAACCGCAAGCCTCTCGCTAAAAGTTTAAAATGTAAAATTAATGAAATTAATACGTCAAATTAGATATTATTGATCACGTACGCATCTTCCACATCGATCCCGAATCGATTAGCTGAATTATGAACATATTTTCCATAGCTTTCTAAAACTGGAAAATCATATCCTTTTATCTGGATATTCAGGAGATCATATTGTGGAGTTTGTGGACCGCTTTCCTAAAACACATTCATTCCAAAAGATTAGCAGTTTGTACCGATGGCCGGTTTCATCTTGTCATTACTACATTCAGCAATAGGTTAGGTCACTGTTCATTTTTTTGCAACAGTATAACTCTACACCATACAAGTATACATAAATACAAAATAAAATTACGACTCTACTTAAACCAGTATCATGAATTAACAATTTTAGCAACACAGATACAATAATACTATAAAACATAAAAAGAATTTTTACTTGAATTCAACAAATTTTAGGACTTACATCCAGATAGGCAGGTTCCACCACACTCTCATAATTTGATGTTAAGGGACGGCGATTATCCGTTGTAATTTTAGGCAAAGACAATAATAATCGGGAATTTATACCTCTTGGATTTTGTTGAAATCGCAGGATTTCAGTAGTTATTCGTTTTAAAAATAAATTAATGCTCATGATGGAGCTAGTGAAATATTAACACCACGTCGATAAATGTTGTTATATGTATACTGCTGTGTGATGTGATTGCCCTTTGCTTTTAAATCCCAAAATTCGAAACTAGAGTGATAACTTAAAACAGAATTGGATGAAATTTTTTATTCCCTTATTTCCCTTCCCTACTGTTGTTTTGTAGACTATTTCCACTTTTCCTGAGAATTTAATTTAAAATAAACGTAGGAACAAACCATGAGATTTTATGACTGGATTTAGAATTCTTGTTCAATCAGAAAGTAGTTCTCCCCGTACTGCCTAATGAGAGCGTGCATAAATTACGTGGTATATTTTGAGGGAGTAGGGGTTCAAGCTGCGTATCATTTTAAATGGGCGGTTATACCAACAAACAAGGAGGGTAGGCACTTAGGCAGGCGTTCAAAATTTCTGAATTTTATACTACGTACCTTATGCACGTATTCGCTAGCAGCAGATGGTTAAATTCTATGACTTGCTATTGCAATGGAAATGGAGGGAAGGTTTAATATTAAAATTCAGTAAAAAGTAGAAGGGGTTGTCCATAAGCATCCTTGGGAGTACGGATGGGAGGAGGAGGAGAGGTATTAGACAAGTTCCGTTTTCTGTTTTTTTTTCGCCGTTGACATAAAATATTAATGGCATTATTCCTGGAGGTCAGATGAATCTTTAGCACTAATAATTTTTTAAAGAAGTCACCAAAGAATAGCCCCGTACGAGACCGGATGAGATATTGAGATGTCGTGTATTCTTGAATGTGGGAAATAAGTATCTCATGATCCCTGCACTGCACTGCCGAGTGCCGAGTACCGAATGCCGACTAGCCTAGCCAAGCTGCCTGTCCGCAAAAAAAATCTACAGCCTTTACAGTTTAATCCTTCGACCTTGAGGAATTTATTGCTATCGCTGTCTACCTATAAGTTTACAACGTCTAGGAAATAGGAGTCTAGGATTTGAGTGCTACGTACGGACGGACTGCAGCCGGAAATTCGTTCGTCGGTAAGCAAAATATTAATTAAGTTTTGAGTTTAGTATTATTTCAGTGGCAATCCAAGAAAAATTAACTTATCAGCAACTCCACTGCAACAGTTTTTAGCAGTAATATTTAATACTTATTTCATCATCAATAGTTTTGGTAATATTTTTAGTAAAAAAGTTGGTATAATAATAATTAATAATTTATTCATTGAGTCGATTTGGCCGCAGCCCATACAACATTGGTAGTTTACATTTGGTTTTTCAAAGATATTGAAGTAAAGTTGGTATAAGTACATAGTTCTATAAGTTGTATGTAAGTTCAAAGTTAAACAAAACCTAGAATTTTAATATAATGAAGTTCTCGAATCAAGGGTCGGTTGGATTAAATATTTTTCATATATGGATATAGTTGATAGTTTAATAGTATTAGTATCAAGGCTGCAGTAAATATTATATTTTTTTCGTTAAATTAGAATATTTTTTGATTAAATGATTAATTTTGACTGATTGATCATATAAATATGACTCAACTATGGTTTCAAATAGGGATTGATTTATCGCACATACAACTTCACATGATTGATGGGTGATATATGATATATATTCAATATTTAATGGCTAATACATACAACATAATATCAGTAATGATCCTAAAACGAACATGTAACTTATTTTTAAACTAACGCAGTTTCTAGTTAGAGATACTTACAACTTAGGTAGCTCTACTTGACATGTAGCTGCGTCGGTGTCAGACCAGCCTTTTAAACGGCATGACAATGAATTATATAATATAATAATTATGCTACATAATATATTATTTATCATATACAATATATATCCCATCACCACGTCAAGTGCTGCCGGCCGGTCAAGGGTAGGGGTAGTAACTAAAGAGAGATATATTATATAGTTCAGTTAGCAGATGCACTTACAACTTATGACCAAAAATGAAAAGCAGTCAGTCCTACATGCATTGCTCGCGACTCCAGAGCGTCGCAATTGTCTACTGAGGTACAAAGCTTAATTTTTACGTAATTTATATCATCTTCATGTCGTAGTCAGCCATTTGTCAAGTCCGAAAGAAATACAAATTAAAATGTACAAAAATAGTGAAATTTCCTGCAGAGTGCTTGCAATAGGAAGGGTTTCATAGTGTTGTATGTTGTATTATAGTTATAGTTGATAGTGCGAAACGAAAGTCTCTTGCTAGATGTTCATTCATTATTTATTTAAGACTTAAGTTCCAAAAAAAATCCACGTATTAGTTATATATTGCAAAATTCGTGATCGTGTGGCATGCGGCAACATTTTACATTGATTTTTGTAAAAAGTGTTAGCCTTCGTCACGACACGAGACATTTCATGTCTTACGTTCATTGGAGATAGTTATACTATTTAAGTACTTGTTTATGCAGGAAATCATTAAGTTAAAATGTAAATAATAATAATAATAGTTTATTGTCTTTAAGACAATAAATAGAATAACAAGACAATAATAGAACATTCAACATTTATTAGCAAGTTCATGCCAGTGCAGTAGTTTGTATTGTTATTTTTAGGAATTATCTAAGAGTTTTTCCAACTATTTGCACATGCATTATGCATTGATTTACCAGTTTGGTAATTCTACCGACACCGACTCTGCCGATGAGTCATATTAAGGCAGTAGTGCTAAACTAATAACTTGTACTTTATAATATCATTTGCATCTATAGCTGCCATAATTAACTTCTCTGACTGGGTGCAGTATTATTATTAATTTTAGCTCACCATGGAATTATTCTGCATTCGATTTCGTGTACTTAACAACGTTAAGTATATAATTTGTAAAATGTTTTCTTTCCAGGAAATCCTTCTTAAATGCAGACCACTTTTGTTCAAGCTATAAGACAGATATCAGTTAGAACCAGACCGTCTTCCTTTTTCATAGCAAGATCAATCCATTCTTCACAATCATTTAACATGCCTGCCAAGGTGAGAATAAACGTAGCCCTATGTTGACTATAGTCACATTATGTGCTGGTGTGCTACATTATCGTACTTAAAAGATTATGTGATTTCGAATATTATAGATATCTTCGACTAAATATTTTTCAGTTTGTTTTTGTTTTATTGTAGTCTCTCTCGTTTTTAAATTGAATTAAGATCTAATTGCCTAACTAGTAAGTTGTAGAGAGATGCATTACTCCTGTATTACATCGTTTAGGGATTACGATTTTATGATTGTGAATTTTAATCTATTTTTATAACAGACTGGAGATAAACTTCCCAACGTGGACCTGTTTGAAGGTACTCCCGCTGGGAAGGTGAACCTTGCAGATTTAGCTAAGGGCAAGAAAGTTCTCATCTTTGGCGTTCCAGGAGCTTTTACTCCAGGGTGTTCAAAGGTATTCACAATCACAGCAGCATTACAGCATTACAGCGTAACTTCAATAGCATTATCCTGCTGTAATTTTAATAGTAAGTACAAACAGACTTTAATTCTACTTGACTTTCTCGGTTTGTAGACCCATCTTCCAGGATACGTAGAATCTGCAGACTCGATTAAAGCCAAAGGAATTTCTGAAATCATCTGTGTCTCCGTCAATGATCCATTTGTCATGGCTGCATGGGGTGTGGATCAAAAGGCTGATGGCAAGGTAATGTATTTTAAAATAATTTTAAATACACCTACTTATTGCAATTAATTGTAATTTTTACTTACATCGTAAAACTGAGTTCATTATGATAATAATTTCTCTTGGACTACTTACGTCAATTGTAGGTACGCATGCTGGCGGATACAAATGGAGCTTTGACAAAAGCTTTGGATTTGGAAGTTGACTTGAGTGGTCCATTGGGCACGGTTCGTTCCAAGCGTTTTGCGCTCTTGGCTGAAGATAACGTAATCAAGGCGATCGATGTGGAGCCAGACGGTACAGGGCTCACATGCTCTCTGAGCAACAACTTTGTCAAGAATTTGTAAATTCTTTATTATGAAGAGTTCTTACATTAATTTGAAAAACCCAATTCTTGTGAATCTGTAAAGTCTTAAAAATCCATAAAAAAGTTTAGCGAGTAATAAAGTTAATTAGCGCAATGAGTCAATAAGTGAGTTATTTTACATAATAAATAATGCTATGGAGCTTGTCATAATATATATTTATCTAAATTCATAATTTCATTGAAATACTTACCTAAGTATACATATTGTCGGGATACAAATTAGTGATATTTGGGAAGGTGGGCCCATGCGTTTATTGTACCCGCCCATCCCTGCACCAATACATGAAGGGGATGGGCGGGTACAATAAATGTATGGGCCCACCTTCCCAAATATCACTAATTTGTATGCCGACAATACATTCCTGATACTAGCTTGATTTAGTATGCTTAAGTATGCAATCATATTATAATTACTTATAAAAGGTATTGTAATTTGATCTGAACTCTGGACAGTGCTCAGTTGCACAAACCTGGTATGTATTTCCATACAGCTCCAAGTTTCATACGTTTTATAGATAGCTCTGCTTTACTGCTTTATTCTATATTTTTTTAACTGTAACGAAGTGGAAGTGGCTGTCTCCCAGTAACTTTTGGGATTCGGCTCCTATAAGACTAGCAATTGAGAATGAGCTAATATTTGAATTCTTCAATGATTTAACAAGCAGAGGAAGCATTGGACTGTTAAGTTAGATTTAGTTAATTGCTTCGCCATATTCAGAGTAAAAAATGTTAAGTATTTCAAGTAAGTACTTAATGCGTATTTATAAGTAACTAGGTATTTAATAAGATTTAGCTTAGCTAAGTATTAAGTACTTGAGCACTTAGATGAAACCATCAAATCAATAATTATAAGCAAACTTGGATTTAGATTGTAGTTTTAGTGAGGGATTTAAACGCCATCTAAGCACAGGTAATATACAATGTAGGCGCCAAGTATGAATTTTAAATAGGTTTTCTTCTGCAGTCTCTTGTCTCTTCGAAAATTGTGGAAACCTATTTAGTGCTTAGGATTAGGATTATTGGAATTCGCGATTTGATTAGTACCTGTTGCCTGTCAATATAAACACCAGCTTAACTATTCTAATCTTGAAAGTGTAAGTCAATCAAATTTATTAATTACCTATATTATGATATTATTTGATTATTAGTTCTAGTACTTAAGTGAAAATTTTACTTTGTTTCGTCCTATTGGGTCAATTGTCAATTGGGATTCAACTTCGACTTGTATGAGTGACGAGTTTTGGTTTTAATTTTGTATATAGCAATGTTAAAACGAGCTAGCAAACTAATCTGTGACATCTTGTAAATGTAATAATGCGAAAAGAACCGAAAAAAACGTCTTTTATTAAGAAGTCTCTTGGTGCGGTCATTATATTCGAAGCCGTCACGTTTGGAGTTTGTTATTTTGCTTGGAGGCATCTTAATACATCCCGTGGTAATTTTATTTTATAAAAGTTTTATTCCTCGTTAATTCGTTATTGTTAGCTTTTGTAATATATAATTTTAATTATTATTAATTATGCCTCCTCTTCCTCTCAATTTTATCGCATGCTTGTATGCCAACATGTAACACTCGAAAAAACACTATACAATGTATTGTCGACGACAATATACAGTAAAAGTAATATATAGTACATACAACGTACAATCATGTTTCAGGTTTTCAAAGTTGAAAGTTGAAAATAATCAAAAAGGACTTAATTTACGTAAAATGCTAACTATAAATTATATAAGTCGTAATATAAAACTAAAAAAGTGGTTTGTGTTGGTTTTTTTAATTTAGAGGCCCGTCGAACAACCCGAGATAAATATCCGTGGGTTTTGGAATATTTTTATAAAGTGGGAGAAATAGCGAATAAAGACGACCCAACTCGGCAAACTGATGCTACTGCGTGGAAATATTTGGATAGTTTAAAGAGTAGTAAGAGTAATCAGTAATTTATAAAAAGAGACTATAGTAGTTCTGTTGTAGCTATTTTTTGCTGTTCACTGTTTGTGTGCTGTGTTTATAGTCAAGCCTCAAGTTGTAGCTCTATTCGAACAAAAATTTTAATCAAAATCCAAAATGAGTGACCAATCAAATAATAGTGATGTTAAACAGAGTCGATTGGCTCAAGAGTTTATAGTTGACTTCGTGAGTAAAAAAGATGATTTAGCAAATCGTATCCAAAATGTAGTCGAGTCTAATAACATACAAGAGAAATTTTCCGACTTTTCAAAAGAAATACAAAGTTTAAGTAAAAGTCTTCATTCCGCCACGGCGTTTTTACCATCGTATTCTGTTAAAGTAAGTTCTTCAGAATATTCACAAAATCATGAATATAAAACATCTGCATGCAAGGTTTAAATATACACATTGATATTGTAGATTTTGCATAATATATACATCTTCGAAAATCGTAAATACCAAGTTGTTAAATAATTTGGTTTGTTTGTGTTTCCAATAGAAACGTCAAGAGGAAATAAGGCATCTTGAAAAGCAACTGAAGGATAAAGAGGATGCATTGGTTCCCAAAAAAAAATTTGGGTTTAAATCAAAAATCAAAACTCAAAGTAATCCACTGAAGGATTCCAAAATTTCCATAGACGAAAAATCCCCCGTTTCGGAAACCACAGAAAATGATAAAATTTCTAAAACAGTCCAGGTTAGTCGAATACAAAATAAATTCTTATTTTTAACATATAATAGAAATTATATTTACCAATAAAAAAAAGTCGTAATACCGTAAGTACCGAAGTACTTAAATTTTAAATATATATTCGGAATTTTAAATCGAATTTCAGTTGGACTCTCATTTCGTAACTGTCGAAGGTGCACAAGACAAAGTAGTAATCTACGAAGAAACAGGGTTAAACGGATTCGATGTTCTTGTTAGGAATCTTACAGGTGTGACAGTAGTTCTTCGTGGCACACCTTCAACACTTAGAATATCTGGACTAAAAGACTGCAAACTTGTTTGTGAGTGCTAATATGTAGGCGTAGATGATTATTATTTTGTTACACCACACTAACTATACCCAGTAGCCGTGCAACAGTAATAGTCTTAATTAATGTGCACATCCATTAAATCCTTATTAATAAGTAATAATATTCATTCCATTAAAATCATTTTACTTGAAAGTATTATACTCAGTTTTTTATGGTTATAGTATTGAAATTCTGTGGCTTTACTTTGTAATGTAATTTGTCTTGTGCGTAGGTGGGCCGGTTTACACATCCATATTTGTCGAGGACTGTTCAGATTGCAAATTTTATCTATGCTGTCAACAGTTAAGAACGCATTCTTCCCAGCGCGTCGACATCTATCTTCGAGTTCGAGCTCGTGCTATAATCGAAGACTGTACGGACATTCGCTTCGCTCCATATTCATATCCCCACATTAAGATCACAGAATGGCATCAAAGAGTTAGCATTGATCCTGAATTAAACAGGTACCTTTCTAATATAATTATTTTATTGCAGCTTTAAATCAATATTCTAATTTGCATGTGTCACTGACATTATATTCTGTTTATTGTGTATATTATGTCTGTTATCATTCAGGTTTGATTGTGTCGATGATTTTAATTGGTTGTCCGATTCAAAGTCTCCCAACTGGAGTGTTCTGCCTATGGAAGAACGGGAAGAGTTTCCATTATGATTATTGTATACTATGTAATAGTAATATCAGAAAACGAATCCTATCCTGTACCATAACCATACAATATTGTACCACCCAATGTATTGTAAATCCAGTGGTAACGTTGTAAAATTGTACTTTAATGGAAAATAGCTGTGCAGTAGTAACTTTTGTAAAATTCAAGTTTACTTTTTTCAGACCTCCACTGTTACTTATTTTCCACTATATACTTTGCTACGACTTTGTTACGGCAACTTATTAAACATCTGGTGGTACACTAATATATTTGTTATAACTATTTTCAGTGTTGTCAGATATTTGTCGTAAATATTTAAATTGCCATGCTTTTCAGTAACAATATTATTAATTATCGCATTTACTAAAAGGACATAAAGTTTGGGTGCCAGCTTTATCCCAACTTTTCCCTAGTTAGCCTTAGTTTTATTAGCTGTTATCGTAGTAACACTTTTAGCTACCGAGTTTATTTTTGGGCTAAGATTTGATTAGCATGTGACTGCTATGGTCCCCGCTATGACTATGACCACAACTGGTGAACTGGTAGTTAAAAAAATCAAAAATCCTATAATCATAATAATTACATTATAAAAATTGTAACAATAGCTTGAAATAAGCATTTAATATTCGTATGAATGATAGTTATATGCTTTCCTACGCTTTTAAAAAACTTAAATAACATTCATTTCCCAAGCTAGAGCGCACTTATACACACATGCTGTATCCTTAGAATTGGAAAAAATAATATACTTACGTTATGTACTCAATTAAATTTATCCATTATTATTTCATTATGTCCAATTGATGTCCACGGCAGCGCAGTATACATTCAAATGAACAGCATAATTAAGTAAAAAGTAATGATGTCGCCTTATTGTTTGTGAAACGTATAACTGAATAAAATGAAAACTCTAAAGAGGGGGACAGTGGTTAAATATTTTCAAATTTCTCATTTATTATTTTGTCTCGAAGAGAATAATATTATTATTCATGTTGTATTTTCATGTGTGTTCCATATAATATAATATTATATATATATATATAGTAAGGTAGCTGTATATATATATGTAGTATTTCAAACGTGAATAATTTGTATAACACTATATAATAATATTTTTGTTGAGGCAGTCTAAAATACAAGTCACGCTTCAATGCTTCAATCTTTGTTCAGTAGTTAAACTTAATTACTTTTCATTGCAATAAAATTATTACTATGTACAACCATTTCCTATGATCAGTTAAATTTTGAACTGCATACAATCCGTGTAACTTGTCTCATCGTCGTTAAAATAATATATATATTCACTTTCATAAAAGTTATACAATAATAGGTTTCAAGTATATGCACTTTTAATACAATTAATTATGTGTAAATTACCCAATTAAACTAGTTATTACGATAATGATATTCATTAATTACATATATTTATCCAGTTGCTTATAATATTTGTTATTTACAACTTATTTACAGACGGACGGTTGAATCTAAACTATATTATTTAAAACACTTAATCGATAATGAACCTTCCCACGTAACCTTCTTTATACTTTAATACCTACGTACCTACATCATTTTATTAATACACACAGATATAATTGGCTACCTAATAATTATTAAGTATGTACTAATATGAACCCAAAGCAGGAAAACAAGCCTCCAATATTTAACACCTTTTCATTTCTAACTATAATACTTTCTATGTAGTGATTTACTTACATTTAATATTAGTAATGTTATGACAGAATAATCATAATTACACATTGAGGTATAAGGTCACTTTTCATACATTTAAATACACTGTTAAGTACTGTCGCCGTTATTCATATATATTGCTCATTACTCTGCATTCACTTTTACAGAGATTATGGAGTTGGAATTTAATCTGTTTTTTTTATCTTATTTTAATTTATTTAAGAAGTATCAACTAACAATAACACTATATGTACTACTAACTGTGCAAAAATTATAATGACAGCATGATGAGAACCGAACACTAAATATTACTTTAAGTGCATTTTATTTAATACTGAATTCTAATTTTCTTTCTTTTTTTTAATTCATACCCTTCTTCATTTTTGTGAAATCGGCATTGACGACTGACAATTGAGAAGTAATTACGATCGCTTGAGCAAAAATGAGCAGAACTGAATAATTATTACGAAATTCTAAAAAATAAGCAATAAATTTGTAATTTTAAGTATTATTTGACATTTGTATTATTCTAAAAGCTTAATATGGCCACAACATCTTATATTCTACACTTAAAAACAAATATACCAGTACCAGCAAAAGACGCCAAGAATGTTTGCTTTAAATTCAGGTGGGATTGTAAAGTTTAAAAATGAAAAATTAAAATTGAACATGATATTATAAAATAAAATAGCTCCTTTAAAAACTACATGATAAACTATTCTTAGTTGGTATTAATGAAAATCTAAATTCAGCTTTACCGATCTGCAAAAACAAAAACAAGTATAGAGAAACATAACAAACCGAAGTATTTAAATTTAAATTTAACTCGTCGCATGAACTTTGAACACAGTCCGAGTTTCGTATTACTAATATCTATCATAATTAAATTAAATTAATTAATTATTAATGAAACTGGATAAATTCTTTGAAACTACAACTATAAAATAACAATATTACCATCATACTTACTTAAGTAGGTCATAGTCTACATATTACATTATAGCGTCAACTTTACTTTTTAAGCCTATACCGTCACGTCACATCCCTTCAAATAATTATACAATTAAAATTAAAGTACTTACTTACATTACCTCGTATTTACTTGCTCACAAATACTTTTCAACTTTCTTCGAACCTATAAGCTAATAGTATACATTGTAAAATTTGTATTTTATTCTTAAATTCGAACTCATAATTATTGTTATCCGAAATCTCAATATAGTCGTAGTAGTATAATAATTATGTAGTCGCAACACATTACTATACAATTCTAAACTATCTATAATCAACAAAGTATCAAATGCATTAATCATGTTATACTCCAGTCTTGGATGCTAAATTTTTAAATAACTATATTTTAGAGGGATTTTTTATTCTAACAATTAGTTCTGTTTAAAATATCTCATTCATATTTTAAACATAATTATTTCGAATTCATTATTATTATTTATTACAAGATTCATACTTTACAATTATTACAAGCTTAACCTGGCACATACTAGCTTAAGTTTAATATGAATCATATTAAACTGGACTTACTTTTCTACACGTAATATTTGTATTTAAGTCTATCTATCCTCTTATTTAATTCAAACCTAGTCCAGTTTCTTTTTTAATTGTGACTACATAATTAATAAAGTATAAAATAACTAACTTAGCCTACCATATCCTAATATAAATAATTAAAAATAGACAATAAACCTTTAATACACTACTTAATTTGTCACATTGCATAATTTGTTTGGTCATAATGATAATTATTATTATACATTGTGTCATCCGCAGATTGTATCACTGTTGTATAATATGTACAGTGTCCCGAATAATATATTTTTAAATACCTAAAGTACTAGTCTTACTTCATTACATATATAAATTGAATAGTTCATTTAAAGCTGAGCTACACATACTGCTCAATACATTTGTGTGCAATTTATTTAGATTTGTGTTAAATTATAAATTATTCATACCTATGACCTATATTTATGCATCTTGTTGCTATTGTAAAATAAGATTTTAATTGAAATATATGTAGGATATATGCATGATATATAATTAGATAATAAAGATAATAGCTGTAGTTAAAAAAAACACTACATCGCAAACGTTTCTTTACGTAGTTTTTCAAACCATTCTAAAATATTTCCTCTGAAATTCAAATTAGCAAAATGATATATTTGTTTTACGTTAATTAAATCCTATGAAAACAAAAACGCAAACAAAGTCACTGGCAAAAAGGTGGGATTATTTTAATTGAATTACGTAGCATAGTCCATTAAAAAATAAAAATAAAGAAAGGACAAGGACGCTTATTTTGATTAAGCTTCAGAAAAATGGTTTGATAATATATTTAAATCAGTGCTAAAAATTTCTTTCTTTAATTCTGTTATACGTTTTACGCTGAATTCCTATATTTTAATAATTTTTAAGCTTTGGAAGGTTTGAGTGGTAAATGGGGCGGTAGCGGTGGAGGTTGATTTTGATTTTGAAGTTGACTTTGTTCACGTACTACTGAAGGCGCTGTGGGGGTTGGCGTTAATTTTGGTTTCGGTGGCAGTGGGCCGGTAGAGGTATCGGAGCTGGTAATTATAGTACTTGAACCAGTTTCGGTAACCCCCGGAACACCTTTATTCGGTTTCGGTGGCAGCGACAGCTGCTTGGGTGCAAACTTGGGATGTGCATGGGCTGTCGGTCGAATTTTTGTTCTTGGTTTGGTTTGAGTTAGTAAAGCACCATCACTGCACAATGCACGAAGAAGGGGTAGTTCCAAGGCTTGACATTTAGCTCGAAGTGATGCCAAGTCTAAATCACTTGGTGAAATAATCTACAAGAAGCAAATTAAAACAGAAAATAAATACAGGTGTACAATTCATGATTCTTTTTAAGTATACCACTGTATGCATTTATATTTATAATCGAGTCTCCTATGCCTATATGCCTCCTTCTCAATATCATAGTTAAATGACTTTAAAAGAATGCTGGTACATTAACGTAAACACAAAACGCTAAAAGATCCCAAATCCGATCTCAATTTCGATCTCTGGATTTTACTTGTTTTTGTAAAAGCATCCAAAAAATCATCACCATTATTCAACATTTTAAACTATCAGCGAACATACCAAACATGGTATAGGAATTGTTAGAGCTGGAAAACTGAAAATGTCTGAGTCTGAGCGTGATAAAATCAAAAGGAGAGAAAGATACAATATTAGAGAAAAACAGGTAGCAATTTAATTAGTCGAGCTGACCCATAGAACAGATTGAGAGGAGAAGAGGTATGTAAGGCGTAATCATAACCGTAATCGTAAATGCAAACATTACCGTGAATGGTGAGGGGAGTGAAGGAACACAAGCTCAAACAAACCCTAACCCAAACGGCTCAACTACAACAATACCAAACCAGCATTCCAGTACCCAGTTTTATACATTAACACTAAAGAAAGCCGATGACTTCTTGATTATAGTAGAGTTAAAAAGGAAGCACAGGTTTTTCGAGTCAATTCTAATGGATTTTATCTAAATGTGGAAATTGAAATGAGGAGATATCACATTACACTTTACAGAAGGCAGAGGACTGAACACATTTAAACACAACATACCTTAGTGCCATTATAAGGTGGTGGTGGGGGGAGATTGTAAATTGCTTGAAGTTTCTCTTCTGTTTCCTTTATGGGCTGAACGGCTGCTTGTGAAGTGTACAGGGATTCTTCAGAGCGACAGAATTTCATTCGTAGCCTGTCCTGACTCATGGTTCCAGCGGTAGGATGTCCAGGTCCAGTCCCATTATTATTTCCAGCAGATCCCGCAGTAAGTCCAGCACCAACAGCCACCTCAACCCCAGCTCCACTCCGACAGTTCATTAATTGACTCTGAACAGCTTTCCTCATTTCATTCTCAATGATAATATTATGTCCGTTTTTACTGTTGTAGGGGGGTAGAGGTGGGGCGGACTGGGTGGAGCAAGGGTAATAAATGGGAGCACTAGAAATATTACTACTTGCCAAACTCTGGGTGGAGAGAAATCGTTGAATATTCTCTGCATTTAAATTTAAACTTCCCACAGCCGCATAGTACCCACCTGCTGAAGCATACTGTGAGGAAGAACACTGGGAATTATTAGAGCCAATATTGTAGATGGATCCATAGGAATTTTGACCTTGGTAGGAGGGGGATGTGGCGGAGTAGCCCCCTGTTAAACTATGGTTGCTCTCACTCCCCACAGTCGCTGGTGGAGGTGGAGGGGGCTGTGGCTTCAACCCGATGGTCTTAGCTGGTCTGGGGGGTTTAATATCCTGTTTATTGCTCCCTTGATTAATATCACTTTGATTCTGATGATGATTTAAATTTGTAAGACTGACGCTACCATTTCCATTCCCAGTGACGGCAGGGTAGGGCGGGGGTGGAGGTAAATATGGAGGTGGAATATCATTCAGCCCGTAGGCACCCACACTACTGCTACTGATTCCCGGGAGGGTTGTATAGCTCAAGCTCTTGGAGTCATAGTACTCTTGTTGACTCACACGCGGGTCCTTCGGTGGGAAAATGACGTAGTCCATATCGGAGTAGAGTTGAGCATGGAACTGCTGAATCTGGGAGCGATTGAGCTGACTCGTGTACACGGTCGTGTACCGTGAATTATTTGAAGCCATACAGTTTCCATTTGAACAATTGGCAGAGGATGTCGAAGAACTGTGATGACTCCCAACAGCGCAACCACCTGAAGACTGTGCATTATTAGTAGCATTGACGTTCCCATTACTACAACACACATTCGAGTTAGCGTTGGAATTAGCATTTATATTATTTATGTTACTAGTGGACTGAGCATGACCTTGAATTTGACATGGCACAATATTGAAACTTGGATTCATACTCAGTGCGGAGGACGTTGTGTGGAGACTCCCTGCGTGTGGGTTATGATGAACACCATGGCCACCACCCTGACCGTTACCGTTTCCATTCCCATTATGACTGTTACCGCTCAGTGACATGGAACTACTTGTGGCAGCCGGATGGACTATGGGTGCTCGGGACAATGGTTTTAGATTTTGAAGTCCGATGAGAAAATTATTTAAATTATTCGGAACTGAACCACATCGGTTGACATTAACGCTCCGTCCCTGAGGATGTTGACTGTTAACAACATTGCTGTTACAGTTATTAGAAGCACCCGTCATCATCACATTCCCATTCCCATGTCCATTTGTTGAGAGTGACATTGTCAAGGCGGATGTGGGCACTGGTGGTAATTGCTGTTGTCCGGATTTACGATTTCTCCCTTTTGCAGCCGAAGCATGGACGTCGATATAATTATTAGGCTTGATAATGACAGAATTAGAGGATTTACTCTGAGTTTTCTTCCCCAAAGAAGATGAGGATGGACATGATGGGTATGGCGGTGGCGCGGATGTGTTGACCTTTGCCAAACTACTACAATTCATATTCATTCTATTATTAGCACTACCATTTTGTAAATGGCCACACATGATTGGCTCTTCGGAAGCAACAGTGTCATAGATATTGTCCACACTCTGAGAATGTTGAAGGAATCCCATGGATGAGGTGTGTTGGTATTGATAATTACAGCTGACGTTTCCATTACTCCTCAGTGTATGACTCTGGCTTTGATTTTGGCTTTGACGTCCACCACCACTATTACCACCAAGCATGGCTGCAGTGGCTGTGGACGGGAGAACAACGGTTGAGCTTCGGAATAAAATATGTGACTGACTGGGAATGGCGACTGGAGCAGCTTGTGCATACGCTGTTTGAACGAGTATCTGTGGCTTGGTGGCAATGAAGCGAGCATCCACTGGCTGCTGTGCTTCTGACTCTGATTTACTTTCGCCTGTTGAAGTTGTTAAATTAGTTGAAACATGTCTTTTCATAGGTTTGGGGGGCGGATCTGGTTTCTCATAGTCATAATCATGGCCATGATGAATCCGACTACTGCAGATACTGTGAAGTGCTGTGGTGGATTTTGAATTTACTTTGGTCATATTTGACTTATTAGATGAAAACCTGGAGACTTCAGTGCTACTACTATTATTCTGGTGATTAGTCGTGGTGGTCGTACTAATACTCTGACTATGTTCTAATTTATGACGTCTGGGAAGGGTATTTAAATTGACAGCTGGGCCCGGAGATGAAATTGGACCCGAAGAATTCGAATTCGGAATGGAATGACACTCGACCATAGTAGGAGGGTGTAGATAATTCTTGTTGTTCGGACAGTTGGGAGCATTGCAGGCACTATTATTACAATTATTACTAGCACTACTGCTGCTGCTGTTGTTGCTGCTCGAACCTTTTGTGACGAGTTTCCATAATTTCGATGTTGTAGGTTTCTTGGGCAGAGGTCGGGGGAAGAGAGGGGGGAGCTGGACGTAGTCTGAGTCCGTGTCGAAGTTGTCACTCACGGTTCTGGTGCTCGGGTAACGTCCCTGCTGTAATTTCTCACCAAATTCCACATAATCATTTTGGTTCTGGTTGAAAAGGTGGTGTGCTCCAGTCCCATTACAACTTGTATTACAATTATTATTTTTCTTACTATTTAGTGCATTTTTCCTCCCAACCATTTTACAACCACCACCAGGAAGCCAGGACGAGGATAACGATGTTGCGGTTGTCGTTGATACTTTGGTTGTTAATGCTTCTGTGGACGTGGAATTTGAATTGGATGAGGGAGCCTTTTTCTGGCACTGAGTTTTAAGACATTTCAAGGATGCAATTTTGGGTGTTATCCCATTCTCTTTTGTCCCTAATACATTTTCGAATGACATTGTAGTATTTGTACTAAAATTCTTTTTACAATTTGAAGTCATTTTCCCGCCGGCACAGAGCGAGTTGTTAGAGTTATTATTTGGAATAGTATTTGGATTTACAATGCAATTACTACTACTACTACTTGATGCCGTTATTGTTGAGACTGTATTGGATTTTTTAATGGATTTCAAGTCCTTGAACAATTTCCCTTTGCAGCGGAGCTTATTACTGGAGGAGGAGGATGACGAAGATGTTGTTGTGACGGCGGAGGAAGGCAGTGGATGCTTTTTCCTCCCCATTAAATTTAAATGTCGACAGTTGCTAATAATTTTACTTGTATTTTCGTGGAAGTTATTTTGATTTTCCTGGACGTCTTTTTTCAATTTTGAATTTAACTTGTTTATTTTGTTACTACCACTATTACTACTACTACTACTGTTAATTGTAAAGTACTGTCTGTCATCAGTCTTGTTGTTGTCGCCACAGTCATTATGAGTGTCATTAGGGTCGTCCTCACAGATTTCCCCGTACACGTGTTCCAAGGGATCATCCAATAATTCATCCTCATCCTCCTCATCCTTTCCAAGTTGTCTCACTTTTGTATTATTGGTTTTTGCTGCTGTATTTGAGAAATTTCTGAGTAATTTCTCCTGCTGTGCCGATGAGTTTTTCTCTTGTTGGAGTTGTAATTGTATCTGTTGTTGTTGTAACCTTTCCTTGCTCTTTTGGATCGAGTCCTTTTCTGACCCTTTACAATCACAGTCACAATTAGTCACGTCCTTTTGTCCTACTTTCTTGTCAACACTGCCCATCACTCCGACTGCCGTTGATTTAGTTTTAGTAGGACTTGTCTTCATATCCAAGTCCAAGTCTAACTCCACCGCTCCTGTTTCGCCGTCCATTACTTTTGTTTTGGACTCATTTCCGGCCTCACTCACTTTGTCCTCCGGAGCATCACTATTAACACAAATATCAATGTCCACGTCCATGGCTTTCAAAGTTCCCTCACTCACCATGGACGGAGTGTTGGTGTGAATGATATGGATGTCGATCTCATCTGTGGGGGGTGGAGTAGAGAGGTCCAAACCATCTAAATCTAATTCTTCGGCTTCCTCCGTCACACATGAACTACACTCACAATGTCCGGCACATGGACGCTTCTCCCCGATGGTTCGGACCAGGAGTGATGATCTACATGGACCTGCATCATCACAATCCTCACAATCTGAATCACAGTACCAAAATTTAGCCTCCGCCTCATCATCATCATCACCACCATCACCATCCGTCACAGAAGATGTTGTTACTACTACTGGGCCACTTTTATTACTATTACTGTTACTATTCCCATTGCGCGCACAGTGTGTCCTTGAAGGGTCTTCCACACGAATATCAACATCACTCGTCAGATTAGTTCCATTACTCGTACTCACATGACTCTTTTTCGAATTCGACACATTATTCATCGTCGTCATAGTGTTCCCGTTCCTGTTCGTGTTATTCATATGATGGCTGTTGTGAAGATGCTGCTGCTGCTGCTGATGATGATGACGATCCTCATGATGCCGAGGGGTTGGTGGATGTTTCTGACTCAGAGACTCCAAAGAGGTCGAGTTGTCTGTCGTATGTCTCTCTGGACAACAATAGGACGATATCTCTCGGAGGTCCAAGTCTTCTGCTCAAAATCAAAAAGTAAGCCAGAAAAAAAAATTAGACACACGTACAAAA